>ML742054.1:0-163204 GCA_009193465.1 Aspergillus avenaceus
CTACAAGGTTTAATTAAACGGCGTCCTGTCTCGGTGTTTGCTACAGGGCACGGTTACTGGACTCCATCTGGTTACCGAATTGCTCCCAAGGATTCCAGAAGCCGGTCCACTGAATCTGTATCTTTGGAGTAGTAATATCATATTTACTTCTGGTATCGGCGTCCCACCTAATTTCACAGCCACGGGCACTGCATACAGCTATCCACGAGACATTCGCCCAATAGTACCTATAGTCAGAGGACATTAGGTTCAGCATGGGGTAATTAATCACCCAGGGATCCACATGAACGGCGAACTTCATATAGCATGGCCGAACATTAGTAAACGTACAAGCGACCTTCATATAAAAGCCGGCCATTGACCAAGAATAAACCAAGTACATCTCATCTACCATCGCTTCAACCAGTCCTCAAACGGGAATCTCCTCAAGGTATACATAATGCTTCCAATCATCCTCTACTCGCACCCCTATGGCCCCAACCCATGGAAGGTAGCCATCATCCTAGAAGAATTGGACCTCCCCTACGAAACCCGCTTCCTCAACTTCACCGAAGTGAAGCAAGAGCCCTTCCTAAAGCTAAACCCCAACGGCCGGCTTCCCGCCATCGAAGACCCGAACAAAGGAATCACACTGTTCGAGTCCGGCGCCATAGTCGAGTACCTCATCGACACCTACGACAACGACACCAAACTCCAATACACCGATACCGCAGCCAAATACGAGACAAAAGCCTGGCTGCACCTCCAAATGTCCGGGCAAGGACCCTACTACGGCCAAGCTGGCTGGTTCAGTCGGTTCGCGCCGGAGCGCATCCCCATCGCAATTGAGCGGTACGGAAACGAGATTCGGCGAGTGACTTCGGTCTTGGAGTCTGTGTTGAAGACTCGTGACTGGCTCGTTGGCGATAAGTGTACTTATGCGGATCTTGCGTTCCTGCCCTGGCAGCGGTGGGCAAAGCGGTATGCGACTAATGCTGAGACTTTTGATCGCGACTATCCCCATGTTACGGCTTGGTTTGGGAAGTTGTGCGAGCGTCCGTCTGTTAAGAAGGTGTTTGGAGATCAGGATGCGGCTATTGAGAAGGCCGAGAGGGAGAAGAACTTTCCTTAGGGCTGTATAGGAGGATTGGGGACTAGATGTTTTCTATTGTGAGCAGTTTAGATGTAGCGTTAGGTGACTCTGCATTCATCCCTTTCATTCGTTTGTTTTCCTGTAATTTCATCGCTAGTATAGAGTATAGCCTGTGCATCTATTGCCATGAATCGAGAAACTGAACGGCGATACATCTCTAGAAACCCTGCTCTTCTGCGGCTCCTGCTCCATATCACAAAAAAGGAACTACCAAGACAAGAACGCAGTCAAGCTTCCCGCACCCAGCCACAAATCCAAATCCAAATCATCAATTTAAACAGCAATCAAAAACACGGCAAGTAAACAAAGAACAGCATCATCCCCGCAACATCCACAGCCCTAACCCCAATCCAACCTACCACCACCCTCCACCCCACCACATCCCTAAGAAAGTCCAAATCACACCTCAATCCCAACAACCGGCAAATCACAAACTAAGCCGGATATCCCCGAATACTCCTGCAGGGGAAACTCGTATCCGCCCAGCGTGGCGGCATGCTAGTGGTTCAGGCCGAAATACTATTCACGCCACAAGCTTGGCACACGCAGGTAATTGCAACCCACCAATAGATGTGTTTAAATATATGCGGGCAGTGAATAGCTCGTTTAGGTTTCGATTGAAATGACCTAGTCGGTCTGGATGTGCGGCATATTACTCTATTTCGGGATCGCCGAGGGTAAGATTCTTTCTTATTTGGAATTGAGTTTGGTTGGCTTACGTGAGGGGTGGGTATATTATATATCTGTCGAGGAGTCTTGGTTTCAAGTTGCCATGTGAGTGAGTGGCTGTCAAAGTGAGTCAAAATGGGAACCAGGTCGATTCTAGGGGCAATCCTTGCGGCCGCGCAACTGCCAACACTTTCAGCTCTACCCGCGCATGACGCTCTCCCGACAACCCTGCAAACATGTCTGGGTCTGACCGGCGCAGAAATAGTCTACCCGAATACCCAGACCTACGATTCCTTATCTAAGCCCCAGAACTCTAACTACCAGGCCCATCCGCAGGTCATTGTCATCCCCGGCTCTACCGAGGAGGTCGCGGCAACTGTTAAATGCGTATCCGGTGAAAACGGCAATGTGAAGCTTAGTCCCCGCGGCGGGGGACACAGCTACGCAGCGTACAGTTTCTCAGGCGAGGTAGTTCTCGACCCCGGTCGTATGAAGGGGCTTTCCATCGACGAGGGGAAGAAGGAAGTGACGGTACAATTTGGACAAACGCTTGGACCTCTGGCCACGGCTCTGGGTAGTAAGGGCTACGCATTGCCGCATGGCACGTGTCCTACTGTGGGTGTTGCGGGCCATTCCATGGGCGGGGGATGGGGGTTTTCGTCTAGGAAGTGGGGATGGTTGGTTGATCGGAGTGAGTATTTTTCTCTATTTAAGAGCTATTTCTAAAAAACATTAGTTGTGGGAGTTGAGTTCGTCGATGTGAGCGGGAACATTAAACATCTGAGCCCTAGTTCCACGGGACACGACGCCGAGTTATGGTGGGGTGTGCGCGGCGCAGGGTCCAACAATTTCGGAGTGGTTACGGCCTTTACATTCTCACTCGAACAGGCCCCGACAGACGTTGTAAACTACGAACTCTACTTCGGACCGGAATCGGACTGCGTCCAGGTCCTCCTTCAAGTCCAAGAACTAGGCCAGTTACCCGCCGATAGCGCAGACGGTTTCCCTCTGGAGCTGGGCATCGAAGTCCTCCTCATGGGCCGCGACAACAAGCAGAACAGCGCCTGCATCCTACAAGGCCAGTACCTCGGGAAAAGATTCGGCTACGAAGCATCCATCAACAAAATCCTGCACAAACTCTCCGCGAAAGGGATCAAGCCTATCAAGTCCGAATCCAAGATCAAGGAATTCACAAGCTGGGTCGCCGCGCTCACCGACCTCATGGGTCCATTAGAAGCAGCGGACGCACCTCTCCCCTACTACGCCCAATCGGCCATCGACAGCGGCGCGCCAGCATACGACCAAAACCAGGTAAAGCGCATCTTCGACGGGCTTCGGGCGGCACGACGAACGAAAGGCTCAGAGCCAGATGTGTCTTTCGACTTACTCGGTCCGGATGCGAAGACGAATCTCCCAACCTCGACCGGTGATATGGCATATATCCACCGGAAGAGTCTGTTCCTGGTTCAGATCTACTCGGCCTATTTCCCTGGCTTCGGGGACCCAGTCGCTCGCCAGGACGCGGTGAATCGAATCACTGGGATTACGAGTGCCGTGAGACAGACCAAGCCGGGGAATGAGTGGCATTCGTATCAGAATTATATCGATCCCCATTTGGCGAATTTCGGACGCGAGTATTACGGAGATGCGCTGGAGCGGTTGAAGGCGTTGAAGATTGCGTCGGACCCGAATGTAGTTTTTGATTTTCCTCAGGGACTCAGTCATGTATGAAATCATGGAATCCGGGGTCATCGGATACTTGGGTTTCTTGGCTGAAGGGATTCGGAGCAAATGATTCCGGATCCGAATCAATACCTCGGATCCGGATGATGGTTACTGTAGAGTGTAGTACTCTCGGTGCGGAGTCTGATCCACTGATCTGATTATCGGAGGAAAATTACAAATTCGGGCTGATTGGTCATGGATCCATCCCTGGCCGAGAAAACAAACAAACTCGGGCAAGTTTCGCTACCGATTGGTTGATTGGTTGGATTCGGTGTTCTGATTGGTGCCCCATCGCGTGCTTTTAGTGACTGGATTAAATTAGTTTATTTATCCATCGCGTGACCTGCCATCTGACGATGTTTAATAAATTAAATTAAATTATATTGAGGCTCTTTTCACTTCGAGGATGTTCCAAGGTATGGATCACTTTTGCAAGGCGAGGAAAAAGAGGGAAAAATGAAAACCCCCCCCCCTTATTTTTACTTCATCTGCTTATTCCAACTGTATCCACCTTTACTGTCAGAATTTAAAATATAGACCCCAGATCTGACCTGAGATGCGCCAATAGGCATAGAAAAACACAGAATCCAGAGAGCGGCTTGGAATTTAGTTCAACGGTTCCGGAGCATCCGGGCTGGATTGGCTCCGATTGAGGCTCGGCTCGTGACGAGCCTTTCTCTGCCAGCCAATGGGAATCCGACCTTATAGTCCCCACAGCTCGGTGGGCCAGGCTTTGCGGCGGAACCGGCAAACTGGAAGAAAGTTATAAGGCTGTGCAGAAATCGTGCGGGTACCACATAACTGGGACAACTGCCGCACTGACTCGTGTAGATCGTCGAGTAAGGCGGAGATCAAGAGAGGTGAAAATGGGACCGCACCGCTCGTATTCTAAGAGATCCAGAACAGGCTGTCAGACCTGTCGGTGAGTTCTCGCCACGCGCAACAGGAGCAAAGATGTAAACATGCTGAACGGGGTAACTGTAGGATCCGACATGTCAAATGCGACGAAGCACCCGGCAAATGCTTCAATTGTACTTCTACGGGGCGCAAGTGCGAGGGATATGATCAGAACCGATTACCGCTGGTGATTGCGCGCGCACAGAAACCGAACCTCGAATGGAGTCCCACCATTCGAGTGGCGCATTTGAGCTCCGATGAGCGGCGAGGGTTTGCCTTTTTCTTGGGAAAGACGGTACCGATGATGACTAGGTGTTTTGACTCCGAGCTGTGGCAACGATTGGTGCTGCAGATGAGCCAGGCAGAGCCGGCCATCTGCCACGCAGTCATTGCGTTGAGCGCGGTGCACGAACGCTCCTGGAGTAAAGGCGCCCGCTTACAAAGACTGCGCGATAGTTATCAACATTTTGCACTCGCTCAATATAACAAGGCGATCGCAAAGCTGCATGTGCGCCTCAGATCGCATGATCCCCAGGTCCATCTCGTCGTGCTGACGTGTTGCATGGCGTTTATCACTTTGGAGCTGTTGCAGGGGAATATCACCATAGCCTTCTCACATTTGCAACAAGGACTGAATATCTTGCGGAGTCCAGGATGTGACACGGGCCAAGTCTCCGAGACACGTCCCTCCAGCCTAGAACCACCACTAGCGGAAGCGTTCATGAACATGGAACTCACAGCCGGCAACTTTGACCTCTCTGACTCCGGGTTGAAGATCCAATCAACCACCAGGCCACTGACAGTACATAGCCAGCAAAACTGCACTAGCAACACAATTTGGGCCGCGAAGCAAGTAATAGCACGGATCATCAACGACCTCATGCTCTTCCAATCGCACTGTGAACGCGCCGCTCACGGACACCTAAAATTCGATACACTGGCCATGTCAGTAGAGCGGTGCCGGATCCGCCGTCGACTGACAGACTTCAGTGCCGCGTTCGAGGAGTCGATAGCTGGCCATTATCTTTCCCCTTCAAAAATGCGCAGTGTGGACATGATCCATTTACACGAGACGGTACTGACGAATGTCATCGACACGTCTTTGGATAAATCGGAGATGGTCTTCGACCAGTACTTGTCTGTGTTTATCGAGATCAACATGTGGGTCGAGAGGATCATCGATAGTTTGAAAGATGAATATGCCGATGACATGCTGCCCCATTTGATCACAGACCTAGGGATCATCAACCCACTGATCTGGGTGTTCCTCAAGTGCCGACATGCCGAGACCCGACTGCATGGGTTGCGTCTTCTCGAGGCATGGCCACATCGAGAAGGTCCGTCCGACTCGATTGCATTTTCAAGTATCGGGCGGGCGGTACACGATATTGAAATGCAGGCTGAGACTGTCGTGGAAGGGCCTGATGGCGAAGCAACCGCAGAAATCCCCGAATCTGGCCGTGTGAAGTTGATTACCCACGTCGATGTATTGGAGGATGGTCGCGACGGGGTAATGTACTACTATCTGTCAGGCGATCGGACACTGCGCCACTGGCAATTTTCCTTGAAAAAGCTCGAGCCATAGACAGTATGACACAACTGTGCCATCGCCTTCAACCCCCAGCATTGCGTAGAGATATGTTCACGGGTGAGTAACCGGGCCACACCACGACACTCCTATCCCATTGTGCTCCCTGTACCCATACTCCTCCACCGTTAGTCTCTCTCAGCTCTCCACCGACCACCAGCTGGACCGCCCTCTTTGTAGCCAATGGTGAACTGTCTGGTGCAGCCCCCTCGTTCTCCACGTTCGCTTGGCAAACCATCCGCCGAATATACTCTTTACTCGACTACTAGGATATGCTGTTTTTCAGGAAGCGTTTGCGCACATGTCCTCGTCAGGGACACTCACATATACCATAATGATCCCACGATGCATCAATTCAAAGTCTCGTTAAACCATTTCACCCATACCCCAACTCGGAAATGGTTAAGCATGGCCATATAATCTATTTTCTTTCTCTTTTTTTCTCTTGTTGGTTTTAGTCTCTTACAATCACCTAATAGTCAATATCATATAGGATAGCCCTGGTCGTCTGAAATAAGAACATGTTGCAGTAAAAGGAGACGTACTGGTTACTGTGAAGCCAGGGAAGGCCGTTCAAAAGCCATACATCTACCAGAATCGACTCACCCAGATGTTTCAAACCACCACGGATTATAGGTTTGCACGGGGGTTTGGGAGGAACAATACCTGGGAATATGATTGAAAAGGTTCTACCCCCGTTGGATTGGACATAGTACTGCCTTGCCTAATAGGAACATGTACTCCCTAGGACAAAGGAATGTGAATGCGCAACAAGTTCCAGCTGTTAGGCCAGTAGCCTCTGGGCGGATTGCATACCAGATGCACTACCCATCCTCGTCACGCCCACATACGGGAAATTCCTCACAACAAATCGCTCAAGCACGCAATAAAATCTATTTTGATGGGCGGAAATATCTGACGGCCAGATGACAATCATTTCGCGCCCGGGGTCATGGCTTGTAGTTGAGGGATTGGAATCTAAATCCGCCAACCTCCCAGAACTCCGAAAACGTCTCGCTCTCCCCAGCCCAGATCTGATAGGAGGTCTTCGCGTATTCCATTGCTTTCGACTCAAGGCCCGACTTAATGTCGCTATAGCAGCCGGCAAGTAGCGCCCAACAACAAATTACATCGTATTTGGCATACCCCCACTGCCGAACAACCAAAGTTTTGTCCGCCGGTCGGCCTCCCTCGATGATGAACCCTATTGCTTCCAGAGCGCCCAATGCATTATCAATTGCCTTGTGTGGCCTTCTTAGTACGAACTTGTTCACCGGTACAAACTTGCATCTAATTGGTAAAAGGCCCAGACGGGGCACCTTGGCGGCTGGGTTAAATGCGGAATACGTCCTTTCGAGTTCTCTTGCCTTCGCCTCGGCCGTCTGCATATGGCGATGGAGAGAAGCGCCCTCCAAAGCGGTTAGTGTGGCTACCAAATTCTTTCTCTTAGCGAGAATCGCCTCGTCGGTCTCTTTCACCGAGGTACATATACAGCAATCGCACGTAAATCCCCATGCATCAAATACTTTGCTGCGTCTCTGGTCGGCTTCATCATCAGAGACAACATATGCTATCAGAATCTCTGTGCCAGCTGGAATATCCCGACTGGCTCGGAGGATGAACATATCACCGATAAAAGAACATTGAGCGTTGAAATGGCAAGAATGATTCACGTACGATGCCATTACCCAGAGTGCTCGGCATTCACGTGCTGGATCTCTAATGTCTGACACCTGACGCGATTGTCTCAAGTTATTGAGACCATGGCTCTTACGCGTGTCCCACTTATATGAAAAGGCATTTATCCAGAGAGCCCGTATCACAAGAAAGCTGTAACTATTTAGCCGAGTTCAAGCCAAATTCAAGTAAACGATTGGCAACGACTTACGTATCCACGACAGGAGCAGCACCAATCATGCTAGTGGGAGGAGCCTGATAGGCGCCGCGGTGAAGATCGTGAACAGCTGATGCCATAGACGGATTATCATGGATTCTGTGAAGCACGGATTGAATAACAGAAATTCCTGGACCCGTCATGGTCCGCCCGATCTGCAAATCATACATTTTCAAAATCGAGCGACAATCCTCCAGGACCTCTGCATCTGCAGAGGCGTAGGCGAATGCCTTTTCACATAAGAGTAGATCCCCTGCTTTGACGTCCTTGGTAGTGAACAAGCCACGCCCTCGGGATCCAGACTGTTGGATGGCAACTGGACCAACATAGGTTGCACAATCGAGTTTCTGGGGCGGGAATTTGTTCGTTTGTTTAATCATTTCAGCAAATTGATAGTTGCCGTGTCTTTGCTCCGCAAGACGACGAATGGCCCGCTTGAAATCATTCTTGGCTGTAGTGTTCCCCGGATACTGTGAACAGAGGCGCTTCAAAACATCGCAGCACTCTTCGAACTTTTGCATATGGTACAGGAGCTGCGATTTGCGGAATAGAAGCTTTTCGCTATCTGTGTCGGAAACAATTGAATTGAGGTGCTCTGATGCTGCGTCATACATATCTAGCTTTAGGTGTGAAAGCGATAGGTTGAGCCTGAGCGCCCGGATAAGCTCGTCCGAGGGAGATAGTTTAAGTGCTTGGTAGTAGCTGTGGCATGTAAGCACATATCAGTGACATTATCTTGATTGGACTTTTCACCATTGGATAGCTGTGCGATACCTGCGTTCGCTGAAGCGCTTGTTTCCTTCCTCCTTCCAGTCCTGAGCCGATAAGTTTGACCTGTCAAGGCACCAGCACGATGGAACCCTCCGATCATGGGGTGGGAGAAACAAAAGGTCGGATACATGATCTACACGGAGTTCAGTGGGCCCACACCCAGTCAGTTGCACGTATGGCTCTTTCACGATGATGATACTTCCGGTCCCTAGCTCCTCTTCTACTGTCCTCTGATCCTGAAGGTATATTGCCACGAGAAACACGCTTTCATTCTCATCCTCGGCTACCACCCTGACGGGGATGGTTTTTTTCGACGGTGTGATTGCTCGGAGGATAAGAAAGCTGCCACGGTGATGGGTTTCTTGACGAAGGTCCTGCAAGTGGATCTGCTTGAGATCTTGCAGAGGTGTATGGCTTGGGGGATAAGCTTGTGGGAGGAAGAAAACGTCGCATCTGAATGCTTGAGGATCAGTGGTGATTCGAATACATGCAAAATGCTCCAAAATTTTCAATTTGTTTTGCGGCACCGGTTCACCCTTGTGAGACTGCGCAACCTCCCGGGTATGTCTCTCATATTTAATAACCTCTTCGAGGGTTGGGCTTTCGGGAAACGGATCTAATTCCATCTCGCGCGTGAGAAGCTTAGGCCAGTTGATGATTTGGTGATTGAATTAGGATTGACCAGGTTGTTCTAGATTGAGAATAATAAGGACACTCGGCTGGTAGTAGAAAGATGAATGGGTGACAATTTCAGGGAAGCAGTTTAAATGGAAGAAACTTAGTCCCATGTCAAAGCTATTTAGGTTGGATAAAGTATGTTGGAGAAAAGTGAGAAAAGTGATAAGAAGCAGGAAGGAAAGAAGGAAAAAGAAAAGGAATCAAAAGATATGAAAGAGAGGGAAGAGATGTGGGAGGAAAAGATGGGAAGGAGAAAAAGAGAGAGGAAGAGAGAATAGATCAAGTGAATTGTGACAAACAACACAAAACAACAGCCCTGTGATTGGCCCAGGCATCCAAGAATCACGCGGCACTGTGGCCTCAGAAAAAGAGTTGTTTGCATTGATTTCATTTCAATGTCCAGTGAGATTTCCACGCGCTGCCCGTACTATACTTCATGCGCGGGGAAGCAGGCACAAACATGCGATCAGATCCATCGGCGGCTAAATCACCACAAGAATCCTTTTAATTTCCTTACTATGGCTATAGCTGTTCAAGGCTGTCCAGCTCACCCCTCCCATACTGGTTAGAAAGAGTTATAAAGCGACAAAAGTCGGCTGCACCACTCCTGAAAGCTAGGCGGATTCGCGATATTGAACACATCCCAGATCAACTTGGCATGTGTGCCA
Source organism: Aspergillus avenaceus (assembly GCA_009193465.1). Taxonomy (NCBI): domain Eukaryota; kingdom Fungi; phylum Ascomycota; class Eurotiomycetes; order Eurotiales; family Aspergillaceae; genus Aspergillus; species Aspergillus avenaceus. Next base: position 10,023 of record ML742054.1, read on the forward strand.
AATTTGTCTTTCAAGTCTCGAGAGGTAGTTGACGCTGCCTCTCTCTGCACATGCAAATTCCAGGGTTTCAGATTCGAATTACCTTGAATACTATGTGCGGGATCAATTCGGTGATTCCCGCCAGACCAAACCGTGCGCTGTCTGTTGCTGGTGAGCCCATTCTTTAGTCTTTCGTACATCTCCCTTCCTTTAGAGTCAAGAAGCTTCTTGAGCTCTTTCTTGGGAATCAGAACCGGTTTGTTGAGTAAAGGTGGTGGCTCGGGCGGATCACCCGTTGGGCCTCGTCCATTGTTGTCATCATGCTGGTTAGGATTCCGGGGCTGTTCCCTCTTGGAGGTCGGTTTGGACCTGTTGTTTCTCGCAGCATGCCATGCTTGATACTCATGCTAACTGGGATCAAGAGACCTGAGTGCTACCCACCTCTAGTGGAACTATGCCTGTCACCACCACCTCAGCAACGCCTATGATTGGGATTGTTATGGCCGCCATGTCATGCTTGCAGATAAGAGTGACGTTGGTACCACCGAATGTCACAAACAAATGGAAAACTAAAGATATAGAGACAGTGTTGAGTAGTGCTAATCCTTAAATAGTGGTAGGCAAGCTTAGTAGGGTAAGTTTGACGTTGTGGGCCGGGTTTACCCATATACTATCTTCAGTAAATTAGGTTATTGGAATGATTCCGGGCCAAACATTTCAATTTCCCCTCGCTGTCCAGGGGTTCCATCTCTCGGTAGGAACCTTACATAGTTACGTTAGACTTACCCAAGCAATGTACTCCGCTACTCGGGCAACTGAATATTTTCCTTTTCCGGATACCAAACACCTAGACATAGATCTGGATATACCAAGGAACTCTACCCCGGTACTTTCGATGAGAAGTTTAATCCCGAATTGACTTTCTGCACTTCCGTCCCTAATGTGATTGGAGCTTCTAGGCCATACATATTGACCAGTGATCTAGGCAAGGCCTTCTACAATAGAACCATCCATCAGATTGTATACTCCCCGGTCCCCTACATTATGTCTAGTAAAAGGTTGTGTTTATCTACACTACCCGCTGTCGTCATCTACTGGTGACTGCGTGAATGGGGTTTGCGATGTACCAAGTTACTAGCCTTTATCGTCAGCACGTATAGACAACAACTACGTCTTTCGGCTTTGGGTGTCCAGTCGTTCATTCTTTATAACATTTGCCAGTTTCATGGGTTAGTTACTTGAAACCTGTGACTAGTTATCTGATCTACCAAAAAGTAGGTAGCCACAAAGAGCAGCATGTCAGGTATAAGCGTGCAAAAATAACAATATTCATAAAGTCATTTAACCACTCATACCTCTATAAACAGACATGTTTCTAGAAAACTAGGGGAACGCAGCATCCTGCACGGCTCCCTGCACAGGCTGCAGCCAATCCCCCCGGTGTTTGACATAAAACTCTCTGTCGGGGACTGCTTTCTCCACACCCTCTGCATTATCCACCGTGCCGACCAGCAGGACAATCACCCCCTTGAACATGTCCCCAGTGGCCTTCTTATATATGGTGGATCCACAGCCTCCACAGAAAAACACACTCAGATCCATTCCACATTCATGCGGCCTGGTACAATCACGGAGAGACCCCGAGGTCAGGGTGAAGTTCGATTCAGGGATGATGAAGTTGGTGGTATAGGTGGAGCCGGTGATTTTACGGCAACTGAGACAGTGGCAGATTGCCTAGCGAGCTGGGTGTCAGTGGTAGAAGGGGTATGGCAGGGAGTAGAATCATATAAACCTTCTGCATTTGGTCCTGGGAGAACTCATACTTGACGTCTCCACAAAAGCACGTTCCGGTAGGCATTTTGGCGTTGTTGGAGGGTAAGATGGTTTGTTCGGGCGCGGTTCAGCTGAGACGGTGGGGACAGACAGTCCTCTATTCATTGTTGCAGGTGACCGAGGTCGGTCTTCGTTAATAGGCTGGACACCGAATTGCGTGGTTTTGAAACACTGCATGTCTTCCTGAAATTGGGATATCCGGATGTATCTCTTCTACAAACCTTGTTTTGTCAACCCCAGGACGCACTTACGATACGAAAACTATCTTACCAACAATTACGCTAAGGTGGGAAATTATCATAGCTTGCTAGCCATTTCAATGAACTGTTCATTTTACACACTTGCCACTTGGTCATTCGGTGTTTACTTCGGCCTCTGCTCGGCGTTTGGTATGACGTATACCAATATCTGCAGATCCATTCATTAAACAGTTGGTACATACTAGAGGATTTGTGTGCCTATATTTATTTAGATATCTTTCACTCAAGTCGAAAATAATAACCTACACTATGATTGCTTGGACCGGGATTTCTATGTGTGATTAACCATTATGTAAATTTAGATTGCCAATCTGCCATGTCTCAACCCCAGATGGTCAGACCTAACCAAGCCCTACCAGACAGTGGATGAGGGCTTCTAAAGCCATTTAGCATTACTGATGCCTATACATGATTCGACTCGAGTAATCAATGCAGGGTGCGATCTACCATGGAAGAGCTTCACCACAGTGGCTCAGGAACTGACCGGATGTGGTTGATTTGGTCGCTTGTTGAATCTGTAGACAAGTTAGAGACATTTCTACCGCTCTCTATCGTGACGTTATTTATTAATTGATGAGAATTTGATTCACTAACCTGTCTGACAATACCGTCAGCACTCTGATCAACGGTCAACGGGGCCATCTCAAGCCCTTTTGCGTGTGCCCCCCGGTTACCCATGTCAGTTTGAACAAACCTATGCATGTTAAGTTAGCAAGTATAACCGATACAGTAGTCTACGTCTTGCGTGACTTCATGACTTACCCAGGGTCAATCGCAAAAGCGACCAGCTCCTCATTTTCAAAGTGGAGTCTCCTAACGAAGTAGTTACCGGCGACCATGGACATTCCATACGCATTCGTGAGGGGCTTTTTATTTCGATCCAGCACCGCAAGACTCGCCAGCTCTGTCGAAACATAAACAAACTTCGCTTCTTGCTGGCTGGCTCGCAAAAAAGGGATCATCGCCCGGAACAATCTCGACGGGCCGAAAGTGTTGACCTCCAGATGTGTGCGCAGGTCGAAGTCTGTCATCTCGGACATGAGTCCAAAGTGGTTGCATATCCCCGCATTGGCGACAACGACATCGATATGTGAGATATTATGTTCCAGGTGCAGGACCTGAGCCATCTCTATGAAGCTGTCAGGGTCGTGTAGACTGAGCGGTACGATAATGAGGTTGCTATTGGACCCACATGGCAGTGAGTGCAGGTCCTCCGCCTGTTCGGCGAATGGATTGCGACAGGCAGCTATGACAATAGTGTTGTCCTTTCGCAGGTATGCAGAGACCAATCCTTTCCCGATCCCTGTTCAAGTAGTTAATACGTATAGCAAAAATACTAAGTCAAAAGACACAGACCTCGATTAGCCCCCGTGATCAGTACTGTTGTTATGACCATTATTGTAGTACTAGTATACTGGGACTCGGAACTGTGTTCAATCAGAATAGGCATTTAATTTAATGAAAATTATTGAAGCTATTAGCCAGGCTCTTCGCCAGGTGGTGCGAAGAATATTCCAGTATATATATACTGAAGGATTTATGGATACTTTCAGCGTTTACCCAGTCAGGAAATGGACTAGCAAATAATTGAACAATATAGTAATCATTCGTAAGCAAGGATCGATCAACCGCACCCCATGAATAAGCCGAGCAATCAACTAAATTTAGTGGATATCGGCAAGTTTCTGCAGAGGTCTTGGCAAAGTGAACCTATTCCCATGTTGGTCCCTGCATTCCGATGGTTTTAATTGTTATTCAGATGTGTACAATGAGAATAGGATTGAATCATTTTCTATATAAGATAGATCAACGCGACTCCGACAGATGTAGCTGCATAGAAGGATCTCAGACACCCTAACATATCTTCCTAAGTTGCCCGCTGTATACGGATTTACATGCCTTCTATTGAAACAATTGTCATTGTTGAATATGTACCACATACCCCCCCCCTCTCAAAATATTAGAATCTAAGGGCTGGAACAAGCAACCGGTGGATTGTATAAGACAGAGGCGATTCTGTTGTCGGCCTGCGTGAAATTTGAATTAACCAATTCATTCACTCTGAAAAACTGTAGTGACTGCTGTTCTACATTCTTGTTGCAAGGCATTGTTGTAAAAAGGCCGTCATCGCGGTCAAGTACATAACCGAAAGTAGTCGCTTATGATTCATGTTATAAAAAGAAGGTCAGTTTACCCTCCTGTCCTTCCTTCATTCATACACCTGACTCAGAGTAAAGATCAAATGCGAGGCCGAATACCCTCAATGCGATTACTGTATGCATCATAGTATTGTGTGCACATACAACCGGATAGCCTCGGGTTCTAGAAAACGGTGGGTAGAAACTATTATAGCCCAGAGTAATAGCCAAGTGGTTTTGACCCACATGGTTTCAACGGCATCAAAACAATGGGTTCTGACTGATGTTCTACAGGAAGGAGCATTATGAACATGTGTACGATGAAGGATTCTGGAACAAGCGACGCTCAATCCAGCCAAAGCTCTCTTTTACTAGTTCGTGAAGTCACTCGGTATTGAATGATCCAAACCAGCTAAGCTTCATGATCAGAAACATCAATGTTTAGTCTGGGCTTTATGTATCCCAACGGAATGCGTCATACTGCCCACGAGGGGCTTGCGTGGATTGAGCTCCGCACTGGCGAAACTGTGAATGTGGATAAGCTAAACGCAATGGAGCTTCCGTAGGCAAAGGTGCCCCCTACCCGACCATCCTTGAAAATGCCCAACCTTCCAGCTAGCCCAATTGTGGAGCGTTATGTGACGCTCCATTGTTCATCATACCAGAGTCTCGTGTTTCCAGTGATCGGCAAGTCACTGTATACTGAAACACTAGATCTTGCCTATGGCCCACCAGGTCACGGCGCTGAGAGTGCCAAATCTTGCATCTATGCCTTCCTGTCGGTGGCGACGGTATTCGGATTCGATAATGGCCTCGGATGATATACTTGTTTGTGAGACGTATGCCATGGCTGCTGAGAGCTCCACGGTATCAATAATAAATGAGATGACTATCGATGGTCTTCAGGCTCTTATCATGCTTGTATGGTGTTATTTTGTCGGTTGTGGGTATTCGACTAACATTCTCGTAGGTGCAACACCAATATTTCTTGGGCGACTTGCAAAGTGCGGCAGTCTCTGTCTCCCTCGCCAGTCGCCTAATATTCAAACTTGGCGCTCATACAGTATCTACCCCTAGCGTCTAAACAAAAGCATCCCAGATTGCCACCTACGCGATCTATTTTGGTTATGTTACTCCTTCGACCAAGATATTTGCCTCAGAATTGGACAGCCCCCATGTATACCCGGGGTATTCTGCAACCTGGAACTTTCACCAGACTATGCACTACTTCAGGACACCAATTTACAGCAAGAGCAGACCCTGTCCATTACAAATGATACGCTCCCTCTCTACCCTTGGGATCTCCGTCTCTCCCAACTCAAGGCTGATATTTACGTAACTCTCTATTCAACGACCGCGTGTCAGAAATCAAACTCAGAGACCTACGGAGATATCCGTACCCTGGACCAGGCCTTGGAACAATGGCGAACAAGTCTACACCCAACCATTCGGCCAACCTTGCAGTTCTTGCCATGGATGCCGGTTGGTGAGAGTCTAAATACGCAAGCGGTGATGCTACGATTAGCATATTATCACTGCGTCATGGTCATCCACCAAGCCAGTGAGCGGCGCCATGAAGGGCCCGGGTTATGCTCTAGTATCAACTTAGTCGTCAGCGCCAGCCGGTCCACTCTCTCATTTCTCCAGATTGCATCACCTGTTGTCGAGGGCGAATGCTTCTGGTAGGTTATCCGCAAGTAAACGTCGCTGCCATCCCTATTCGGAAACAGAGGACAAGAGTATAAACGTTACTTCGTCCGGGGTCGTCATTTTCTACGCCATCACTGCCATCTTGACACTTTTCCGCAACATCCTCAAGAACCCCTTAGACTCCGCCACAACGGACTTTCTAGAAGTGTTGGAGAATGCTCCGAACCTGACCCACGAGAATCCCACCCGGACGCTAACTGTAGGACTGATGGTCCATCTCTAATACACATTTTACGTCGCGTACAGATTGAACAAGGCTCAAACGAGAGGCTAAGATACGATTACCAGTCACCCATCTCATAACACTTCTAATGAATAGGTTACATTGAGCTACAAAGCAGTCAGGGAAATACGTGGGCTCAACCTTGCTGCGATGCGATCAAAAGTCGCCCTCCGCTGACAAAGCGGAGATCATGCATAGTCTGGCGAACCACATTGTCAACCCACCCCACAGACCCTGGTTTCTGTTCCAATATTTCCGTTAAGAGTCGATATACGCTCTATGTATAGAGTGGATCCAGGGGAACTGGAATCTAAATTCATTTACTAAAGAATCTGGAAGCACTAATTTGGTCGAACAACTGCGTTTCCTCCCGGTGCTAGTCGATATGTGAATCCCTTTTTAGCAACCATATGCCACCTTAATCTCAGACGCGGAGAAAAGGATCATAAAGCTAAGGCTCTGTGGCATTTCATTGCCTGGTGCGTGCTTGTAATAACCATGTCGCATAGTCTCATCACTCCATGTATCAGAGGAACAAATAGTCATGTTGTCGTACTAGATCCTTTGAACAAGTCTGGTGAGACCCGATTAGCTTCATTCGGCTGAAACCAAATGGAATGACTTACAAATTCCATCCAAGGCACATTGACCGCCATGTTCAACTGGCCACGTCTAGCATCCCAAACCTTGGTAAGAATGTCTCGTATCGCGAGATGCTGGAAGCCCGTAGTGCGTTTGATCTCATTCATACAAAGGTCCACATACCCTCTCTGATGCGGCACAGCTGTTTCTGTACCTGCCATAAAAGGAGGGAAAACCAGCCGTTTAAACCACGGTGAGTCAGTAGGGATCTCAGCCGCAACGTCCAGTATCGCCGCGACGGATGTCTGAATTTCAACGGCGGAGCAAGGAATAGCACAGGTATCCGGGAAGCGAAGTATTCGGATAATGCAGACATGGCGATAGGCCTCGGCTAGGACCTTCCACATCGGATCGTTGCTCGGATAGACTGAATCATCTGCGTTCCATGACTGGAAGAATCGCTTTGCATTGGACAAGACTGTTTGAAAGTCGTCGAGGGAGACAATGCCGTTCATGTGATTCTTTGCTGTCTCTAGAACAGTGCCTATACTATAGAAGAAGTCCACCGGACATCCCACTAATGTTTCCAGGTTGAAATACTCTGCCCGGAACACTTGTTCTCGGACGGTCTGGTGGTAGGATAGTTTTTCAGCACCGCTGAACCCTCTTAGGACATCTAGCCTATTTGAATTGTTAATATGTGACGGTATTTGGGTAGGCATACTGTGCTTACCATGCTAGGATAGCCAGTAGAAACGACTTTCGGGGACTCTCAGCGGCATTCGGTCTCTCACAGATCTTTCCGCAGATAATCGAGGTGCCTGTCAAGTGAACTCCGTGGGTTGAAATGCCAGATTCACATATCTAATTACATGTTAGCGATGCTGACGGGGTAGTCAAAGAAGGTGACTAAAAAGGAAATGCATACATCAACTAAGAGTAGTATCAAGACCAGTGCAAGTGTCATGTCCTCTCCTTTATCATCAAGGCCTTAGAGCTCCTCTTTTAGCAACAACGAGCCGAGTGATTGTAGTGCCAATAGTTTGTGCTCGAGTATCGCAGAAGTATCTCTTGGATTTCCCGCCCCTGAACCGATCATATGGCATTCTGCCAGGCAAAGGACCGCATGTAAGATACCCCCATGCTCATACGCGAACGGCAACACATACGCCCTGAATGGGTTCGGGATGTCTTGATTCTCGATGACTAGAGAATCGCAAACGACTTTATCAACTACAGGATTAAGCCATCAGTCATGAATCATTTGCCAGGGGTTAAGTTGGGTTTCCGGCATAAACACGTCGCCAATACATACAATAACTGAGTAACTGCTGCGTCTCACTATGTGCTAGAATGTCCTCCACATGATCGACAAGACTGGAAGGGCCCCCGGGGGTATTGTGTGGAGAAGAAACCACTTTCTGCGCCGGTTGCTGCCGTAAACGCGCCGACTGCCGTTTCGCCACGACCTTTGCCTTAGGCCTCCCAGAGTGACCATCTATACCGGATCTAGAGGTAGACGACGCGTGTGCCCTGTCTAAAAGTTGGTCAGCATTAGAATCCTCCATTCAATAAACTTCCGAGAGTATGAGAAAACTCACCTTTGTGCTTCGGAGTCGGCTTCGAGGAATGCTTGCCAAGCGACGGTTCACTCAGGAACTGGATCGAAGGAGGATACTCTTCACACTGTAGACCCTTAATGACACATCATTCACACGACGGACGAGCACGGTCGCATTTGCGGCATTTCCGGCGACACGTAATGCATGCAGGATCTGCGGGGAGTCAGGAAAGAAACGACTCGCAAGTCTGAGACCGGTAAACTAACTTCTTGTAGCGATCGGCCTCATTGGCAGTTCTCCTGTTCCTGGAGCTGCGCATATATTATATCAGGTAAAAGAGGAGGTTGGAGGAAGGTGTGAGTCTAGATCCACCTCCAATGATGCATTGGGATTAAATAGCGCGCCATCCTTTGCCCCAACTTGCGCTAGCTGTTTGGTTCTATCTAGCGATGTTGGTTGAGTGGGACTACAACGTGATTGGGTACGCACATTATAGATATGACCTACAAAGCTAATTGGTTCCAAGCGCTACTAAGGTACCATTTTATAATTGTTCTGTGAATCATCGGTAGCCTGAGTCTTGTTGAACTGGTGCGAGTATGTAAAACTGGAGCTATATAGAAACCATGTCTATAGCAGAGGATAGGTTCACCAGCTGAGTGAGAGTTCCAGGGCCCAATTCCAATGCCAAATGAAAAACAAAACCAATCGTCCGCATGTCAAATATGTGGCGATTCATTAACATTTAGGGTACCGGAACAATATGTTGCAGCATAGCCGAGAAAAAGCCAAAGCCTGTACCGACTATTGCCACACCCTGTGAGACTGATAAGAAAAAGATATAGAAGATAGCTAGTGGGAAAGCACCTACATGTCCTAATTATACCATTTATGCCATATCTAAATGAAGAACGGAGGATGTTGGTGTTGAAGTCCAAGGAGCAATCGATTTCATGCTTGTCTACGGAAAGAAAGCTGGCCGACCTGCCGAATGCGGAAGTTCCGTTAGCAGCTCCTTCAATTCTCCAGTGAGAAAGCCCTAAGCCTAGTGGCAACCAGTCGCCTCCCGAGTCGCTTTGATCAGGTATTCTGGGCTCATACGCATTATAATCCTTGCGCATTGAGTTTTACGCATTGAGTTATTTGTTTTCTCCCCGCATGACATCATAATGCTCAGTTTACTATTAAGGGAAGAGGAACAGTGTTATGATGGTTAGAGTTGTAACTATTATGTTGGGATTGTAGAACAGATGTGGGAGGACTGCATGGATTGAACCAATTACTGTTGCATGCTTCTTGGGTGATAAAACAAGTTCATAGTATAAATTTGCAGTAGATCTGTGGTCCTGGGGATGGTTTGGGAATGAACAACAGACATTGAATTCCTATACTACGGTCGCCGTGATTGTGTAGATTTACTTTCACTATCTAAATAGTTGGACTCTGCCGATGGGCAATGAAAACGTGTAGCATAATATGAGTACAATATGCCCGAGTACAGAAGCGATCGAAATCTACGAGCGTGCCATACCTGCATCCGTACAAAGTCCCTGCAAGCTTCGTACAACAATGCCTAAAGCACCATCTTCCAGGAAATTACAACCTCGGGTGCGACTCAGTGTTTGCGCCGAGAACACCAACCTCATTCAAAACTGTATCGGCAGCAAGAGCACCCTGCTCCATGGCACCTTCAATGAAAGACCTCCACCCGGATGCCCAGTCTGCGCTGGCCATAAGAACATTGCCGTGCCGCGACTGAAGCTCCGCCAGATACTTCGTAAGATAATTCGCGGGATACCAGGCCGCACCTGCCTTGGCATATGGGTCGGAGACCCAGTCGTGGAAGACAACCTTCTTGATATTCATCGGGTGAAAGCGCTGTAGAGCTGTCTCGAGTCGCTCAGGGTTTTTGAGCGGGTCGAGGATACCCCTGTTGTCGCCTGCAAACGATGTAATACGGGTCGACTTGCCGCCGGCGCAGAAACCGTCGCCGTAAATGTAGAGGAAATCGCCGGGCCAGGTACATCCACGAAGGCCGCGGAGATCACCTTCCACCTCTGCATGGATTTTGGTGAGATAGTCAACTTGATTTATCCGGATGGCTTCCTGGCGAAGAGGGGAGAGGGGAGGATCAAACTGGATTGTAGGAAGGACGGCGATAGGGATAGTGTTGACGACACGCCGGGCATGATAGGTGCTACCGCTGGTGCTCGTGACGGACACCTTGTTATCCCGGTTAACGATAGATTTGATTGGAGTCTTGAAGGAGTATTCGAGGCCGAGGCGAACGGCATCATCAAAGATACACCGTGCGAGTGCCGACTGGCCGTCGCGGATTTTGTAACAAGTCCAGACGTCATCAAAGTTCTCAGGGGAGTATCCTTGAAGTGCTTGACTGCGGAGCATCTCAAGGAACCCGACGTTTTCGGCCGACCCACCCGCACAGTGGGGTACGAGGGACTCAATGAGAGCGAGCTCGTCTGCTGTCAGTTGATGTTTGATCTGTTCAATACGGTCCCGGCACGAGAGCCGATCAACGGCTTGAACCTTCTCGAAAGGAACGCGCGAGTTTCCGAGGGTAGAGTATGGCAAGGGACAAATGTCTCGACCGTAGTTGCCATCGATATTGATAAAAATCTTCCACGCCCGGGTAGTCATCTCGCCAGCTTCTTGGAGGGAGAGCTTCCTTGAACCCGAGCCAGTGTCGATGGTGAAGTAGGAACAACCGCCATTCTCGGTGCGAGTCATCGACACAGCGTCCTTGAGACCATATCGTTGCATTTCGGCAAACAGACGGGCGTGAACGTGTGAGACCCAGGTTCCACCCATCTCATACGTTGTTCCTTCCACCTCGGCACTCCATGTTCGGCCACCGATACGATCACGGGCTTCGAGAAGCAGAGTCTTCTTTCCTATTGCATTCTCAGTTTTCCCTGGTTGGAATATCCTCCATTATTATATTCTCGGCTTACCGGCCTTGACTAGATCCCGCGCGGCGACTAAGCCGGCATAGCCCGAACCGATGACGATAGCCTCCCATATATTGTTATCGCCACTGTGTCGGACCTTGCGCTCGGGCTCGATGACGGCGTATGTATGAAGGCCCCCGATTAAACCATCCTTTCTCGTGTACGTGTGGCCGTCATGGGATTTACTGGCTCGGTAAGGGGACGACATATCGAGTACGTGTTTACTACTATGCTGTATAATAAAGACAATGGCAGATAGGATAATGCCAACAAAGCAAGAGGGAAGTGGCAACGGTACAAGGGGGGCCTGATAAATAATAGAAGTGAAATAAGACCACTTTAATTGCACTATCGCTAGAGCCGACAGGATACCAGGACGAGAGACGTCAGATCGTTTCGGGAGGGTTGGGACATTTTCCTGATTTGGCATTCCCGGTTAACGGGCCCACTCCATTCCATCCCTGTGGCCGATGCACTCCCCTCACTTTGGATAGCTTAACGGCAATTTGGTAAAATGTTCCTGTTTATTGCTGCGCTTGCCAAGGTTCCCCGCTGTTGACAAGTGTTATTAATATCTGCGGGGTAGAGAAACAGTTGAAAGACTTTCCTGAATAGGTAAGGGTGATGCGCATATCTAAATCCCCGTGTTATCTGTTGGGGGATTCAAGATGCGACTAGGTGTCAGTCGGCATGTCTAGTCGTGTCATAGGCAAGCTGTATTCTCGAGATTTTCTTTCCTGCAACTGCCTAGCGCATACCATGTCCTTAGTACATTATGATCGGAAGCTTATGCATTGTCTTCCAATGTACAGTGTGGCAGTCATCTCAGCCGGAGCGCCTTACGTGAACTTGTTCTTGATAAGGGTTCAACAATATTATTGCAGCAAATATACATTCCAGTCATGCTCATAGTTCATGCGTCCTATCACTGCCGTCAAGGGGCTTCCATATCTGCCGGAGTCTGCGGGGTAAACTCTGATGTGCTTAGGATTGACAATACATTGTCCGCGTGAAAGCTTGTGACATTCGGGGCATTTAAGAATGGCTACTACCTTGCAATATGAGGCCTCAGTTGCCGGAAACTCTCTTTATCTTTACTTTAATTTCATCGTCCGACGAGTGCTACAAGAAGATCAGCATGGAGAGTAGTGGAAAGACAAAGACAATCGATAAGCCTATACAAGAGGATAGATTAAGCATCGATAATGGAACGGTCACAGGCATTACCAAAGTCGGCAATGAGGATGACCGAGTTTTGCGCGCGAACGGACATGAGTCTGTAATGCCCCGACAGTTCTCTTGGATCTCGACATTGGGGATGGGGTTCTCCGTCACAAACTCATGGATCGGCTACCTGGTAGGGCTGCCTTTAATTTTATTTGAATGTTTAATCTGACATTTGTGTGATGCGGCAATAGCTGCTTTGGGCAGAACCTTGTATACGGAGGGCGACAAGCCTGTCTTTTCAGCTTGATCGCTGCCTTGTTTGCCCAATTTATGGTCACCATCGGTTTGGGGGAGTTGGGATCAGCATTTCCAGTGAGCAATGATCAGAGGTCGACGCAACATGACATCCTACTAATTGATATATAGTCGAGTGGCGGGCAGTACCATTTCTGCTATATCCTAAGTTCAACAAGTACTAGGCGGTATTTTTCTTATATCGTAGGATGGTTGTCTATGCTTGGTTGGTGGATCATCACGTATGTACCACTGGTGCTATCATGCGTCTGGGATTGGCCCTGACTCTTCTAAAGCTGTTCCGGTATATCCCTCGCCACAATGGTTTTACTCGGTCTCGTGAGCTTCTGGGATCATACATTTATTGCCACCCAGTGGCAGACTTACCTAACATACGTGGCAGTGGCTGTCCTCACTAGTAAGTCATAATAGCTAATCGATGTTCTTACATCAAGCTCACAGTAATATGACAGTTATTCCGTTATTCATTGTGCCCCAGAAAATCTCGGTGGTAGCGAAGATCTCTCTTTTTCTGTCCCTGGCAGGCTTCACGGTGTTTTTCATTGTCGCCCTTGCCATGCATTCTGGAAAAGGAACAGAGTCCTCACTGGTAGCTTCAGGGGATGGTTCCAGTGGTTGGAGTGACGGCACCGCCTGGATGCTTGCAATCTCCAACACTATGTATGCTTACAGCGGCACTGATTGTGGTATGTTCTATAGTATACGACACCAAGCAAACCGTGACTAACCGTTGCAATAGTTATTCACATCAGTGAGGAAATGCCGCGTCCAGGAAGGCTTGTCCCGCAGGTCATGATCATGACTATGGTTATCGGCTTTCTAACTTGCTTCCCTCTTTTTTTGTTTTGCTTCTGTTCATGACCGATATGGATGCAGTGCGAAATTCGCCGCTACCCAGCATTGAGCTTGTGTACCAAGTGTGAGCTTTCATACCAGGGCCTGACTGATCTCGGGGTATTTATCTTACCATTCATTATGACTGGGAGCCGAAATGTGACACTAGGACTATTCGTGGTTCTGTGGCTCATATACACCAGTGAGCCATCCTGATGTCAAAGCGTTTACAAGATCTCATTAGCTGACTTGAACAAAGCATGCCTCCCTTCACAATGGGTTGGATCTGGACGTATTGCATGGGCATTTTCGAGTGATGTTTGTTGACCAATATCGAACCCATTCTCCTCATCTCGCCACTCAGTACCTGTGCTAACGCATGTTCTCATTAGAATGGCCTTCCATTCTCAGACTTCTTCTCCCAAGTCCACCCGACCCTGAACTTTCCCGTTCGCGCCACCCTCCTCGGTTTAGCGTTTGCATGTCTCTACGGTCTTCTCTACCTAGCATCCACGACAGCGTTCAATTCAATCATCACGTCGGCCGTGCTCTTCGTCAACATCACTTACGTCGTGCCTCAGGGAATCCTCCTCACCCGCGGGCGTAATCTCCTTCCAGCCCGATATTTCAACTTGGGAGTGTAGGGGTACCTTTGCAATGTGTTTTCCGCCCTGTGGATTGTTGTGCTGGGTGTTTTGATCTGTATGCCCCCCACACTTCCCGCGGAATTGGGGTCAATGAACTATACCTCGGTAGTATTGGTAGGTGTATTTGCCATTATCAATGCCATTTGGTTCTGTGGTGGGAGGTACAGCTTCGAGGGGCCTAATATTGATTGGGAAATGTTGGGATTGCATAATCACCGGGGATGAACCCATAGCCAGGTAGTATCAATTGAAGCTAGACAAAGTTCATGATGACATGGTAAACCTGTCAACTAGCCTATAAACAAGATGACAAGGTTAGTAGTTGAGATTATGATCGCCATACCCAAAGACTAGGGTATACTCGGAGCAACGTACCACCGGACCAATGATAGGAAGGCTACGGACTCATTCCCAACATAACGAACGATGTTGATCCGCCGATTTCCCCGCACTCTGGAGCTGAGCTGACATTCTAAAAGATCAGAAACGACTATCTATCCTCTGTGGTTGAGAGCTAGAGACATGGCGGATCTCCCAACCCAACTATTCGAGCACACGCCTCTTCCGACAAAAAGCTCGATCCGACTAGTCTCTTTAGTGCAGGATGATCCAAACGTGCTGCCACCCATGATATACGGTGTACCTTTGATCCGCCTCTCATTGGCCACGGTAGATCTCGAAAATGAACCCCTGTTCGATGCACTCTCGTATACATGGGGCTCACCATTCCCGGACAACTCCGAGTGGACGCAGGCTTACAAAGGGGCCAATAGTATGCGACCGATTGCACTCAATGGATGCATTCACTATATTGGACGGGATCTGTGGGAGTTTCTACAGCAAGCAAAACAGACAATAGCGCGCCGCAGACCGATGGTGGATAAGTATGTCGATAAACGACTTAAACCGTACAACAAGACAAGATTGATTATTGCTGCGGAGAATGGCATACTGGCTCAGGTGCACAATTTCCTTCGTTTGGGAGCAGATATCAAGGCGCAGGATAAATTTGGGGAAATGGCGCTGCATTATGCTGCTGAGAATGGGCACATGGAGGTGGTGAAATTATTGGTGAATTACGGTTCGGATATCAATATTCGAGATAATACCGGGCGAACGCCGCTAGATTGCGCGATACAAAGGGAAAAGGGCGCTTTTAAAGATGTGATTCATTTCCTTCGAAATGTCGACACGCTTTGTGAGCCGGTAGATTTGCAGACGGATATACCATTGACTGCAGCAAGGCCAATCTGGATCGATTCAATATGCATTAATCAGAGCGACATTCCCGAACGGAATGCCCAAGTTGCGATAATGTCAAAGATTTACAGCCACGCCGCATCTGTTATTGTTTGGCTGGGCATCGAGGATGAATATGCCGCGCCGGCCTTTGAAGGAATGATAAACAATGAGAACCAGAATGGTACACGTACGCGCCCGGTCTTCGAAGACTGGCTAATGTACGTCAGATGGAGCTCTGCAGGGATCAATAATCCGCATGAAATACTGCGGAACAATCTAACTTCCAAGGGTATGGACCAGAATGCGTTGGAGACCAGAGTAAAGCAAGTTATTGCTATCACTCATCTTCTCAGCCGAGCATGGTGGTCGCGAATCTGGATCATTCAAGAGTTGGCGCTGGCAAGACGTATTCTAATGACATGTGGAACACTGGAGGTTGCCTTCCATGATACCTTTATCCCTCGACTTCCGGCTGTGAAGCTACCTAGTAAACTCCGTCATCGTTCTGAAATTCCTACAATGCTATCGACCTTTGAGCTTGCTAAGCGTTCCGGGACGAGCGGACTAGAGGCATTTCTTTTGGCAGATATTAGGCTGAGGACGTCCGAATGTACGCACGAAAGAGAGGTTATATCGAGTAACCCGCCAAAGACATTTGAAAAGTGTACACCCCCTGAAAGGGACGCTTTAAGCATACAGGCATTGGGGATAGTGGCTAGGTGGTTCCATGCGTCAGATCCAAGGGATAAAATATTTGCGCTGCTCGGTCTAGCACTTTCAGATGGTTCTGAAAAGATGAAAGCAGACTATTCCATGTCAACAGTGATGGCATATATTAGATATGGAAGCCTATTTGTCCGAGGCTACGAGAAAGTTAAAGAAGGTCCTAATGAATCACCTACCGGGGTCCCATTCATTCTTGAATGTTTGGAAGGGTTGTCATATGTTCAACATTCTGCCAAATCCAGTTCCTGTGTCGAAGAGTATAAATCCCAGTTACCGTCCTGGACGTCAAACTTCAGTGTATCTACAGTGACTAATCGCATATGGTCGCAACGATTTAATGCGTGTAAGTCCGTTTCGGGGGCTCCCACTGTCCTCATTGGCGCTGATCCTAGAGTTATACACGTGAACGGCGCGAAGTTCGACAAAGTTGTGGGAATTGAGTCCTACCGCAAAATACACGGGGACTTTCATTTGGGGCTACCACTGGCCTGGCTAGAGCTTCTCACCACCCTACATCCAATATATCCTGCTGGACGCAGTCGCACAGAGGCTCTTTGGCAGACGTTGACAGCCGGCTCTATTCCTCATACAACGGATTCCGGAAGGATTGCATTCCGAAATTTCATGCGTAGAAACCTCTGGTACGCACTAGATGACCCCAGCCTGGGTCCCATGTTGGATCAACTTCGCGAAACAGATGCCTGGGATGCATTGCCATCAATGCAAGAGATAGAAGCGCCTCCACAGAAGATTAGGGATCGCAAAAATATCTATATTGATCTAGATGAAATGTTTTCTATAGCATGGAGACGTTACTATACCGCAAGGTGCCTCTTCCGAACGGAACGAGGATATCTTGGCCTGGGACCCGAAACCATAGAACCTGGAGACGAGGTCTGGCTCGTGGCTGGGTCCCGAACTCCATTTATCCTGCGCAAGCTAGATGAAAGTAAATCAAAGAAGAACGCCAGACGCTTGGTCAACTCCATTCGTAATTCCTTCCGAAAACAACCGTCGGGTTCGCAGGACTCTGTGCGGCGGAACTTCGTCGGCGAAAGCTACGTTCACGGAATTATGAACGGGGAGGCAGAAGAACTATTGGATTTCTGTACTGTGTCATTGGAATAGTCTGACTAGAGGACCGTGCATGGGCCGTGTATGAGAAAATAGATTGAGGTTTACTCGATGGTAGAATAATACATCATTACTCCCCACACAATGAACGTTCGTATCACTGCAACGAGTGTGGAATAGAAATATATGAGCCCATGGCTATTGGCAGGTGCTACACATAGTGCAGTGATGCAAAGGTTGTTCAAGATGTATCCGGGCCAGACCCCGACCTGGCCATTGTGAAGACGATTTACGTGCGGGGTATGGGATTGATATGCCAACGGAGTCGGCTGGGTTTAAAACCTGAAGTATATGATGGGATAGATGGGGTTGATTTGTGTTCATCTTGTTTAGACTTTTGTGGGGACTTTGTATTTCCTTATCACCTGGACGCTTCTAATATCTGGAGCACAGAGCCTAGAGAAAGGATGAATTTTCCAATTTCAACACTGGGAGCCATCACTCTCTGGGGCTGATTGGGGAATTAGGTGCAACCGCTTATTCTATGGGCTGTGTTTCACCATGGAAGTCATGGATTGCTCAGTTTCCGATCCAGTCGGGACATGTTTGGGTCAAACCGGGCCCAAAGTAAGGAACTTGCTACAATACGCTCTAGGGGAGGTTCTCTTTATAGGAGAGGGATACCGCCTGGATCAGTTAATGATTGGTATGTTCAACAGCTGTTGGTGAATTGGTTGATTGCAAGACCAAAGAGCAGTTCTTATATAATGTGGTTGTTGTGCTTGCCGGGTACAAACACGTTATGAACCAGCTCATGAGCACCAGCGAAAGGATTGCAAAGCTGCTTTACAAAGATGGTTTTCCCCCATAGCGACCCAAACACTGCTTGCGCCCCTTGAGCAAAGCCTTTGGATGGAAAAATTAACATCCTTCGACCCACAACAACCCACACGCATCAAAATGTCCTCGGCCTCTTCAAAGGCTTAGGAGAAACGGCATCCTGCGCCAATGCGAGAAGTGTGGGAGCCTGAGAGCCTTTGCTTAGGAAGTCACTCGTGGAGTGTATATGAAACATATACTCTCTGGACAGTCGATGGATATCACAGTGGGAAAACAACATGCAAGGACATTTACTCGCTTACGAGCTGACATCACAGCAGATTTTCGAACGTACCATATCGGCTGGTACTGGATGATATCATGTTATCTGATTCTGTATGAGAGACAAATAAAATAAGATTAAGACTTACAGACTAGTCCGTTTATGGCGTGAGTAAGCAGGTTATATTACATCTAACATATCTGATATTTTCTGGAGATGTTTCTTAACTCGAATTATTTTTGTGAGAGTTATGGATCGACTGTTTGAAACTTCTAGATAGCAAGTCTTTTAGAATTATAAAAATCCTGTAGTTATCCTGCAGGTGTACCAGGTATTATAGCTTTTTAATATAACAATATAGCTGTACGTAGATGGTCCAAAATCTATTGTCTTTGGAGGGCTGATAGCGTTGGGAGCATTTTGCATCACAAAGTAACAGGACTATTTTTAGGAGATACAAGTAGCAGGCTGGAGCTCATTGCCACTCTTCCAGTATACTAAAAGCGTCATTGCAACAGGAAAGCCAAGGACAACATCGCATGAGTGTAAACATAGTTATATAGTGATAATTATTGTATTAATGTGTGAGATTCTCAACTTTGACCTTTGCCCGAGCTTCATAATCAGTCTTCTAAGCCAACCAAAGGTTTTACACGCCACAAGCAACCACTTCAAATATGTTGCACTAGGTCTGCACTGAGTCCATCCAGCGTTTTAAAATCCCCGTAACTTTTTCATGGTGATAGCGAACAGCGTAACTGATTGCAGTACGGCGGTAAGAATCCATGCAACCAGGATTTGCACCCCGATCCAGCAGGAACTGCACCATTTCTTCTGAGCCGTTAATAGCAGCATACTGTAAAGGGGTACAATGTCCACTTCGTTGATACATAAGATAGTATTGTGATTCTTCGTCTAACAACTTGTTGATTTGCAGCCCATTGAATTCTGGATTGAGATTATAGATAAATCTCAGTATGTCATATCCGTCCTCATCTTCCCGCATAGACGCGTAGTGTAGAAGCTGCCCTTGTGTAGATTGACCCCCGTACTGGACAAGACGTTGGATGATACCGAATGATGCTTCTTTAACAGCGTAGGAAAGTGGTGTACAATCACGGATACGACAAGATTTGTTCGGGTTTGCGCCGTGTGTCAGGAACCAGTTAAGAAGTTCTTCATCGTCGAAGGTGTGCCTATCGTTGATATTAGTCCATTACCGATATATTATAAGAAGGCATACACTTACGCCAACGCAGATGGAATGTAACCATTGACTTCTGTATTTATATCCCATCCGCTAGACAAGATTGTCTCAAGTATAGCAAGATTCTTAAATGATATTGCAAGTAGAAACTGTTCCATTTTCAGTGGAATACCACTGTCCAGTAGTCTTTTGACTTCAAGAGGTTTTCCGTCATCGATGGCAAGTGTAAGCTCCCGACTGGCCATGGTGTTGGAGTTGATCGCCTGGAAGGAATTGAGGTCGCGGTCTGTCGGCTTATAAGGTTGGGTCATTCGATGTGACTCACGTGACATGTGCGGAGAAACTACACTATGTAGGGCTTTATCATTTGCATTTCTGGATGCAGTTATAAGAGCTGTATCTGCGGAATATTTGTATTTGTGTCCATCGATATTGCTTTATGCTGTTAAGCTCCGTGACAGAAGCGCATGTCCAGTTGCTTGGTTCCTCTCCGTGTTGTTCTCTTAAGAACGCATTGATCTCTATAGCAGGTGGTGCAAAGGTTGGGGACGGGCTGATAAAGGTGGTTTGTACGGTCAGCGGAGCCAAATAAGGCTTGACAAATAGAGCAAAAACGAAAGCGATCAGGCTGGACAAATTGAAGTTGCCCGTGTTGTTGACGACAGTGCCGAATATGAGAAGGAAATCCATATCATATGTGAAATATGCAGCTCCGGCGAGACTATTAAGTTCAAATCGTTGAAATTAAGCAACACGGTTGTGGATTAGGTGGAGGGGTATACTTGGTTTTCCCCAGTTCGCCATACTCCAATCCCTTCTGTAAAAGAACTTCTTATCAAGTTGGAGTAGGAGTGGGTTGAGGGTGAAAATACCATTGTTGAACAATCTGCGGATTAAATAGGGTTATCTGATGTCGAGTCTCTATTCGGTCTACCCCTCCATTCGGGCTTGACTCCCACATATAATATCATTATCATCACTAGCTATAGGGTCAGGAGGATAGTGAGCCCAGATCTGGCTTTTTAAGACTGAAACGTATATTCATTCCGGTTCCAGACCGCAACGCCCGATTTGCGATGCCCCCTTCACCTGCTTAGCAACTTAGTAGAGTGTCCCGACATAAGCTTTTTCACATCAACTAACTACACATTGGTTTCTGAACTGTATCCTATTAAGCTTGGATGATCTAAGTTTTGATTAAGGCGTACTGCCACTGGTATCAGCTGGCGCATTCAAGTAATGCAAAATATTATATTCCGACTGGACGTGATCTACGATGTTAAAGTTGTACTGGATACTTGAGTACAGCTGAACGAGAATTCCCACACAATTCATTGAGGATGCCACACTTTTCCTAATTATACACCTTAGCTTCCAAGCCAGGAATAATCTCCAAGTCCTTCGACCCATAACTGAATTCCCCCTTAGTCGAGATCTTCGCCTCCCGATTCCGCCTCTGCTGCTGAGTCTGACGAACCTTCACCCACTCCTCAGTTGTCAAATGCTGACCCAACTCCGTGAAGACATTCTTTGTCAGACCCAGACGGTTAAGCAGAGGACTGTTCTGAATCGGATGCAGAACAATGTGGTTATTCGGTCTACAGCGATCAGTATTTGAATCTTAATCCACAGGATTACTGAACCTACCGCGCAAAATACAACACGCCCAAACGATCCACATGCGCCTGGTCTGGCGGGGGGACGTGCACGCGATGAATACTCGATTTGATCAACCCGCCCGTCAGAGCAGTTAGGGCATCGCATGTGTTGATGGTAATGGTTCCGTCCTGAGGACGCACCCATTTCCAGTCACCCTCTGAATTGAGGATCTGCAACGCCGCGACCGGTTGCCGGAAGAGCAGAGTGACTGTGCCCAGGTCCGTGTGTCCGGGGACGTACATGCCGGCGACTTGTTTGTTCACTTCGGCGCCGCGGGCGGCATAGTGCATGTAACGGAGGTGGTCCTCGCCTTTGACGTCGTACTGATGGTCGCGGACGAGTTGGTCCTCGTCGGGGAGTTCGAGGAGGATGGCGAAGAGACGGAGGAGCTTTTCGACGACTTCTGTGTGGCATTTCTGTTATCAGTTAGAAGTTGAAATGTCACAATAGACTGCATAAGGGAGGGGGGAGACATACGCGACTGAAAGCTTCAATTTCTTCAATATGGTCGCGGAGAATAGGTGGCTGCTGGCGCTGATGGTGGCCGTCAAACTTGGGAATGTTGTAGACCTGGACATTGTCTTTGATGCCGTTTCCGAGACTGTTCTCATAAGCATACTACCCAACTAGTGTCAATATGAACTTACTCGCGATGACCAGCCGGCCTGTATCCATTGTACTCTCCTCGATCCAGATCAGCGACGCTGTGATACTTCAACTTCTCTTCGAGAGGGAGCGCGTAGAACTCGCGACCGAGGGCGAACTGGCGATCAATTTCGTCCTGGCTGATGTTGAAGTTCTTCACGTAGAAGAAACCTGTTCATGAAGTTAGGGCAGATCAGATCACCTGGCTCCGGATACCTACCAACGTGTCGCACGGCATGCTCCAATTGCTTGACCAGCTCTTGCTTCCCACCCGGTTGTTCATATTGACTCAAGTCTAGAGTGACGAGTTCCGCCCAGTCAACTATACTCAGTCAGCGATGAGCCTACCAACATCCAAACGACACATACGGTTTTCCTTGGTCACTGGGACATGATCATATCGGTCAATGAGTCTAGCAGGCATATTGGCAGAATTATCTAACAAATCTAGTCTTGCTTGATCATGGAGGGGCGAAGAGCATCCGGGTATATTTAAGCCTCTACAACCCCGCACGGCCAAATGCCGAAGTATGATAGAAGCACGCAATCATTCCCGCATTTCGCGAGTCAGACTAGTCTAGCACGGTGCACGATGATTGATTCAAGTCTGCGATAAGAAGCGACTAAGTTGGTGTTATACCGGGGCTCAGGCACGCCATCCCGCGTCGGA
Source organism: Aspergillus avenaceus (assembly GCA_009193465.1). NCBI lineage: Eukaryota > Fungi > Ascomycota > Eurotiomycetes > Eurotiales > Aspergillaceae > Aspergillus > Aspergillus avenaceus. The sequence goes on from ML742054.1 coordinate 32,567, forward strand.
AGGCGCACGACAACCACATTGTATTCTGTGCGCGCCGCATGACGAAAACATGTGGAGGGATGGCAGATACATTTGCACTAGATGTCTATAATGTAGATAATGGCTTGACAGTGGACATATAAATGGGCGATATGGAAATGGCTATGAGGCAGGGAAAGTAGCCCGGATATATCCCTGCGCTTGGATTTCCGTCACGATGTCGGGTAGAAATTCAAAAGGTGAGAAACTGGGGCTGTGGGGACTTGTCAAGGAGGTCTTTAATTGGTATCCGTCACATTATCCGGTTGAGGAGCGGAAGTGAGTATTCTCTTACGATATCGTTTGCAGGGGTCTGACTAAATAGATTGCTTTTCAAACTGGATGTGTCGATCCTGGTATTCGCCTGTCTCTGTTGTAAGTGTCTTTAATAACTCATGCAAACTTAGCTGACAGTTTCCAGTCTTTGTCAAGTACCTCGGTATACCAACTTGAATCGATGTCAATTGTCAACACTGAAAGCTAACCAGCATAGACCAGACAAATATCAGCAACGCCTACGTGAGCGGTCTAAAGGAAGACTTCGACCTCCACGGCAATGAACTCAACTACTTCAACGTGTGCTACTACACCGCATACGTCGTCTTCCAAGTCCCAGGTTTACTGTTGATGTCCCGACCCAAACTGTATGTAAATCCACTCCCCCAATACAACACACACCAACCAGCGCAGAGCACGATGGCTCCTCCCCACCCTTGAAGTCCTCTGGGGGATCTGTACATTCGCCCAAAGCCGCGCCACAAATGTGAGCCAGCTATATGCCATCCGCTTCCTGGTCGGCATGTTCGAAGCGCCCGTCTTCGCCGGAACGCACTTCATCCTCGGTAAGAACCCTAACACTCTGCAAGACACGACGACTAACATCCCAGGATCATGGTACTCCGGCCCCGAGCTCTTCAAGCGAGCAGGAACATGGTTCATCTGTAACCCCCTCGGGACCATGGTCAGCGGCTACCTGCAAGCAGCAGCATACACGAATCTCTCAGGAGTAGGCGGCATGCCAGGGTGGCGCTGGCTGTTCATCATCGACGGAATCTTCACCATCCCAGTCGCCGTAATCGGGTTCTTCATCTTCCCTGGCATACCAGACTCCCCGCGCCCTTTCTTTCTGACGGAGAGCGACATCGCCTTGGCCAAGGACCGCGCGCATAGATTCCGCATCCGCCGACCGGGCAAACTCGGCCTTGACGTGTTCAAGCGGACCCTTAAACGGTGGCATATATGGGTTTTTATCTCGTCTTATGCGTACGCTTCGTCTTTCCCAAATACACTGGAAATACCAAGCTAACAAGACAACCAGATGCATGATCCTATCCTCCTACCCAACACTGTACATGAACCTCTGGCTCAAGGCAGAAGGATACTCCGTCACGCAGATCAACAAACTCCCAACAGTCACATACGCCCTTAATATCGTCACGTCATGGCTCGGCTCTACACTCGCCTCCATCTACCCCCCTTGGATAATCTACACCATCGTCTCGGCCTGTTCGCTCTTCTCGACACTATGCATGATCATCTGGAATATCCCTAGAGGACTAAAGTAAGCCATACACGTCCAATAGGCCATCAGCAACACTAACGAAATAAACTAGGTTCGTAGCATGGTACCTCTTCGGCGCAGCAGGGTGCACAAGTCCGATTCTATATTCCACCGTTAACACGATCGTCAAAGATGACTCTGAAGAACGGGCGCTTATTATGGTATTTCCCCGTGACTGGTATGAATTCAAATAACTGATTTAGAGGTAGGGTTCTATGATGACATTCGGGTACTCGTTTCAAATATGGGTTCCGCTGCTTTTATTCCCGACTGCGGGGCCGGATGGCGCACCGCGATGGCGCAAGGGGTGGCCTGCCACTTTTGCGTTTTTCTTTTTGCTCTGGGCTGGATTTGTTTCTGCGGTTGTTATACATAAACGGTGAGTGGATTTGTGTATTGGTGGGGTGTGGGTATGTCTAACAAATTAATAGGGAGCAGAAGCGAAAGGGGAAGTATGCGGAGTCGTCGGCCGAGAGTACAGAGGGAGAGGTGGAGGCTGTTGTTGATGTCGCGCCAAGTAATAAGGGTGCAAGTGAACGCTGATTCATTCATAAGGGTATGATGGATAGTGGTATGTGATAATAAAACGGTGTTTTAGAAGTATTGAGTAGTGATTTTCTCATGACGCTGTGTATAATATAAAGTCAATGGTCGTAGTGTATCTCAGGTCAGACACATAATATGTCTATCCAGTTTTATCAGTTTTGCCCTTTTCGCTCTTCCTATTGAGCTCTTTCATCATCCAATCGTCATACAAGAGTCGAGTGCAGAAGGACGTTCCTCGGGATTCCACCGTAGTGCCATTCGCAGCCATCGCAGAAACCCTTCTTTGTCTTCACCATCAACATCGGCCGCGAGGCCTTCTAGAGTAACCTCAGGAATGGGGGCAAGATCCTTCCAGTTGCCTAGTTTAATGTCTGCATCAGTGTTCATCCTGATATGTAGTTTATTACGGTAACGCACCGTTCTCATCCCAGAAAACAGAGCTAAGCTTGCAGCGCTGGGCGGAACTCGGGGGGTGGAGGCCCTATAAGGGCAACCAACTCTGCAACGTGTACACGGTCATCGAAGATACCGTCTGAATTCTTGCCGTAGATCAGTGTATGTGAACACACGATATCCCAGGCCTAGATCAGTCTGGATCAGTACAAGCGGAGAGCCAGAAAGTACTGAAAGTACTGAAAGTACATACAACCATAGCGACATTCCAGATGTCCACCTTGTAATCCCAGCTTTCTTTAAGAATGACCTCCGGTGCTCGATAAGGATTCGGCATGATATCATCAGTGTGCACCTTTTCGTCAGCAAAGCGAGCTTCACCAAAGTCACTCAAAAGGGGTATCCCATTGCTCGGAGGAAAGAATGGTGATGTGTAAATTGTTCGGTCCCCCGAGACCTTTCTAGGGGACGGTGTCTCAAATTCCTTCTCTTCAAATTTCAACAGCGCTGAATCTTCTGGTGCCGGCACCAGTAGATTCTTCAATTGAAGGTCTGGCATTGTTAACTTGGCCTCTAGAATCTGGAATGGGCCTTACCTGTGTGGATGATCCCGCATACGGAATGAAGAAAGTCCAAGGCAACAAGCAACTGCCGAATACATGCCTTCATGCTTCCGAGGTTCATCACTTTCCCCGGCCTCCAACTTAGTACATCATTAGCGGTCATACCTAAGGGCTCATGCACTAGACAGACATGTTGCCCATTAGGACCCTTGATAGAGAAGTGATCATAAAGCTTCCGAATGCATCTTCTGCCGGGGTGGTTTGTATCCACTTCGTTGATCCGGCGGTAGACGCTTAATTCATGATTTCTCTCCTCCTGACCCGTCACATATACTTTCAAAGCCACAAACTTAGAGTCACTGCTCGGCCACATTAGATATATACAAAATATTTGGAAGATGGGAAGGGGTTTTACACCAAGTCACGTCCAAGCCAGACTGTGGATGTTACGCCGTAACCTAGTTTGGCAAGGATCTGATACCGACCATTCAAAGTCTCTCCCAGGTGAATCGGGTAGAACTTCTCAGGGCGATATGTCGGTAATGTTTCTTCTTCAATTTCTGCGGCTGAATCAATCAACTCAAACCCGGAGGTAGGGAATTCCCTGGCGGTAGAAGTCCATTGTGATGCAGATGCAATTGTTCGACGCGGGGTGACGCGTATACGCGGGCGGTTGAAGATATGACTGCGGTAAAAGCGAGAGGCATAACAATTACCACCAGTGTTTACTAATCGGTTCATGACAAATCTATGATAATGAGTCTATCAGTCGAGTGAGAAGTATGGATAAGAGGCCTGGGGCGTTGATCAAACTAAGTGGAGCGCGAGTGGAAATACTGTATTATTTACTCTTTTGTTACCGTATTTCCTCCACACTAAGCCATATCAGGCTAGCGTAAGGCACCTTATAATGCCTCACGGTATGGATTGTTAACCCTATAGACAACATACGACAAATATACTCTCTTTTCTATTCCTCGCATACGTTCTTTGTTAGCTGACAGTGAGCTGAAAGACAATGACCAGGGGATTGAATAAACCAAGATGAATGATAAAAAGCGTGATACATCCCCCGTCATCCACATGGGCCAAATCCCGATTAAGTCTGATCAAGACTCCCATGCACCGACACCTTACTAGAAGCATCCGTCTACGAGCGGCGGTTGAAAGGCACATAAATCGGGATGTTCCAGAAGATGACTACCGATTCGTGATCTTCTCATATCACAAGATACACAGAGACAGTATTAATTCAATCAAGTTATATAGTCGAAAAGGATAGATTTCACCATAGCTCATAGCTCCTTCATGCCGGTCTATAATTCCTACAGCTTAGCAATATCAGACAGGACCTCCTTTGCAGATGTGTAGTACCCCTTCCAACACCTTTCGCTAATCTCGCAATAAAGATGAGTATCGGTAGGAAAGAGGCCGTCCCGAAATCGCGACTCGATCTCTTCCTCATCATGTACATCGTTTAATTCCGGAAATACATCGTGCCCCATCATAATGAAATATATTGCTGAGCCAAGTGCGAAAATATCCGTCTTGACATTTACACAGCCACAGTCCGCACTGGGTGGGTACGCCTTCACACCGTTGCGCGCCAATCCATCAAGGAGTGTGTATCCATCTGGTGACTTGAGCACCCCTTCAAAATCTGCAAGCAGGATGTTAAAATCGTCATCGAGTAGAAAGTTGCGTAAACTGATATCACAGTGGAGGACATTCTTGCTATGGATGTATTGGACAGCCTCCGCGGCCTGTCGGCACCAACGGAGTTTCTGGTCCAGCGGAATATCAGCGTGCGCGTTGACGTGGTCGTAAAGACTCCCATTGGGCAGGTAATGTAGAAGAAGGCCATGTTCATTCAGCCCTTTTGAGCCAATGATCCGTGGATGTTTCCCAAGTGTGTCAAGTATTTGAGCCTCGACTTCGAGACTTTCTTCAGTCTTCAGAAACTTGTGATTAGGTACACAAGGGTACTTTAGAACTGTAGATTCATCGATGTATCCAATGAAGCATCCCGCACCACAGGCAATAATGCGCGATACACCTGGAGGAAGGTACTCCCGGACTATTATGGTTTCAACATGGCGAGAAGGATCGGGTGTTCGGCTACTCGCAGCTGGTATATTGCTAGTCTAGCTTTGTTAAGAAATTATTCTCACGACATTTTAGTAAGGGAACTGGTTCTTACTGTGTTTTGTTGCGTCCCAAGTGGCAGTTCCTTACTATCCCCAGATATACAATATTCCTTTGTCTGTTTCTCGTCCATTGTCGCGACGTCTGAAGCAGGAACTGTATGTGATGGATTCTTCTGTATATAGAAAGGTTTATGAGCAGAAAGCCATGTTTAATTTTGAAAAGAACTGGATTCATGAGGATTTAGTATGAAATCTGTTGAATCATTGCGAAGAGCGGGGTATCGGTTCTTTGTTGCAAAGTGACACAGTGAAGCTTGAAGTCCACACTATCACCCTTAGGATCCTACTGCATTGGGATAGGTAATGTCGGACCGGCTGAGTGTTGTTCTGAGTGTTGTTCTGCACACCTACAAATAGCAAAGGTCATTAAAGGGAGACTCAAACCTAGCCAACCTATTTAATGAAAATTGTTTTCTGTCATAAATTATAAGCATAATCGCGGGATACACCGTCTTATTACATTGATTGGCTTAGGGCACGCGCCTGGCTGCCCGCGTTGGCATTGCCAGAACTACATAATGGATTTATCTGCACTTGTGCTTGATTAGATTACTATCTCGTCTGTAGATATTAGTATGATTTCATCAGGTAGCATTGTGATTCCCAACCAATCAACTGAATTGCGATAACTCAGCCTTGTCCCCCGCAAACATAACTATAAATTCATAACCTGTCCACAACCACTCCCTCCACTACCCCACACCATGCCACGCACAATTCACATTGTAACACCCTCCAATGGCCCCAGACCCGCCCACTACGCACTCTCCATCCCAACCGGCGATAGATCAATATAAATATTACTTATTTGATACGGTTATAGAATTAGAACTACACAGTAATAAAATAGTGTTTATACGGTTTGAATACTTTTATTTTAGTTAGAATATAGTATAAAACTATACTTATCATAAGCATAGGTCTGTACGTTCCCAGTGCCCTTCTATGTATCTAGTGGAAGGCTCGTTGCCCAGATTGAATTGTGCTCCTTGATAGAGCTCAGCTTTGTGGTGTTTTCATGGAGTACCATCAGAGTGCGGTACGCTTCCCCACTGGCGGCCATATCTGACCGAGCGTCGAAGATGTGACATGGCATGCGTCGCTCTACCTCCATACTCGAAAGACTTGCTCTGTGTCAGGATTGCTTCACCGTGGACAAAGTGTGCCCTAATCTCTTTCGGGACAATCTGTTCCACGCCCGCGCGGAACAAATCTGCTCATGTCTAGTGCTACAGCCCTGGGAGTTTAACCATCAGAAGAGACATAAGACATTTAGATGTACAGTATTTGGTTCATGTCATGAAAGCTCTATAATGAATGTCACGTCGTGATCCACGTGACCAGGAGGACAAGCTCACTACAATGCAAACCAGGCAAACCCCAGACAAACAGCAAGCATCTTGGTTGCAGATAACAAATCGGATATAAAGAGGATAAGCCTGTCGACCTTTATTCTACTTCATCAGCCGCCCTCCACCTATCTGTTCAGACGGCCACCATGTGTGATACTAGCGAAATACGTGAGAAAGTTTTCGAAAAGACTGAGGCACAACGACTTGTGATTAAAGTACATACAGAACAACTAGATTCTCATGATTACCGTGTCTCAGCAAGCAATTTCATCAACGAGATATTTCCCAATTGGGAGAATGATCATCGGATTCATTTCATCGCCATTGAAATAAGGGGTGATCGCACATTTCTAGCGATCGATGTAAACAATCCCAATTACGACTTCGCAACAGCACACGAAACAAAGATGGTTCTCCCGGTCTATGTTATTTGGCGACATAAACGAAAGGGATGGTATGTCATACGATGGCCCCAGGAAGATGAGCCTCTTGCTACAAAAATCGCTGAACTTCATGACCTCAACGGCTTCGATACCACAACCCCTTTTCTGGCAAATTTCAATGAGTCTGTTGTATATCGCAACCCACGTTACATCTCTGTCAATCGCCGGCATCTACAGGCTATCTCTCCGTCGGATGAATGCGTTTAAATAGGTTTGACAGGTTGCAGTCGTCATGGTCCTCGATCTAGGGGATAAGGAGAAATCTGGAGCCAACAGCAGAAGGGACAGGAATAGACCAAGAATCCGAGCCAGCGCACCATCTCGAGAGAGGGAGGGGGCAAGAAACAAGAGAGTAGAACAGAGAGACCGACGTGCACTTGAAGAGGAGAAAGACCGTAAGATGTATTTTCCCCTTTCGGCGGGCTAATACGGTTTGGTTGGGGTGGGCTTTCTTATGCCTAATCTATTTATAGCATGTATTTTGCTGGAAAGGCTTTGGTACTGGATAAGGCACTTAGCACCTTTGCCCATCTATAATAGCGAACAGTTCCATAAAAGTAGTCTAGGCTATAAGCAAGATGAGAGAGAAGGGAAAACTCATACTCCGTTTTACATTATTTGTTCCCATTGCGCCATCCGCCCTGTAGGGTAAGTGGAGAGTATCCTCTAGATTCCATCTTTTTATTCTCTAATTTATATATGATAATTTTCAAACATATAACCTTGCTTTTTACCCTTTTATAATACTATATTTTAACAACGAGCTACTATGTTCAAGTAGCTGAAGAAAAAAAAGGTTATTATTTTACTGTGGGGACTCGAACGCGGGATAAAAAAGGCCGAAGTAAGTGGTTGCGCCATCAGGCCCATAGGGTGATTGGATAGTATCCTGGAGAATCCATCTTTTATCCATGACAGTGATTACTGTAAAAAAAGAAGAACTTGGATATCTCTTCGGAGACTCGAACATGGAAGAAAAAAAGTGAAAAAAAAAAAAAAAAAAAGGGAACTGTTTTTGTTAAGCCAGTCATTGTTGTTCCCATTAAGCTATCAGCCCTGTGGGGCAAGTGGGGAATCCTGGATCCTCATCGATCCATCTCTCTATTCTTTGATTTGTATTTGCTTTTCAAGTACATATTCTTGTTTTCTACCTTGATTATAGTATCTTAGTTTAACTACATGGAACTACATAACTGATAGTCACTGAAGAAAAAAGGCTTATCATTATATGTTGGTTACTCGAATATGTTCAAGAATAACTCTTTAAGTTAGTCTATTGTCAATGGCATTACCTATTGCCATACTTCCCATATAAGAAGCTATCAACGACACGACAGAATGAAGCTGTCTCTTTTGAAGAACTCGCAAACCCGTGGCAATCCTCAGGTAGGAATGTGCTGTATATTTCCAAAGACCGTAATTAACATGTTGAGGTCTTTTTTGAGTAGCGTCTGCAGGTTAGTAGTGGCGTAGCATTTGGCATGCTCAGCTTGAACTCCGTCGAGATATCCGCCTCTCTCTATTTCAGGTATGAAATTTCCCTTTTGCTGGGTACGTGGACCACGGCAAGTGTTTCTTCTAGGGGATGTATGTAGCCATTATTGGCTTGTCCTATCCAGTCCAAAGCATAGTTGTTGCACCAGAAATTAAATTGAAAAGTGGAAGGTCCGACCGTGTAAAGATTCATTGTTGTTCTGTCATCGGTGTGATGATCAGGCATCAATGCACCCGACAAATAATAGATAACGACGCGGCGCAGAGAGGGGTTGGGTTGTGTTTACCGACCAGGTAAAGAGGGGTACTTGATACTAGCTAATGTATTCGCATATCAAGTGACTGCATATACAGTGACGCCCATGCTCCCACAGGATACACGTTAGCCATGTAGTGACCGTCTGGCACTGCTCGACACAGTCCCTTTCTTTCATCGAGAATACCTCATCCGACACTGAAATCTCCTAAATTTGCCGTTTGCCACGTCACCTGCCAAAGGGGAAAGACTGATAGAGTTCAAGGAGCTTACAGTCAAATCACTCTTTGGCCGTGTACGGCCACCCTATTTTGAAAACGTCCCCGTACTAATACCACTTGTAGACATCTGTGATGACGGACAGACGCCAATCCAACGATAACCAAGCGGAAGAGGCAACTGTTGGGCTCAGCTCAGACCTGAACTTTGCAGCAGCTTACTTCTTGAGCCGAAGCTGCAAAAAGCATCGAGAGCAGTCCAAGGATGAAAGAGCAAAACGAAAGTTCGAGGAAGCAGTCGAAAGGCTATTCCAGCAGGACGAAGAATCGGGTCCCGCAGAGACCATTTGAATACGTGCGGAGAGCCACAATAATCACCGATGTTCCATCCCTAATCACTTCTCGCTGATCACTCGTCCTGAAATTCTTCCCGGAGCCGAATGTCATATTCCTTTTTATCCGCAAGTTTCCTTGCTCCAATTCTCACAAAGTCCTGAGACCAGTACCATGGCATGGCTTGGTGAAAGGTATCACAGCCATCTTGGTCGGAACAATACTTGAGAAACCTGGGTTGAATCTGTTTGTAGAAGACTGAGAATAAACCGGTCGGGCTAGCAAGCGCAAGTGAATACCAGAATGCTCCTGATTCCCAACCCTTTCCCATGATAGTCGACAATCGTGATTCGCAATTACTGCCGACGAAGCCTGTAAATCCAGAGCGGTCTTCTTCAGTTCTCAAAGTATCTACGAATTCAGCGCGCATCTGATCATATTCCTCAGGCGTCTCTGCGATCTCATCCACTGCCTGATTTGTAAGCCAAGTCGGGGTTCTTATCATCTCTACTGGCCGGGCGCATGCCCATTCGAGGTCAACCAAGGCGGTAATATGCCAATCCTTATCGACGAAAATGTTGCTCGGATGAAGGTCAGTGAAAGATAAAACAAACGGCCCACGGCAGAGTTCTCGCCGGAAGAATGAAGGGAGAACAGCCCGCATGGCTGTTAGAGCTGACGCTTGGTATAGGTAGTCTCCCGAGTCATTTATGGCGTTTGGTTGGTTTATGAGGCGACTATCGTGGACCCCGAGAATGTCCGTAATGTAGGACCCAACAGTAGAGTATGTATAATCTCGCGCAATGTGGGTTGGAATTCGCTCATTTTCCAGATCCTGGATCTCAAGTGAAAGAGGGCGATTGATTAATTGCAAGAACCCCGAGTGATCGATGACAAGAGACCCAATCTTTGGTAGGGAAAGCTGTGAGACACTCAATAAGATTCGAGCGAGATCGCGGAAAAGGTTCGTCCGTAACTGGGTGTCATTGTGTCTCTTTTTCCATGTAGATGACAGCATTTCCCCAGTAGTCCCTTCAATATACTCAACAAGAATGTACCCAGTACGGAGAGTTCTCTGATCGAGCAGACGAGTTGAGGGACAAGGAACATAACGAGTAGGAACTTGGCGGTTAAGGTATGATAATAACAGACGACGTAGGTGTTGGAAGCAGCTGCTGAGAAATGGAAGGTTTTCGATATGAGTAAACTATATCATCTGTCAGTTGAGGTGATGCCAGGCTTAGATGGGAAGCTCATACAGTCTCACCGGTGGACAAAGCAAATCCGTAAAGCTTTGGAATAGGCACGTCAGGACAATTATCCTGGAGCCAGGCATAAGTGCCAGCTTCACAACGGATCTTTTCGTCCACATTTCCTGGATGAAAGGATTCCCCTACCCGATAGGGAAGAGGCAATCGCAAGAGAACGCGCTGTCCCGTTTGCCGACTGTTCTTCCAGTTATTGATAGTCACCGGAACGCAAACATTGAAGCTACCATGAAGCCAGTCGACAATATCCGCTACTTGACACTCGTCCGGTGATGTCAACCCTAAATGGTAAGCAACGACAGCCTGGATCCAACCGCGACTGTCAGAAATACGAGCGAAGAATTCGTTTTGCTGGTCATAATATCCCAACCGGTGGAGAATATTCACTTCTTCCTTTCTTGCTGTAGAGTAAGTGATGTCTTCACGTAAGAGATGGCGCGACTTTGGCATGGCAGCACAGGTGAACGAACTTCTTCTTTGGGGACAAAAACAAGATAAACTAGATTAAACTACGCTTTCGTATCCACAGCCCCTTTTAATCGCGGGTGACCCACGGGTATAACGGGCCAATGGTATCTCACTTTAGATGCTTGGCATTGTTAAACAGTTCCCAATTATTTTTTTTATTATTTTTTTTATTTTTTGGCAAATAAAGATACAAATAATGAAAGAGAGAGATAGAAGTAATATATAATACATGAAAGTATTTGGAATTGAAGATGACACGTGACTTTGTTGTATTTTATGGTATTTCCAACACTGAAAAGAGTATTGTATTCACTACTGACTGATACTGACATCATATCAAGACAACAGCAAACAAACACCACAAAAACCCATAAAACCCATACAACCAAATACATTCTCCATCCCCTAATAAAACTACATGTAACATCACACAACAAACCACAAACACAAAACCTAAGCACTAGACTTAGGAGGCCTCCCCCTCTTCTTCTTCTCGCCCTCTTCCGCTGCCTTAAGTTCATCCGACAGCCTCAATCCTCGCGGTCGACCACGACCTCTCTTCACAACAGGCACGGGTACGCCTTCGTCTTCATCTTGATCTTGATCTTCAAGTTCCTCGATTTCCCGATCGGAAAGCGGAGGCAGGTCTTCCTCCGAGGAGTAGGCGTCTGAATCTAGGGGCTGTTTTCTTTTAGTTTAGTTTCTTTTTTGTTAGGGGGAGTATGGGTACCATTTTGGTCTCTGTGTGGTTCTAGTAGTGGTGTTTATTTTGTAAGAGGTCCGGGGGTTAGTTGGGTTTTTATTAAAGTGTAGAGTGTAGGATTGTAGAGTCGTGATGTCATTGTTATGATGTAGGACTTTGTCATTGTCTTTTCAGGGTTATGGTAAGAACTTTATCATGGGAACACTATCCATTAGTGTACAATGGTCTTTGAGTGGTTCCATGGATGAGACACTGAGTAAAGTAGCTGAGTAAACGTTTGCGGAAATACATGAATATATTGATAATGAAAAACGTCATTTATTTGAACTCATTTCTCTGAGTCTGGGACATCGATCTCCAATCATATAATCAACATCTATTCAACACTTTCGTAGTATGTAAACATCACAATTTACTCGCGGCCTCTTGCGGAAGGAGAAATCCCTCGAAAAACCGCCCAATCCGACTATACTCGTCTAATGCAAATACACCCGAAACATCTATTCGCGTTAGTCAATTCACCAAACAGGGCAAGTGAGCATACATTGATCAGGTCTGACGATGACGATTGCGCCAACTTGCGGGTCGATGCCAAGGTGTTCGTATACGTGGCCGTGGACTTTGTTGTAACTTTCATCGTCAAAGTAGATTTTGTGTAGGTCTATTCCATTAGTCTTGTACATATACTAGGTGGAGTAAATTACCTCTGATGCGGTTCTTGCCTGTAACTGGATAGAAGCACTCTGGAATATCTCCGAGTTGGATGTTATGGCGTTGTCCATGAGCGATTAGGATAGGTTCGATCAAACTATCGGGGGCGTCCTTTGGGCTGAACCGATGGATCGGGCTCTCGGTTGAGCCCAAGTAGGTGCCAATCTGTCGGCGTAAGTAGGTATACCTGTTTAATCGATTTGCGGACCTACAGCTGATAGTTTGTTCTTGTTCAACGGTTGACTAATGTCACCTGCAAAAACCATGATGCGCCATCTTCCATCGGATCTTAATGTCGTCATCAATTGCACGGGTTTCGAGTCGCAGAATCGCACTACCTGCGAACTGGGCAGTCGCATGCCTACGACGACGTTGCGGTAAAGGTTCTCTGAGTTCATATCCAAGGTTATCGGAGACGCATCGTACTTAGCCGCCAGCCCGGCTGTATACTTCCCGGACTTGATAAAGCCTTTCTGGAATTCCTCGGGGGACACTTGACCACCCGACGAAAAGAGCTTGGAAAAGTACCGATCGAAGTTGATCAGGTCAATGGCCACCTTTTGCCGCTCCAAAACATACGTCTTTAATAGCGACGGCGGTGCCAGTCCCTTCAACACGGTAGCCAGTTTCCACCCGATGTTGTATCCATCTTGTAAACTGACATTCATCCCTTGACCGGCTTTAGGCGAATGCGTATGACACGCGTCGCCCGTCAGGAAGAGACGGTGATCCTTGTGGAAGCAATCCGCATGTCGCTGACCGATCACGTATGCGGACCACCAGATTGTCTCCACAAACTCTAGTTCAAATTGACTGAGGATGGCTTTCGCCGACTGCTGCAAATCCTCCAGTCTGACCTCCGTCGCTTTGGTCCCGGCGGGGAGTTCGATGTAGAATCGTGTCAGGTTGCCCGCATCGCCTTCGCGGGGAATGATTAGTAGGGCGCCCGCGTTCGAGCGGACAGTTGTTTTCTTGCGGATATCTGGGAAGTCGGTACGAGGGACCATGTCCATTACACCCCAGACTGCATCACTACTGTCGCCAATCATCTTATAGCCCAAAGCGCGCCGCACAGAGCTATGTGCTCCATCACATCCCTGCAACTGCATCAGATTATGATTATCGCAAATCACGGACAAGGTATTCGTACAAGAGCATACTTGGCCTCGAAGATTTTTGTTTCCCCTTCTTTCTCGACAGTCACCTTTATTGGATATGCGTTGGGGTCGGTAGATAACTGGCTCTCGACTTTAACATCTTTGATATCATACCCATAGTCAATCTCCTGATTGTTGAAGCGGCGCATCGATCCAATCAGCAGACCATTGATGCGAGCTTGATTCAGAATAACATGCGGCTGGTGTGACAGCCCCGGTTGTGTGTCCGCTGTCCGACCAGTACGTCGGATCTCCCCGGAGCCATCGTCAGCCCAGAAGACAACTTCCAGGACATGGTAGGACTCGCGCAACAAGCTCTCGCCAATGCCGAAGCTCTCGAAGATTTCCACCGTACGGCATTGCACGCCGTCTGCTTGGCCCATCGTCATCGGTCCGTCGCGGCGCTCTAGCACCTTACAGCGTATACCGTAGCGGGCGAGCCATGTTGCAGCACAGAGGCCAGCAGAGCCGCCTCCGCAGATCAACACGGCGACTTTCTCAGACATATCTCGTTTTATTATTGGACACACACCGGGCTCAATAAACATAGAAAATAAGACTTGAATAGTAAATGTCCAAATGTCATGTATGTGCTCCCGCGGGTCCCCGTATTTTAAGTTGACGTGCGGGATGCATGCCTATCCTAGGATCAATCCCGGGTTCAGCATCCGTGTGTACGGCTATTGGCCTGGACCTCGGCCAATTCATCTTGGCATGTGTGAATCGCTCTAGCATGGCCTGCGGATATATCTTTAAGAGAACACGGTCGTGTATTCACCAGTGCCGAGCTTATGCTGCCGGGGGGTGAATCACTCGATAAACTGGTGGATTGAGTAGCTTAGTATAACCATGGAGGTGTCTGGTCATTCATATCCTCGGTCATGGGGTTGTATGCAAGTTGAAACAACCCAGTGTACTCTTATCAAAGCATAAACATCGTTAATTTTGCTCTAATGTCGTTATATAAAGTGCCGTCGTCATCCGTCACTACCACAGAGCATCGCATAAACAAGCCATCCGAACGCCAGCGCCGGTGCAAATCGAATATTCACCTGTCACCACATAACTTGCCATACCCAAAGAAAATTTCTTGCCGAACGAAAAAGCCAAACCAGAGATATTTTTACAAAAAGTACTCACTGCGGCCCGGCCGCGTTTGAGGGACATGCCGCTGATCGTCACTGACCGCACTGAAGAGCTTGAAGGTCGGTTTGAGATCTTCACCGATTTCGCAGACGGATGCCAAGTTTCCACACCGGTAGCAGTAATTCGGCGCACTCCACACCGTGACCACATTCTGGTTCGCGAAATGGTACTTGTAGCCTTCATTTACTAGTTGATGTGCACGAGCAATCAACGTAAGATCGTTAACATGGCAGAATTCATCTGCCACTTTGTCTCCAAACAGCCATCCTAGTAATCTTAGTTAGAATCCCGCGCATCCGAGGCAAGAAAGGCAACGTACCAGCGCCTCTTGGGCTGACCGCCCAGGTCTCCACATCGTCTGGGTCAGACCAAACCAGGTCGCAGAAAGCGCCCTCGTGAGGAATTTCCTGGGCCCGCGCAACGACACGGACTTGGTCTAATGTCCTAATCTCGGGACTTAAACCACCGTGTACGCAGAGAACCCTGCCGTCAATGATGGCACCCAAGGTCATGAAGTCAAAGACCTGACAACAGGCCTTCCACACCGACGCATTCCCGTACTTCTGGAAACATTCTTCGTAGAAGCCGTACACCTGCGTAATTTGTCTGGACTCGTGGTTACCACGCACTAGCGTTACGCGATCCGGATATCTGCCGCGAAATTAGTGACATGGAAGGAGTAGTGACACGGTAACAACTGACTTGGCCTTCAGACACAATAACAGTGTCAAAGTCTCCAAACTAAAGTAGCCTCGGTCGACGTAATCACCCAAGAAGACAAAGTTCCGATTGAGCGTCACGTCGTTGGACCCGGCGCTCGACGAACGCTCTCTCTGGCTCGCGTTGGAATTTGAATCGTCACCACCGTCGGAGAAATTTCCCGAGTTTCTCAATCGCTTCCTTAGCTTCGGATCCGTAATTTCCGATGGGGGCTCGATATCAGCGGACGTAATGACAGATGGCGATGTTTTCGGCGCTTCGACCTCTGACTGATCCGGCATACCACCAGAGACGCGGAATAGTTCCAGTAGATCGTAGAATTGGCCATGGATGTCTCCACACACGGTGACGGGGGTTGAGACAGGCTGAACGTTCGACTCTAGAGAGCGCGCACGGTCAGCCGGGGATGGGGCCACTATCAGTCGCTAGGGATCCGCTTACCCTCCATCATGTACTCTTTGACAATCTCACACAACTGCTTCATGTGTGGTTCGGAAAGGTATTTGCAGTCTTTCGCTGCCTCTAGCCATTCATCAGGGCCGGCATTACGTTTTAATTTAGCCGGGCCTGGCTGTGGGACCTTGGTATCAACCATGGTGAAGATGGAAGCGCTGGCCAGAGGAATTCAGGGTGAAAATGTTTGATTTGTGGTGAGAGTGAGCGCGGGGAAAGATATGAAAAGTCGGAGAGACAACAAAACTAGGCAAAGAAATGAAAGAAAGTTAAAAGACCGGACGACTGTTGGTCTGGTGCAGAGAAATTCAACAGTAATAAGATTGAATGAATAGTCGCAACTTCCATCAAGTGACGCCCTTTTTCCCCACACGTGCAAGTCAGCTGCTGGTCGCGTGATTGGTCTGTTTGGTGTCCCGTACCCGCGGGGAGACTATGCGTTTGTTCTTTTCCACCTCCATCTATTTGACTCCCACTCACTCTAATTGAGGATCAATCTCATCCCTCATCATCACTTTAGTTTTCAAGCTACAACCTTTCGATATTACTTAGAAATTGATTTGCCTGTGAATTCTCTCGTGAAACACGGCCCCTGCAATCTCACTCCGCCCTGGAGTGCAGATCTTGTCACTATCGACCATGGCGCAAAATCCGACTGGTAAATCGACAGGAGGCGTTCTTCAGATTCCTATCGCTGCAACACAGAAGAATCCCAATTCCGCGCCCAAAAAGACCCTGAAACCTGCTGCGCCACGACTGAAAATCTTGGTGCGACGACTGCCCCCGGGCTTAACACAAACCGAATTCGAGACTGTTTTGGGCCCCGAATGGAAGGTGGGAGGCGGAAAGATCGATTGGTTCCAGTATAAACCGGGCAAGGTTTCCAAGGAGTGAGTTTTGGCAGTGAAATAGGACAGCGTTGGTAGTTGAGTCTAACCTAGAGAACAGCCCCGCCAAACCCTCTCGACCGTCCCGTGCCTACGTCCACGTGCTGTCCAGTGATCATATCATTCCACTGTCGAACAAAGTCCGCCAGAACTCGTTCACCGATGCAAGAAATACATTCAATGATCCTATTCTGCTCGGGCCGCCTTCGGTTGAATATGCGCCGTATGCAAAAATCCCTGGCAGTCGTGTGCGCAAGGATGCTCGTCAAGGAACCATTGACCAGGACCCCGATTTTATCGCTTTTCTTGAAAGCTTGACGCAACCAATTACGAAACCGGCTCCCGTGGAGGCTGCTGCTGATGTGGAGGAAAAGAAGGAGACCGTGACCACCACACCTCTGGTGCAGTACATCAAGGAGAAAAAGGCCAGCAAAGCGAAGGAAAGTTCCAGCAAATCCTCGAAGCACACCAAATCCGACAAGGAGACCAGATCTGAAAAGGTGCCAACGAAGAAGCTATTGCAGCGTCCTGACAAGGAGACCGCGCAGTCTTCGGAGAAGGGCGATAAGAAGTCCAAGACCGACAAAGCCACCAAGGAAGCCGTGAAGGCTGCGAACAAACAAGCCTCCAATGTCACCAAACAATCAGCAAAGTCCTCCCCTGCGCAAAACTCTCCCAGGGACTCCGCACAGCCCACGCCTGCACCCGAGCGCCGGAGGGAACGAGGTAGTGCAGCAGTCGCCGCTAAGATTCTTCAAAGGGACTTGGGACTTGCGCCATCCAGTCGGCGAAAGGGAAACAAGGGTGGCTCTGATGCAGACGCCTCCAAGTCTGAGCAAACCCCTACCGAGTCCGTCAAGAAAGAGACCCCTTCCAGATCGTCGAGGGGTGGCGGGTCATCACAAAACACCAAGGGCAAAGCCAACCAATCACAAACCAACGAGCCAACTTCGCAATCTGAAGCTAATACACCGCCATCCAGCACCACACCTACACCGAATAAGTCAAAATCCAAAGGCAAGCAGACAGCGCCTACAGCATCTACTGCAACACAGGCATTTTTAAAGCATGCCAATCCATCGCAGGGTGTAACCGAGCCACTCCTAGAAGCCGCGTTCAAGCCATTTGGTAGAATACTAAAAGTGGAAATCGACAAGAAGAAGGGTTTTGGTTACATCGACTTCGCCGACCCAGATGGTTTACAAAAAGCCATTGCTGCTAGCCCCGTGTCTGTTGCTCAGAGTCAGGTTGTGGTGCTCGAGCGCAAGGCCAATCCTGGCGGAGAAAAGGGTCGTGGCAAGGGCCGCAGCGAGCCACAATCGACCAATGCAGGGGGGAACAACAGCAGCCGTGGAACCAAATCGGGTGAGGGTGGCTCTGGATCGTCTCGTGGACCGCGTGGGGGACGCTCCAAAAAAGGATCCTCGAAAGGGGGTGGAGGCGGCGGCAATTCCAACACGAACGGAAACACGAATGCGTCGGGAGGTGCAGAGGCCAAGTGATTGACCATCGAAACTTCTCCGGCTGTCCTGCTTTGTTTCAAACTAGTGCTATACTAGTTTTTATCAGACTCTTCCGGTTTTGGTGCTATGTATATTGTAGCGAGCATGGGTACCATTGCAAATCAGCCATTATCCAGTATTCATATGCCACCGCACAATGGAGCTGAACCGCCTGGCTACTAAGCCGCATGGAACAAAATCATCACCGGAGATATTGCTTACGATTCGGCAGAGAGCACGTCAATTAAGACAGCTGCTCCTACAAATCGCCATTCAATACATTCAATCCAGTTTGCGTAAGTCTTTGGGCCAGCATCGCCGGTTCATCGAATGATCTAAAGGGCCGACAAGATATGCGAAACGCCTCAGCCACTATGTTTATGACAATCCGAGTTTATACCCAACGAGATGGCAATTGATCGTCTTCTCCCATCATGTGGTTCTCCCTTCGTCTGAGACCGGTTTGACCCTGCCAGTAGTATAACCATGCCACCAGTACTCAAGGATAACGCATCAAAGAGAGGAGAAAAAGTCGGCCCAGCAAAGGCAATCATCACTCATAGCACTTTGTAGGCAATGGAGTCCTCGAGCAAGAGAAACCGCTGTATGTGTTCATTTGCATCGTTGCTGGGCAGGAATTGGAGGACAATTAAGTAATATACAGTCCATTTTGTCACGGTTACACGATACTTAAGGTATAACTTGAGATGGCTCCATTTCGAAGTATCATCCCGACATCCACCCAGTATCCACAATCACGTAGAATCCTATGTCAACAAAAGCCCTCCGTCCTCTTGGTCAACGATCTCCTTCCAGTCAACATCCCCTTGATCAGTCTCGCGCAGTGCCCAGACTTTTTCCAGCACTTCCCATGCTCTAGAAATATTCTGAAAAGGGCGTTTTTCAAGCATAAGCCGTAGCCTCGAGCGGACCATGTCGATGTGCGGTGCAGCTGTCGCCTCGGCGCCCGCCAAGAAGAGAGGGAATAGAAGGGCTGTTTCTGCAGCCGCAGTGGATGGGATACACGCAGCGTGTTGAAGAGCTGTCGCAACCTCAGCTTGAATTCTCGACCGCAGCAGAGTGCATGACATCTCAGTTTCACTGCAAAGGTCACTTAATGGTGCCAGGGCACGGTACGTCCGGCGGTAGAGGTAGATCAACGCAGCGCTGCGATAAGTATAAGCTAACGCTTCCAAACTAGGGATTGTCCCAGGCGAACAAGCCCAGTCCTGCAGCGTCTTCTCGAGGGTCCGAAACACATTCAATCCCGGCTCAGAATCGTTCCGCGATTCATAGTGATAAGCCAGAGTGAGCGGTTCAGCACAACTAATCTCCGATATCACGGAGAGAATATAAGCCGCAACGCCGAGATACGTGTCCACCACGTCCGTGATACCTTGCAGGTAGGTAGCTTTGATTAAAGGCTGCTTGCTTAAGGTGACACTGCCAAGGACATCGTGGTAGGCGAAATTGCGCAGTATCCATCTGCCCTCGGGACTCTGCTTCAGGGCGTCAGGACCACACGCCACGCCTCCTGCGCCTGCGGGTGATTGGCTGGACATGATCATGTTCTTGATGCCTATCAAATGGTCATACCATCTTGAATAGTCGCCCAGGCATACTTCGGAAGTTAAGAGGACGAGACTCGTCGCGGTATTTGTCTCTCGGCATGCAATGTCATCAGAGTGTATGGTGCTCACTAGTGCACGCAAAGAAGCGGAGCGTGCTTCCAGGGCCGTGATGCGGTACGACTCGTCGGTGGAAGATAAGTGGCCGGATGACCATGCAACCAAGGCATGTGCTAGAGCTGCAGAGTCCACGGCCATAGGAAGGAATGCTAGTGTCATTAGCAGAGTCCTGGGTGGTAGTGCTGCAAGAACGAACCGGTAACGAATGAATTGTGCTGTTCACTGACAGCCAGGAGTTGCGACAGGACACTGATATAATACGTCATAGCATGGCGTCGTCGAGACGACTCATGTCTACCACCTTCATCGGGCACGACCCAACCGTGTGATGGCTGAATATGTTCGACGGACATCCGCAAAACCTGACGAGTGGGTTCGCGGACACACTCAAGGTTCAACCGCTTGCATGCGCCGCAGACGGGGAAGGTATTGGGGATGCATTTCTTCTTTCTTCGCTTATCAGACGGCCCTTTCACTAAATGGAGATGCATACCTATATCGACAGGTCAGACACCCGGTCTTGTCGTGTTTAGACCCGTTCCGCCGTTTCACGTTCCTGCTCTCAGACATGATGCTACATAGACAGACTAAAGCAAAGAACACTTCAATAACCAGGACTACTACTATCTGAAACAATGCGGGGTGCTGACAAATCCCCTAAACCAAGTAAAGTAACCAAATAACTCACCTCACTCAAACAGTCAAAGCCAAGAAACACAAGTATAGATAGATAGATAAACTACTCAACACAAACAACCACCTTCCCAAAATGACTCCCACCCCACAAATACTCATAAGCCTCCTTGACCCCCTCAAACCCAAAAACCCGATCCACAACCGGCCTAACACCCCGAGCCTCAAAACAAGCCAACATATCACAAAACTGTTCCCTCGAGCCCACCACGACCCCCCGCAAAACACACAACCGGTCGAGCGCCAGGAACGCCGCATCCGGGCCCCGCAGCTCCCTCCCCTTACCCAGAGGATCAGGGTTCGTGACATGGCCAATACAATGAATGATGCCATGCATGGCAACCGCATCAAACGACGCCTGGAGCGTCAACGTACCCCCGATCTCGACGATATGATCCGCGCCCCGCCCACCCGTCACCCTCTTCACTTCTCCCGCCCAGTCCGGCATCCGTCGATAATTAATAGTATGCGTAGCGCCTAGCCCCTTCGCACGGGACAGCTTCTCATCCGACGACGACGTAACGATGGTAATCGCCCCCGCCGCAACGGCAATCTGCAACGCAAACGTAGACACGCCCCCAGTACCCTGCAAGAGGACGACCTGGCCCGGTCGAACAGGTACTAACCCGTAGAGGGCATTCCACGCCGTAACCGCAGCGCAGGGTAAGCACGCCGCTTCCTCGAAAGACAGGTAGTCGGGTATTCTCACGACCCCCGTCTCCGAGAAGATAAAGTACTGGCCCAGGAGACCTTGGGATTCGCCTCCTAGTTGCGTCAGGAGGGTTTTCGGGGTAAGTCGGCCGGCGACGTGTGCTTGGGTGAAGTTGGCTACGACCCTGTCTCCGACGCTCCATTCTGTGATTCCGGGGCCGAGTTCTTCGATTATTCCTGTTCTTCTTAGTACTTGTTCTTGTATTGTTTGTACCTTGTAGTCACTGCTGTAAAGAGATAGATAGGATTATGAAATATACATACCAGCCCCATCACTACACGGAACGAGCGCCTCAGGCCCCGGAAAAGGATACGTGCCGGTGGCAACGGCGCCGTCTCGCCAGTTTAGGGAAACGGCTTTGATGCGCACGAGGATCTGCCCGTGTTGGGGACGCGGTTTCGGCACCTCTTGGATGGTTAGGTTGGAGAAACCGGTTCGTGAGGGGAGATAGTATTGTTTGAATGTTGCCATGGCTTCTTGGGTTTGGAGGGATTGTGTTGTTTGTTTTATTCATTTTGGTTGTTTTGGACGGTTTATATACTTGTTTTTTGTCTTTTGGTAGATGCGGGTGAGGGATATAGTTTGGACGATGTTATTATCATTTACGCCAATTACGCTGTTTACGCCGGCCAGTAGGATTGGATGTCTTGAGTGGGTATGTTCTTGTCTCGGCCAATTGGATTTCTTGTCAATCCATGGTGCAGACCAAGGACTCTTTTCACATCGAATGATAGCATATCCAATTACATTCGATTAGTTCTTAGAGAATGCAAGCAGCATGCACAAGGAGGGTTGATCTTATCACAAATTACAGTATACACATTTCGAATCTTAAACTCGGAACAGATGCGTAGAATAGAAATCACATTTAAACAAACTTCTACTACATAAACTAGACTAAGAATCCCCTCCAAGCGCCCGGATCTACCGAACCCTCAATGGGAAAAGAAAAACAAAAACAAAACCTTTCAGACCTCCTCACCACCCACCTCAACCGATCGACCGAAGTCAGACACCAAGAAGAGGTAAAGATCATCACCACTCCCTGGACCAAGCACCTGAATAAACCCACCGAAGCGAGATATTCATAGCACCGGTCGAGTCGGAAGTAAACACGGTTTCACTTTAGGGCGATGAGGACATTAAAGTCATCAGCAAGGGTGGAGATTCTGTAGCTCTTTAGAAGAGTTCAGAGGTGGGACGTCTACTCTAAAGTGATTCTTTGAACTGTTGAATTGTTAGCAGTCATTCCTTTTGGTTTCCCAATGTAGGGGGGGAGTGAACATACGTAGAGTCGCTTAATTTTCTGAATGTTGGGGGGGGAGAGGGTTTATATAGGTTTGTTGTGGGTGGTGGGGCGCGCTAGCGGTTAGCGAGTTGGTGTTTTTTGTTGTGGTGGCCAATTGGGTGGGAGTTGAGGTTTCCACCTTGTCGGATTGAGGTTCTTTGGGATTCCATCTTTCGTCTTCTATTATTTGATTTGTTTGTGATTTGGTGTTGGTGGGTGGTTGTTGCATCAGTGTTCTTTGCCGGGCCGGGCATGTACATCTCGGCATGCCGATTTTGTGGCTTATTTGCGCTGTGTTGGGTTTGAGAAATACTACTCCGAGGACAATGTCAATTGTTAATTCATGGTATTACAATGATAGTCTGTTTACCCAGGGTATAATAAGTCTTTGTGTCGCTTTTTATATTGTCGTACAAATTTGATTTTGTTGCTTCAAGTACACGGAACCACGTAGTCCTTATTAGTACACTCATCACCTAGAAATGAAATAGTGTACTCTATGTTCATTAATTGTACAAATTCCAGATTCTCTATCATCAATATGGGTCATCAATAAGATGACTTACTCTTGTACACACCGGCGATTATAAGACCATGCAAGATATGCAAAGATATATATCTGCATCCAAACTGGGATCCGAGTCGAAGTCGGACATGATTGGCACAAACAGATATATATAAGTAGAGAAAGACCCACAATTATACACGGATAATCCTTGATTGGTATCTTAAATATACCCAGGAAATCAATGTACCAAGCAGTCTAATGATCTGATTCCTAGTCCCTGGATTTGCGATGGGAATTGGCCCCGGTATCGTTTCCTTCGTCCTCGTGCCAAACCCGGCTCCTGAAAAGAGTGATAAGCCATTCGTCGCGGAAGAATGTGACCGGGCTTAATGGACAACCGTTTTGGCAATAAAAGTCAGCAGAGCCTACTCAGTTCATGTCATAATTACATCCTCTTTGGGGTTGAGATAGGCCTGGCAAACTCGCCCGCGAAAACCTACCTACGGTTCGGGGCGTCGGTCTCTGTTGGCAATTTAACCTCAGCTATTTCTACAGGCTCAACTACTATTACCAAGGGCTCGGTTTCTACCGATTGTTTGTTTATTAATCATTCCTGTTGAATGAGACTGGAGTGTCTTCCCAGAATGGATTTTGTATATCCTCCATTTTATAGACTGGCTCTTCCAGTCAAAGGGGGGATTTCCACCACTCGATTGTTCATGATGAAACATTCTTCATAGCCCGCAGTTCTCATACATGACTTGGCCGAGATAAATTGATCCCCGTCAGGAATAACGACCTCTTTATAGAAAGGGTTGCTGAGAGCGTTGGCGATACAATCAAGTGAGGGTAAGTAGAGCTGCACATGGCCATCCCAATTAGTGATCGAGTCGGCGCCAAGGTATTCCCACAGTTTTGTGGCATCGGCACGATACTGTGGTGGTTGGTGATACTGAACCAGATGCGGTAAGTAAGGAAGCAGTTGGAAGATGTGATCACTGGAGGAATTATACCTGGGAGTACTTGATCACACCATGGCCAGCCAGCCAAGCGCTGACTAGAGGTCCATGAACATGAGTCCAATGACGATGAAACTGCTCATCTGTAAGGTCTTTGCGTTTTTTCAGCATAAGCGTTAGCCGAATGACAATGGCAACGGCTGTAACACCTTTCTGCTTTAACAGTCGACGAAAGTCATCATATGCACTGCCAGCATTCCAAGCCCCTGAGGCAAGAATCACAATTGTCTTGTCATTGGAAGTCATAATGAGAGAGCTCGATTCCGGGAATGAAGGACTCTGATTACTCACTAGTATTCAATCAGTGGCGGTCAACTAGACTTATACCATCAGAGTCTTGTAGGTCAATCGGGCCAAGGCATATACGTATCAATATGATAATGTAAGAGTGGATCTGACACGCTTTCTAATCCGTCAAGAATTTTTGGAAACGCTGCCTCGGCTTCTTTTACTTCTCGGGAGTATTTCCCTCCGCGTCTTTAGATAAAATAGCCGAAATCTGAATAATATATGCACAGAAAGGCTTTGAATTACCAAGAAAGTTTTTTAGGATTGAGCTCTGGTGGATATAATTCGGCTGAAATATTGATCGAGTATAAGGTAGCAAGGAATGTCTTTAGCATTTAGAGGCGGGTCTTTGGAGAAGTGGATCTTTGGAGAAACAGATCACTGGAAACAAGCCAATGCGGAATATTACTCAGTGGATCCAACGATGCGAAGGCGATGGATGACCTAGAGAAAGTATGTTTCTCGATTGGTAACCAGCGTCATTTCTTTTTTCAATGTATAGTCATCGACCATCTTCGACATGGCTCGATGATTGATATGTAATGTAGTATTCTCTAGCATGAGAACTCGATCCAGTACACACTATAGGAACATTGACTACAAAAGTCGCTACGCTTCATCGCAAGAATGTCTCAACAGATCGTCATTCGTCTCCCCGGTGAGCGGAACTCGCTCAAGAACTTCAAGGCTTTCAAGGAGTCCATCCCTAAGCCCCAAAAATATGAGGTTTTGATCAAGGTCCACTCCGAGGAGAACACCGTTAAGGCGTTTGAGTACCTTGCCTCCGGAGCGCACATCGGCAAGGTCTGCATCAAGCTTGTCAACCAAGATTAGAATCTCTGTTGGGATGTGGTGAATAACCCTGTCGATATAAACTATGGTATAAATACATAAATTGAGTCACAACGGACGCTGAAGAACGTCAAATTACGTATTGGCCAATATCTGCGCATCAAAAGTTGATGAAACCTGTAGACGGCTATATTCCCCCATATGGCAAATGAAGTCCATGCAACACCGCTCTCTTGGCTTTCTCTTCAATAGGCTTTGTCCTGAGAGTTTCGGTAAACTGCACATTACTACAAGGATCTCAGCGTAGTCCAGCTTCGCAACTTACTATATAAATTTTATTCTTTAATAAACCAGTACATACGACCATAGGGTGTGGAGAACAGGGCTTCCCGTCTGCTTAGCCGTACTTAAACCGGTACTATGAACGTGGTCAGAACATAGCTGAGCCCTCAGGGGCTCGCCGCTTTATGGGTGATGGCTGCTAGATATTGTGGCGGAGTGGCCGCTATGGCCCTCTGTATATGGTGCCAATGCGCCACGTAAGCACGCCCGGAGACAATGCCGAACTCCTCCTTGCCCCATTCTTATTCTTTGGTGGACTGAAATTTCACATTCATTCATATCCAAATCTGACTTCATAGTTAGAGATGGATGAATCTCAAGTGAAGAAGGATGTACATCAGGACAGTGGAGATGGGAGTGTTTTTGTCTCCCCAGCATTTCACCCACTTGTTGTGGGAGATGAGGAGGATGTGGATCCTTCTGCTGAACAGGTTTCCGCCATAGTTTCCATACTTTTAAATGCGGGCATATGCTGTTGCTTCGTTCAGGAGTTCGCCCTTCTCTATTATGGAACACGCCGTCTGCCTAATGTACGGTTTATCTTTCCACTCGTGTGCCAATTGTTGACTCAAATTCACCTGCAGGATCGCATACTCTGCGTACCGGACGAACAACATGAACTTGCGGTTGAACTATTTACATCTCGGTGTGATATACTAAAGCCTTGTGGTCCTCTTCCTCTTAGAAGGCCCGACTTGCTCAACCACAAGTACCCCCGATTCAAGGCGATCGGGAGAACTGACTTCTGGCTCCTCTTGCCAGCAAGCTACTGCCACATTGCCTGTGAACCGAATAATGTGGAATGGAGTCAAAGTTAGTTTGAAGTATTACCCCCCTCCCAAAAGAAACCCATCTGACTTTACAACCAGGCGGTTTGCCCTACCCAAAGCTTCCAGTATATGTGCAGAGTTTGATGGACACTAAGACTGGTGTCGACCTGGAGGACCTCATTGACGGAATGGATCTCTCGGAGGAATGGGGAGAACAAAATCTAGACCTTGAAGGCTATACTGACACCAAGTGGCTAGAAGGTTATTTTGGCGCTTTCCGACAAGATGGTCGTGATGAAATGTTCATATGTATTGACCCTACCCCTGTCTCCCGGCGTCAGATGTGGCAAGAGTTTGTCCTGAACAAGCAGAGGCGTATGGGGTGGAAATACCCGCCAGAGGTATACGCAACTAGGTTCAGACGTCACGGTTCTAAGGACCCGCGCATACGTCACATACCTGGGTTATAGGGATGCTGGATGATCGTGTGCATACTTAATCATCTCTTTATCAGTGTTATTACACTCAACTCCATTACCATCTGCGTGTCGCTTTTGGAAGCTTAAACTTGGTTCGCTTCCCGGGAAAGCGCCGAAGAACCCGGAATGGATGAAAAAAGGTTTTCTGTTGTCGATCCTCATCACTAGTCTGAGGGTTGGGTGACTATCGTAATCGGCCACCGAGCGGTGCCAGATTCTACGGAGTAAATGTGGGTGATGACGAAAAGGACACTTGACTCTCCACCGTCTTAATGTGCCACCAGCGCTACAAAAGCGAATTCGGTTTGATGCACCCTCCTCAGACATACTGTCCACATGCACTGGTCCTTTTGTGGGTACTAAATAGTTCTCCTTGGATGTCTATCGAATGATTTTCCTACAAATCATGTATCTTCTATGTGTATGTCTCGACACTCTGAGTAAGATCATTGTAAGAAATGTCTGGAAAGTCACTCTCCCGCACGCGTAAGATAACTCTTTTAGGCACCATCTTTGACAGCTGATAGTGTAGCAGATGTACAGTGCCAATTAAAGGAAGCTTTGATGTCATGAACTAGGATTTCCTCGCGAGTTAAATAAGACGGAAAGACGCTGGACGATCAAATCAGCCTTTCGTCCATTAGTGACCAATCACTCGTTACACGTGACCAGTGTATTCAGCTTTGTTCTCCTTTTCAGGTCTTGCCCTGGTTAGATTCAACGCTGCTGTAGAAACCCATTGGTCTGATACTATTGATTACTCTATACTGTTGTTCGGTCTCCCTCATTTTTAACTGATGATCTTTATAATCCTACAGTCTTCCTAGCTGCTGTAGCTGGTATGTTTGTATAGTAAGAAATGCAATGATACCAGTACTATATATAAAACCCAGTTTATATCTGTTATATGGCCTGCCTAAATTTAGGACTATACTAATAGCAATTGATGCGCTAGACCTATTTGGGAGACAAGGCGCTCCGCAAGCCCCGATATCAACTGCCACAACAGTCTTTCCGTGCTACTCCCGCCTTATGGCAGGTAGTTACTAAATGACTTCTTTCAATTTACGTCTTCTACGCCCCAGATGGAGATGTCACCACTCCTCTATTGTCTTGTTAGGAAGACAGCCAACGCTGAGACCGTCACGTCCGCAACACAAACCCACGCCTACTCTTTTGAAGACATTTCACTCCTCACGCCCTAGATCCAAGATGTACGAAAACCCTCCATCTTCCGAGACTGCCCCCCAGTATGAATATATCGAGGATTGTGAACGGCTCGAGCGATACTGCCCCGGTGGCTTTCACCCTATAAAGCTTGGTGATCGACTTTGTGACGGACGTTACTTGATTGTCCAGAACCTGGGATTTGGCGGAAGCTCCACAGTATGGCTGGCTTCTGACCAGAAGCAGCAGGTGTTGGTTGCTATTAAGATAAAAACTGCCGATTCCGCCTCGGAGTCTCAGGAGATAGACATTTTAACACAACTTCATGGATGCCCATGGATCCGACAGCTACTGGACTTCTTTATTGAAAATAGTCCTAATGGAGCTCATCAATGCCTGGTTATGGAAACAGCCAGCTGTAGCTTAACACAATCAAAGTCTCTGGCCTCTCATGCACTGCTGGATCTTCCTACTGCACGAACTATTGCTGCGGATTTGGCTTTAGCCGTCCAGTCCTTACACAGACAAGGAATAGTCCATGGTGGTGAGCATACCGTTTCTCCCTATGTACATCGGCAGATATACAGTGCCTAATAATATCACAGATATACACTGCGGTAATATCTTTCTTCGACTTCCCGCCGATGTTCGCCAAATGACGGATCCTTTACAACTGTACCAGAAATTTGGCAACCCCATTTTTGACGCTGTGGTTCGAGTTGACCGCAAACCTCTTCCTGCAGGGGTCCCCACCCACGTTGTTTGGCCTGCAAGAATTGGAATTCAGTCTGATCAAATCACCCCTATGCATCTGCCTATCATGCTGTCCGACTTTGGTTCAAGTTACTACCCCCATAAAACCAGGCGGACTACCGCACATACACTCCCGCATCTTGTCGCGCCTGAAATCTTCTTTCTTGACAAGGACAAGGATGAAGAGGGCCTTTCATTTCCCAGCGAAATGTGGACGCTTGCATGTACCGTATTTGAAATCATTGGTAGCGGGGGGCCCTTTAGCACTTTAGGTGGAGGCATACTGCAGGACCAAGTTAGTGTTCTGGGTAAGCTTCCTAACCCCTGGTGGTCGCAATGGGAGTCCCGGGCCGAGTTTAATAACGAGGATGCAACCATTGATATCACAACTGGTACGCCTGTTCAAGATAGCTTAGAGGAGCGATATGATTGGTTCGTGAACGTGGCCCGGCGGCGATCAGACATGGAGAAGCCAGGGGAGGATGAAAAGAAGGCCTTCCTGCATATGATTAGCATGATGCTGCAGTATTCACCTAGCGATCGGGCGACTATTCAGGAGGTTGTTGAGTCGGAGTGGATGCAGAAATGGGCATTACCTGCAAAAAACAGGCATTAAATGATTCTTCTAGGGCATTCATCAGCAGATAATAGTTATGAAGGTTCAAGTTCTGTCATCGCATCAGTAGTTACCCGGAGACAAACTTATCAGCGTAGCTCTTTTCTCCAAATCACTGGATAAACCAAGGCCCTATTTGTATTTGTTATAGCTCTCTTCTCATGTGGTCCCTCTCTTCAATGAGAGTCACTAGTAAAACTAGACAATGGATTAAGCATAAGATGCAAGACTATGCCACAATGAACGAAATAGACAATAGGGCTCTGTAGGAATCCGTACAGGACAATGATAAACCAAGGGTAGCTCTGTAATATATTGTCCTCACTCGCATTTACCGATAGATAGAGCATTGTATTTGAACAACTTAAGACTCCTTGACGGGCGCCTATTAACCTCCTTTCAAATAGCTACTAGTAGGACTTGGTACCAAGAGGAACGTGTTCACCTGATAACAAACAAATATCCATAGACTTCTTCAGAAGCCATTAATCCATTCTGTATCCTATCATTGCAGAGCTACGCTATGCATGTTATAGCAGAGCGCTTCGCGCTCAGCTATTATTTTATTGATAGCCAGATTACGGGCGATTTCCCCCGTTTTTTCCCGACCTCGCGTTCCGATTGGTCGCACAAAAGGGATACCACGTGACTATTCTCTATTATCATTATAGAATGAGGAGCGAAGAGATGAGGGGTGTTATTATGGAGTGATGTGGTTATAGGTTTACAAGAAGCCATCTACGTCGGTGGTCACAGTGTCCTGGTCTAGATGTAGAGGCATCGATTGACAGGTGGTGAACTCGGGCAATAAACTATGTACTGTAGTGTGAGTAGGAACCGGGATTTAATTCCGTACACCGAATCTATTGTAGGATATGTATGGAGTGATTGGCAATAGAAATTCAGATCTCATGAATTTAGTGTATATTGGTTGGACAATACTATTGCGTCCACCATATAACCTACATACACTGCAGTCTCTTCACATAATAATTATGCAAGATAATGCAACACGGATCGCAACTTACATCGAGACAACGGAATTAAACATGTAAGATCAAGCCCACATGAATACCGTAATCTAAAAGACAAGTGGGAGTCGGCAGCTAATACCCCGACTGTGCTCGGGTGAATCTCCCCCGACGTGTGCCCCGCAATGGGACCAGTGTTGCAGGCCAGTTCGGTTCATGCATCACCGATATACCGCTAGGACTATGGCAATTTAGACTTTTTCTAGAATTCCAGACTTCACTAATGTGGCTGGGTGGATCGGAATTACGGACAACATACAAGTTCAATATACACGGCTAGCAATTTCGTGAATTCATATGCTAAATTTACACCAAAACGCATCAAGCGTCAGAAGAGCATCGCCAATAACCTTTAATTTGTTTCATTATATCATCGTAAATTCTTAAGCAAAGAGAGCATCGCCCAGACGGTAGTGGACAGTCTTGACTTGAGTGTAGTTCTCAAGGGCGTAGGATCCCAGTTCACGGCCGATACCGGACTCCTTGAAGCCACCGAAGGGAGCCTGGTACTGGATCAGGTTGTAGTTGTTGATCCAGACGGTTCCGGCGCGGAGGGCGTTGGAGACGCGGATGGCGGTGTTGACGTTCTTGGTGTGGACGGCAGCGGCGAGACCGTAGGAGGTGCTGTTACCGATCTTGATGGCCTCCTCCTCGTCCTTGAACTTCTGGACGGTGACGACGGGACCGAAGATCTCCTCCTGGGCGATCTTCATGTCCTGGGTGACGTCGGTGAACACGGTGGGCTGGATGAAGTAGCCCTCGCTACCGTGGCGCTCACCACCGGCGGCGACGGTGGCACCGGCCTGCTTGCCGTGGTCGATGTACTCCATGATGCGGTCGAACTGCAGCTGGGAGACCTGAGGACCCTGGAAGGTGCTGGCCTCGAAGGGGTTGCCGAGCTTGTTCTGAGAGGCACGCTCCTTGAAGCGGGCGACGAACTTGTCGTGGATACCCTCCTGGACGAGGATACGAGAACCGGCGCAGCAGCACTGGCCGTGGTTGAAGAAGATACCGAAGTTGGACCAGGAGATGGCGTTGTCAATGTCGGCGTCGTCGAAGACGATGTTGGGGGACTTGCCACCCAACTCAAGAGTGACCTTCTTCAGGTTACTCTTGGCGGCGGCCTGCAGGATGGTACGTCCGACAAGAGTGGAACCAGTGAAGGCGACCTTGTCGATGTCCATGTGGCTGGAGATGGCGGCACCGGCGACACGGCCGAAACCGGAGATGACGTTGACCACACCGGCGGGGAAGCCGGCCTCCTTGATCAGCTTGGCGGCATAGAGACCCGACAGAGGGGTCTGTTCAGCAGTCTTGAGCACGACGGTGTTACCGGCGGCGATGGCGGGACCGATCTTCCAGGACCACATGAGGATGGGGAAGTTCCAGGGAATGATCTGACCGCAAACACCGATGGGTTCGTGGCGGGTGTAGGTGAGGGATTCGGGGTTGGTGTCAATGGTCTGACCGTGGATCTTGTCCGCCCAGCCACCGTAGTAACGCAGGCAGGAGGCAGCGTTGGCAACATCAATCTTAGCCATGGTGACAGCCTTGCCGTTGTCAAGGGCCTCGATAGCGGCCAGGATGTCACTGTCACGCTCGAACAGATCGGCGAGCTTCAGGAGAAAGCGGCCACGCTCCGTGGGGGTCACCTGTCGCCACTCACCCTCGAAGGCACTGCGGGCAGCAGCGACGGCAGTGTCGACATCCTTCTCGGTAGCCTCAAAGACGGAAACGATGGACTTCTCGTTGGTGGGGTTGATGGTCTCGAAGGTCTTGCCATCGGCACCCTTCACGAACTCATTGTTAATGAACCTGCAAAATGAAATGCGTTAGTAAGAGTACGTAAGTGAAGGATTTAAGCGGACATACAAGCCGAGGGGCTGTTCATATTTGACACTAGGGGTCTCAATGGTAGTGAAAAGATCGGACATGATGAAAGATGGATGTGGAATTGAAAAAAGGGGTATCACAGGAAGAGTGGAGAGACAAGGAGAGGAAAAAGTGTAGAAGAGGAGAGAAGAGTCGGAGGCGAGGAGAATCGCAGGTATTTAACTCAATGGTTGAGATGGGGGAGGGGGAAAGGATTAGAAAATCGAAAACGATGGGAGGGGAATGATTCCCCACCTCTATCCAATCACAAAAAAAGAGCTTTACTGATAGCAGAAACAAATGACGGAGTAAATTACAGAAAAGCATAGTCAAGGAGAGTCCGATTGGTTCAAGGTACCTGGTCCCGAGGCTGTATTGCCCAAGTAACCCCACCATTCACCCCACCGTAGCTGTCTTTTCCAGACGATCGTGCGGGGTTCGTCGGGCCATTCAGCGCTTATCCCCGGCCTCCCATCTCCACTTTTGCCATCCGAAATTTGGCACCCTATTTGTTTACGAGACACCCTATTCTGCTGTATCCTAAATTGTCAGCCACTGAATTTGAGATTATTTCCGCTTTGAATCCTTCCTCTGTTAACGAATGATCGGAACTTCCGCGATTGCATCATCGTTTTTCCCAACCTTGGTTCAGTATATATCCACGTGCATTTTACACAGGGCGTAAATTGTATTTAAACATATGAAGGAAATAAAAGATTAGGTATAATATGAAACATACTGCTTGAGAAAGTCACTTCTGCATTATGCAATATGACCCCACGTTAGTGCAATAGATATCCACTTATTGTAAAAATAAAAAAAATCAAAATTTAGGAAGTAAGAAAGAATTACACAGGAAAGGTAAAAAAAAGAATGTGACAGATGAATTGATCTAGAATCAGACGAGAGCATTAACCAACTCCAGTATATCTCGGTTTCATAACCCGCCCTGCATTAATGGCAGTTTCTGTCCCGAAGCAGACGCAGTGAAAATGTTTCCGTAACGGGCGAAAGTCTTGCCGGACTCGGGAAGGATTGGTCCAGACCTCCGGGGAGTTGAGATCTTGGCATTGGACTGTTTTTCAGACCAGACTAAAGGCGGACTAAGTGTTAGCTACCTTGGTGGTAATTAACTATGTAACCAGCCTTACCTGAGATCGTCTGGTTAGACCGTACAGTAGACTGAGATGTTGCATCGGTAGTGATTCCTAGCTCACCGGAACAGTTTTTCTTACTCTATCTACAGATTTCCAAATTAAACTAAAAAGAAATCAAACAAGCAAACCCCAAAAAATAAAACAAATTTTACAACAAGGTGGCTTATCTGGTTTTTAGTAAAGTGCCAAGACCCAGTGAAAGCTCCACATAACCGGTTGAACTTCCATCCCGCCGGACTTTGCACTGTTCAATTTTAAAATCCAGCCCTGCAAACACCGCAAACATAGTAATACCCGTTCTGATTGGCCTTTGAAGGGTGTCAGGTGACAGCACTGATGCAATTGGACCCATCTGGGGTTTCAATAAAAAATCTGGTAACATGACCGTACCCGATAAGCTTCAGCCATGGCACCGACTGCTTCTTAGACTCGACCTACTACCGCTGGTAACCTACCCTACTACCCTACACCATATTAACCCGGGGTCTGGGGAATATTCTCCTGGGTATCTATATCAATACCCATCTCTTATAGACAAGGATCCTGTCTCGGTTCGGGTAACCGGGAGTCCCAGACATCGAAGGATTGTGACGCCCCCGCATTCCGCCTCATTCCCGCATTACTCTCGGGTTACCGGAGGCTACCGCAGGATTTGAATAGAACATGCATCCACCATGGAGTACGGTGTTTGATCTCACATCATCGACCAGACAGTCGCCGAACTGTGACCAAAAGCGGGTCCTGGCGTGGTTTCCCGTCTGAAGTTGTTCCCCTTGGACCGGGATCAAAACCCGCTAACCCCCGCATCTGAGACAAACCCCATAGTCGAGGCGATGATCGTCCGTGGTTTGGAGTAAAGCTTGGTAGACCCTTCGCGTGAAAGGAAAGATAGAGTTTGCGTGACATTCTGTGAACGAAGTGGTTTACCATTAACTTTCAAACAGTGCTGTCATGTCGGTTTCTTTGATTAGAAACTGCTGACCTCATTTGGCGACTGACTACTGCACTCTGATCAGCAATAGATCCACAGGTGGTACTATATATAATGCAGGTAACTTGTGGGCCGGCGGCGTCTACATAACGAAAGATTAGAATCTTTTTTTGTGCTGGATTATGGCCGGGTTCATGCTTGCCTTCCATTTAGAAAGTTTCTACGCCTGGTCAAAAAAGGTCTAGTTTATTTGATCTGATTTATTAGCCCAGATTTTGGTAGTTAACCTGGCTATCACTAACACTAGCTGACAATTATGTACCATCTCCGACTATAGGCCGACTCTACAGGGATTACAGGATTGTATGGACACCTAGAAAAGGGACTTTTTCCAGATGACTTATTGATTCAAGAGCGACAAGAGAAGTTGAGTACACTCAATAATCTAATTACACAAAACACGGCGTGTTGAGACACCATACCCCCCGAGTCTGACCCTAATACCATACCACATTAAGTCTTAGGGAGCAGTAGGTAAAGGACGAGTGAAGCAACTGAGAAGGGCTTTAGTGGGATTGGACGATTTCTTCAGTTAGCTATGTCGAAAATAAACCCTTCTCCGACTGCCATATATAATGCTGCAAATCTATTTCTTCAGATATTTCGGGACCTCTCGTCCAGTGGGAGGACTCTTGATAAATTCATTCAGCTCAGTGCTGAATGTGCTCTCCCATTCTTCGGCATGGGATGGCACCCATCCCAGGTTGCGCGCTAGGACAGCCTTCGTACGAGCGCTGGTTGTGGAGAATGAGGTGTCAGCAATTACAGTGGGTGTGTAGAAAGAGGAAAGACATACTTTGACGCAAAGCCAAGTTCAGCACTAGATGTGTTGCCAAAAACCCATTTCTGGCCTGCTTCCTGGATAGTGATCTTCGCCACCTCACTAGAGGGGAAAACACCCGACTTATGGCCGGCCTTAGCCAGGCATTCCGAGAATTCCCGGTGCGAGTGCTCCCCACTCTCACAGAAATAGATTCCTTTGCGACCAGAAGGGATTTTGATGCCCCGGTGAATATGCTGGAGCAATATCAGGTGTAGTGCTGCCAGATCCTCGATATGTACGTGGTTCCAGATGGTGTCTCCTTCAGAAACAACGCTACAGCTGCCTGTACGAAGTGCATCCGCAATCATTGTTGGAAGCTGCATAGAAAAGCAATTGAATGGCCCACTCCCAAGACCAAAGATTGTTGGCGCCATTACAATGTAAGTAGTCACACCAGAGGCCTCCCCTTCTTCAATTACAGCAATGTCGGCAGTCCGCTGAAAGTATGTTTCACCAGATTCGCGATATTTCTCGTACGAGTAAATATCCTCTTCATCAGGGAAGACATGAGTATCGATGTACCCCTTTGTATACGGGCGATCGCTCAAGTTTGATGTCCCTGATATCTGGATATAGTGGACATCATTGTTTGTATTCTGGCGCCGCACACCTTGCCCCCTAATTAGTGCTTTTGCAGAGGGAGTATGCCAGCCAGCACCAGCATGAATAATAACTTGCCCCAGGTTAGCAATGTTCTTGCACGGGAAAAGGACAATTCTCATTGACATACTGTCGAAGCCTTTACCAATCTCCAGTCTATCCAGCTCATTAAGCTTGAGAATAATTCTGGAGATACACCCAACTCCCTGACCTTGGTAGCCTGTGTTTCAGATCGAACCAGGGCGGAAATTTTCAAATTATGTGCCCACTCATCTTTGGCCCGAAGGATGGCAGACAAAACCGTGCCTCTGCTGCAAAGAGATTTCAATCAGCAGTCTTCTTTCTCGGTTTGGTGATATTGTACTGTTGGGATCCTTACTATAGCCGGAAACCCCGGTTATGAGAAGGGTACGCGATTCCATCATTTAGGAATAAGAGAGAGAAAGGTGTTTGAATGAAGATGACTTCGGTGAGATGAGCAAATTGAAGATGGAAATCTGAAAGAAGACTGAAGACCCAAACCTGAGTATTTATAGATAGACAGGTATTCTGACCAAGTAGTAAATGCAAACCATTTATAATAGATGACAATTATTCGAGTCAGGTTGACATTATGACTCTGGTTGACTGTGTTGCCACCTCCAAGCATAATGTCCCTTCGATTCTTTCGGATTCGGATGAACGACTTCCGTCTTCCTGAGCGACCCGAATAGAGGCATGTCAATGTTCGGAAGCATCAATACCCGATTCCATTTGCTACCTAGGGAGCAAGGTATGGAAAGGGCATTCTGAATGTGTCTAGCGAGTCAGAGTTTTGACGTAGCGTTAGCCAATTGCGGCCCGGATCCAAGAAGCTCCGGAAGCTGCAGCCCTTATTTACCGGGAGATTTGCTGAGTATTGAGGTTCTTCTCGGTGCTGGATGGCCAAGTTGAATACGAGTTGAACGTCGTCGACGACTTTGGACAGAACGTGTCTTGCTGACGGACAGGGCTGAACAGACGTTTTCTGGACCTACTCACCAACTAGAACTACCACAACTTGACAGATTCAAGAGTATAGATAACGTGGACAAGAAATGAAATCAATTTTCATATTCCACAACCTCTTACATACTCAGATTTTGGCACGAGGAAAGCCCACAGCTACAAAGGCTCTTAGTTGCAGGTTTCACTCGGATGGATATATGCCATGTAGGCTCAATGTGGGCAGATTATTCACCGCAATGCTTTGAAACGAAGATAGAAGGTGTGGAAACCTGGGAGGAACTGAAACATAGAAGATAACATACTCCAAAAATTGACACCGTGAAGGTACATACTAAGACAGTAAACATGTATCGACAAACAAATGATCGTCCAAAAAAAGGCCGAGTCGAGTGTTTCATGCTGTATAAGCAGGTCAAGCATCTACTAGTTCATCTCCTGAATCATTCAGGTCCAGAGAATGGAACATCTCTGTGAAGGCACGCGCATGAACAAGGTCATCCCTGGACCGATATTCTCCGATCTGGTCGGGATTGGCCAGCACTGCTTGCTTCATTCTCTCCGTCGCAGGGATAGATAGGTCCAGGTCTATACAGCAATCGATTAACATATGAAAATTTCTACTGTCACCACGTCGAACCTTCAAGAAGAATTCCTCGCTGAGATCAACTGTGTCCGTAACAGCGATAATATGGCAGGCGGCCATACGTCGACACACGAAGGGGCCCCGAGGGAACATTGAATCCTCCAGGTTCCATGTTGCTCTCCAGATCTGGTTGAGATCGATATTGACCGGTTGTTCCTGAAGGAGCCATCGTAACCCCTTTGAGCTACGTGCGGCGGTGGCCACCAACACTCTTTCCGTCAACGGTACTGCCGATCCATACTTTTCGAGAAGCCATGGCAATGCCGAGGGGTTCATAGAAGCAGCTTTTGCTACCATAGTCTCAGTAAGAGGAGGATTTGGTCCATAAGCTTGAAGAAGTAACTTCAGTGATTCGAAGTTGAACGAAGCCGCTTCCAAGATGCTCTTTGTGACGGGCAGATGTGGTGTCCTCTGGTGAAGAACTTCCAAAACCCATGGAATTTCAGCGGCGCTTTCTACGACTCGTTCATCCACTTCGGCGAGGTGATTATCGAGTAGGAAAGTGAGGACCTCTTCTTTCCCCTTGTCAATGTGAGCAATCGAACTTCCAATTTTTTTTGATCATATCCAGAACTGGTAGACTGTCGGATGATCGACTTTGTAATAACAAGAGCTTGTCCAAGTCATCGTATGCCCCTACAACCATCCCCTTGGACACACTAATGCCCGGGCGTTTATCCAAAATGACTCGTAAGGCTTCACTGCCTAAACAGGATACAGCAACGGAGACAGCTTCGTCAGTAATGGGAAGCAATGGTATCTGTGACTCTTCCTCCAGCTCCAACAGATACGTAATGACGGAATCAGATGATATGGCGCTGAAGACCATGGATTCATCCACTGGAACATCTAAGCCGCCGTTGTTCATCAAGATCTCTAGCACCTCTCGACCTCTACTGATTGCTTTATGTAAGATAGACTTGGTAATCTTGAATCCTTGCTGCCTGCGCAACAACTCCCTAAGCACTGCAGCAGGTTGCCGGGAGTCAATGATTGAGATCATGACCGCTTCGCTCAACGGAAAGCTTGCATCACACTCATCCAGTACAGCGCTCACAACATCCACAACTTGGCCCCACATGTGATGAATTGCCTTAATAATAATACGATCACTAACCGGGGACTTTCGCTCTCGTCGACTTAGAAGCAAACGGATGGCACGGACATCTCGGTTGTACCAGACCGCAGCTACTAGAGACTCCTCAGACACTGGAATGCCTTTGCCATAGGTGTCCAGAACTAGTTCTATCTCCTCGCCGGTTGCAACTTGGAAGTATTGAGTCATAAATTTCCTGTGTGAAATAAGTTGTCTTGGCCGTGCCTCCATCAATAGCCTGATAGCCGGCCCCCACAATGGGTCCGCGGTGTCCAATAACCTTTTGACTTCTGGTGTAATTTGGACATCGGCATCACGTCGTTTGATGAGTGTTTGAAGTAGAGCAACTGCACATCCAAGGTTTTGGAGACAAGATACTAATACTGTCGCCGTGATGGGGACGACCACCATCCGGCCATTGTCAGACTGAACAAGGAGAATGTTCAATAGCTCGGAACCGCAATTCTCGTTCCTGACCACAGCCACAACAATCTCCTCATGGATGCGAGCATGTTGCATTGTGGTCCCATCATAAAGTACTCCTGATTGTAGTAGTGTCTCCATTATGTCTCCAATTGTCTTGGTTCCAACATTCCACTTGCATTGGGAAACCACGCTTATGATACGTTCAGCTATATCAGTAGACAACGATGCCCTCCTTAACAATAAATCAAGAGCATCGAGTTGCCCTATCGAAGCAGCTATCAAACATGCATTAGTTGGTTCATAGGTTGGATACCGCAATGGTTCTAAAGGATTGGCTCCTTGTTCAAGTAGGCTAGCCACGGCATGAACAAGTCCAAACCTGGCTGCTGTATAGATGGGGGATGGTAGAAGTTCCGAAGTCTCGCCGGGATAGCGTATATATACCCAATTATAAAAAATGACCTGATTGTGAAATAGCTGATCAATCATCAAGTGGAGACTTTGGTCGATGATCTGTAGCATTTGTACATGCCGATGCCAGTAGCGGGCGGCATAGCCCAGCAATGGGTTTTTCACAGATTCGATTTCAGACAGCCATTTGGTCTGGTCTAACAAGACCGTGATGGCCTTCTCCGCTATGAATTTGTGACCAATATCATCTGATATCTGGCACCAATGACTTGCATCCTTTGTATTGGTGAGAAATTCCTTTACTGAGAAATGGGCCAGCCTCACTTCGTTGCCTGGGTGCTCGAGGGTAACGAGGGAACTCGTGCAAATGCTAATGACTCGCTCTGGAACCGGGAGCGACACCACTGCCGCAATTCTCTTCAAAGTCAGAGGTTGGAAACAACAGCAGAGCCAGATGAGGATTGCCCGGGCTATTTCTCTATCCTGGTGCTTGATGTCCGCAAGCACAGATAGGTATGTGTCCCGTAAAGTCTCTGGTATAGTGCTCAACGCTTCGAGAATCATTTCCTCCGTGTGACAGGCCTCTAGACGCTTTATTTGCAGGTCTGCCCAGCGAAAGCGTCTGTGTCGTAGTCCATATGTTAATATAGAGTTC
This sequence comes from Aspergillus avenaceus, assembly GCA_009193465.1. Lineage (NCBI taxonomy): Eukaryota > Fungi > Ascomycota > Eurotiomycetes > Eurotiales > Aspergillaceae > Aspergillus > Aspergillus avenaceus. The sequence continues at coordinate 72,773 of ML742054.1, forward strand.
AGAACCTGGTACATCAGGAGGCCCATACCTCTTTGGAATTTGTAGTAATTCCTCAATGATTCTTGCTTTTAACTCTACCCCGGCAATCCTTGAATCTAAGCAGTCAATCTTGCGTTTAACAAAGGTCACAACATCAGCTTCTAACTTCTTCTCCAAGTCGAGTGTGAGAAAGCTTTGGAAGTGTTCACTGATGTCTGGCTCTGGTCGACTAGTTACAAGAATATGAACACTTGTTTCGTGTTTCTGTAGACATTCATCAAGGAGTGCTAAAAGAAGACTTCTTTCACGGCGCTCAGGGAGCTCAGGGCATTCATCCAAAGCATCTAGCATCAGAAATATTTCACCGCTGAAGGAAGTCATGATATCGTGTAGGACCTCTAGCAGTGCCCGGAGACTCGGCTGGCTTCCTCTGGTACAGTGGTCATTCCAGAGCGCTTTTATGGAAGCTGAAAGTGGAATTGGATGTAGTTGTCTGATAATAGATCTGACCATGTGTTCAACTCGCAATGTGTTAGTATCATCGAATCGGAAGTACCAGTATGCGTATCGCCTTTCTGGAATTCCGCGGCATGTCTCGATAATGTCTTCGATTATCGTCGAACTATGAATGATTAGTATCACGAGCTTACAATGTCCAACATGGGCCTCATACCACATAACGGATTTACCGCAGCCCGCTAGATGAGGCATTAGGATCATTCGATGATTAGTTGCCAAGACTTACCAGAACCATGCAGCCATAATGCATTCCCAGGTTGAGACTTCCACTGTTCATATTCCATTGATTCAGTGATCCAGTCGCCTGTTCCCGTCGCCCGGCGGTCCTGAAAGCCATTTTGGGCGTTTGAATAAGGAAGGCTAGACAGCCATTCAAGGATTCGGTTGTCCTCGGCACCTGGTTCATTAGCTATACCCTTTAATGTGTGTCATTGAACGGGCCTACTCCATAGATCGGTCTGAATCTCATGAAGCCTTTCGGCATTCGTATCGATAGTATTCAGGATATCTGCAGCTTGCCTCTTTTGGACTGTGACCAATCAGTAAGTCTGGATACGTATATGACGTAAATTATTCTCACAGGATCGATCAGTGAGGCCAGCTAGCTCAAGGACCATGGTAGATTTCGAATCCACAACCTCTCGCAGTCGCTGAAATGGTTGCTGGGTGAGGGGAATGAGCGTATTCCATATCCGAGCTGATAGTGGATAAGTATTCGCCGCGATCCAGAATAATGACAATAGGAATACACACCAGCAATGCTTTCATCATGTTTCCTTCTAATCTCCGCCGAGTATTCCAATATTGCTATATAAACAGCGACCAAAGCATCTTCGAGCTGTTGGTTGCTGCTCAACGCTTCGTACCGGCATTCTTTATCAACAATAGAGAAATAAGCAAGTTTGTTGGCTAAGTACTCGGCGGCTTCGAAAATAGAATCTCGGCGTTCGATATCATTCTGGACCATCTACTTGGTTTGTCAGTTGTGCCTGGCAACCAGCTGAAAGGTGAATGCTATACCGTCAAACCCAATGACACAACAGCCCAAGCAGCGGATGCTATTCTCGTCAGTATCCGCCTTGTACCAGTTTGCACATGGAATGATATCGTAGAGCCTACCATAACCACTCCGATCAAAACCTACAACGGTTTTGACAACCTCTTGGACCTGCAACGCAGCAACAAGGATGTTCTGGGCCACATCGCGGAATTTGATCTCATTTCCATCACGTCTACGGATGGTGAGGCGTTTGTTTTGATAGTCCGCATACTTTCCTTTAGTCTCATGGATAACCCTTTCCATCGCATCTACAGATGATATCTTGTCTGTCAATAGGCAGCGTTTAGACTCAGGATCAAGGGTGTTGAATGCCACTTCCCAGAGATCTCTGAGTTCCTTGACACTCTGAACGACAGGCGAGACGGCGGCAGTGCTACAAATGCTGTCCTCAATCACCGACCCTCCGACATTCACCGAGGGGATGTCATGCATGAGGGGAGGTCGAGATTCGACATCGTCACTACCTTGAAGGCAGCAGAGCTTTGCGCATAGTTTGGCAAACATCGTGAAGTACGGTAATCTTAGTTACGGAAAGGGTGATGGGCTGGGGAAGCGGGATATTGGAGTTATGAGTGCATCCTAAGTCCCCCTCTCCATGCTAATCCTGGCGCCTGTGAAACCCTGAGGGCAGAGCCATCTAAGGCTATGCTGGTACTATAATTGATTAGTATATGCCGAGTAACAATAATGTTCGACATCTGGACAATAAGAACAAGGCTGGAAGATGTTGTCCGACGTTGTAGTATATTCTCCGAAGCTTTAGACTGATGTGATTCGTGAGCACTCCACTCCGCCACCATGAAAGCATTTCAGGCAATCACGACCCTTGCCCCTCTGTGCAGGACAACCAGAAAGGAGAGAAAGCTGAGCTGGCCAACATGTCCCACGCTCTGGGCACATATCCCATGTCCTCAATGACAATAATTCCGGGTGCACAGGACTGTATCGGCTTACCCGTCCTTTGTTTACTAGCCAACTATTGTCCCCAGCCTAGGATCATATTGCGATTGTTATATGGAAGAGCACGAACATACAAGAAGAGGTTGCACAGGCAATCAATGCTACATTTACTGGCCTATCTCCTTCCCCTTCTTCCCTCTTTTCCTGGAAATCGCCAATAGCCACACGCTTCCAGTACCCGGCAAAATGTAACCCTAGAGCAACACGTATGCCGACATTCATAGTCTTCGTCGATATTCATACCCAAGGATATTCCTGCCCAAATTTAGAAAAGCCCATCCGCCAACTATCTACAATTAATAAAGATACTGCCACAAACCTAACAATTCCAAGCAACCCATCCCAACAGACCATATCAACCCTAACCAACACACGCTCCGATTAAACTAAGACACAATTCATTGATCCACAAGTACATGACTAAGCGGGAAACGCAATCCCGACTATGTATACAGAATGCCTAGTCCTATCCCCACCGACCGAAGTAGACTAGATCTCGTTTCAAAAAGCTTACGAAGCTTATATCGAATTGGCTTTTCATGTGGATCCTGATTCCCAAGCTACACACTACTATTGGTGCTCATCAGTATTTCCGCTAGAGTACTTGCCGATGGAAACAAGTGATCGACATTCAGCTTCGAACATGCCCCTTATAATTTACTCTAGATACCTGCTACAAATGAAAACTAAGCATCTAGACAATACTTGAGTAGACACAAACAGGTTTAGTGAATTATAAACGCGTACCTAACGCCATAGCAAAAGTACATCCAATATAAATACCATCACATTCCCAACCCAATCTGCAACCTCAGAAAAAGCCAAGAAACAACTAACCATGCATCCCACCCTCGTATCCATACTAGCACTCCCCATAGGCCAAGCCCTAGCCACAAAACACAACCTCTTCTCCGGCTTCTTCTCCGGATCCCAGCTCTACGGTCTCCAATTCGACGACGAAGCCGCCACCCTATCCCTAACCAAGAACATAACAACCAGCATCTCCGCATCCGATGGCTCAAAATGGATAGCGATTGACGTACATCTCCCCCCTCCCATCCCCTCCACAACACATGCTAATAAACTCAGGACCGACACAAAACCATCTACGTAACAGCCGGCTCATCCTACCTCAGCTACTCCATCAACACCGACCTAACCCTAACCCAAACCAGCAACATCACCATCCCCGAAACCTGTTCGTCACCTCCACCACCCAAAAATCCAACTAACAAAACCAGGCAACAACCTTAACTACATCGCCCCGTCCTCATCCGCACCATACACCGTCTTCGGCGCGCCCTACAGCACAGGATGCGCAGGACAAGCCATCTCCGTCACGGAAACCGGCGCACTAGACGCCATACTCGCGAACATAACCTACGACAGTAACGCAGGCGTGCACGGGCTCGCTCTGTCCGCGGACAACAAATTCATTTACTCGGCCGACGACAAGGGAAACGCGATATGGGTGCATTCATACGACAACACCACAGTCAAGGAGGTGCAACACATCTCTGCACCCTCGGACGCCAGTCCACGCCATATAGCCGTGCATCCGCAGGGAAGGTACGCATACGTTGTGTTTGAGTCTGCAAACGAAATCGGGGTATATTCCCGGGATGCAGAGACGGGGATGTTGAGTTTCACGAACACGACTTATCCTCTTATACCCTCCGGTACGCGCTCACTACAATAATCTAGACATGGATGTACATCATTGACTGGGTGTTAGGCTTCACAAACGGCTCAGCGTACTGGTCCGACGAAGTCGCATTCTCAGTTAATACCGAGTCAGCCCCAAAGTATCTGTATGCGTCGTCGCGGTCGAGAAGTGCGTCCTCGCCTGGCTACGTGGCGGCATTTAGTCTTACGGAGACGGGGGCGATACGGGAGCAATTGGTGCTTTCTGAGACGACGGGGAGTGGTGGGGCGGCGAATTCGGTCTCCCCTGCTGTCTTTTCCGAAGAGTACTTTGCCATCACTGATAGTGAGAGCGACTTTGTCGAGGTGTGGAAGTTGTCTGCTGAGGAGAAGGCTGTGGGTGTGGTGGCGCATTTGGATCTGGATAATGGGCCGGCGAATGTGGTGTGGTACGATTAGTTTAGTTACGGGGGTGTGTCTATATCTGCTCTTGTATATTGGGTAGAGAAGTGAGTTGGGTTGGTAGGTTACATTTAGTTGTTGACTATAGTCTGTCAAAGCCACTCGCTGGTATGCAAGGATCTTATAATTGCATGGATTGGGATACGCTGTATATAATTGAGCCACATGATCTTCGAATCCAGGGGCTTCTAGGCATCAAATAGACCTGAACCAATATGATATCGATGGAAAGCATTGCGGATAGGAATGCTGAAGGGATGCGTTACGAGAACGAACACCATAAGACGGATGTTTATAGACCTTGCAAGCCGCGACTCTAGACATCTCTCATGGAAGAATGCGCAGCTGTCAATATTGTGTGAATCTTCTGAAGCAGAGATAACGCGAAATAAGCCTCAACCCACATCTTCAGTACTGGTTCCCGAAATATACCCACACTAGGTTTGAAGGATTCAAGCGATAGCCTGGGAAATACCAAGGACCAAGTACAGCCACACAAAAATGTGTATCGTTGCGATGATATGCATACATCAGGTAGGAGATGATATCGTACAATGAGGGCTGCCACGAATTGAATAAGCGAGGTCTTTCCATGGTATAGTGTATAGCGACGGGTCTAGGTCATTTTAAAAGGCCCACATGTGGCTGGTCGTCTCTCGAGTCACTTATATTTTCGCTGTCGTATCCGCCCCCTTAGAAGGGGAGGAATGAGACTGATTAGCCTTCACATCTGGCTGTTCCTCGACTCGAAGGAGAACGCGTCTTTGCTTGTAAATCTCCCCGTCTTTGTTGCATCATAGATCGATGTGGAAAGGGGATCTCGCGAAGATTGGTGTTGATCGAATTTACAAGTACCCAGAAGAGTTTTGTGAACTTGCAGAGTTTGATCGCAAACTCACTCATCAGGATCTTCAGACAGCGCACGCATGGATTCTTCAGGTATATCCAGACATTTATCCAGACATTTGTCCATGTAAGGTCCTAATGGGAACCAGACGCAAGGCATCAGATGGAGATAATACTCATCGCACTCATTAGCGTATTCCTGGAGCCTAACCAGACCGCACAGCCTTTGAACTACCATCTTGACCCAGGGAAGCACACCTTCGGCCTTATTATTGCTCGTCCGAAGAGCTCCAAGGGTATTTGGTCTGCAAATTGTAATCCGTTGCGGATGAAAATGGCATGACAGGTGTGACGATCCTCGATGTGACCCTTTCGTAAGTTCCGAAATTAGTTTCGAAACGATCGACAAAGACGTTTTCCCTGTGAGAAACGCAAAGCTTAACATTTCCACGGGCAGACTGCAAAAGCACCCTTTTAATAATAGCGAGGTGGTCGTCATGTAATGCGGTTGCGTTCTCATCCAGTCCGTCGATGAAGAAGAATATTGGGTCATGTTCCGTGTAGACAGGCAGCTGGTAGGACGGGATGGTGATATCGTCAATGAAACGTCAATCTCAGAGTGTCAGGGAAATAACAAAGATATGATCTCGATGCATGCGTTCGGCAGGGTTTCTGTGATCAGCTTGGGAGGGATTTGAGGGTCCTATACAGAAGAGATCGCAGAAAAGCCTTTTAGAAACGCGAGCCGGGGCCCCAAGGGATAAGTGTGCCACGGCACCCAGACAATTCCTGTAGCATCTCGGCGTGCACACCATTGTACAGTATCCTCTCCATTTTGGATTTCGCGGATCCCAGTCTCCCAGTAATAAGATAGGTTCCATGACCTTGAGATAAACAAGGAATAAGGAACTAGTGGAAATCATGTGCAGATGAGGTCCACATATCAGCGTCAAAAGTGCCACCGAAGGAGTATTCGAATGTGTGTTCATATCCGCGAACTCCAACCATGAAATCAACAAATTGCATAGAAACATTTTAAGTGAATCCTCGAGATCCGTAGCAAGTCTCCATCTGTGAGATGACCGCTACCAAGCGAGAACTGTCCTAGCCTCCTGTATATCCTTCACATGTTTCCGAAGCTGCTCATCCACCGTTGATTGATAAAGCATGGCATTGAGAAAAGCTACTGTTCCTTGGTGAGATAGCCACCTGGGTGGATGCGTGGTAGAATAATGTCAATGGGTTGATAGTTCAACACCTCACCGCATTAAACACTCGCTATCATACATCAGGAGCGTAATCAGGGGCGTCACCTGGAGTGTCACCTGGTTGCGGGCTTCAACGTCTATCTGTACTACTCCTGAAGACAGCCAAACCGTATAAGCGAGATGGTTGAGATTGTAAAGTCACTTAGGCGCGGTCTGGCCTTTTGTCCTGTACAACATATAACTTGTACCCAACGTTCAGAGAATCATCTAGTCCATACCACCCCCACCCCAGTGAGGGATGGATGGACTATCACTGTTCCCAGTTACCCAGATAAATTAAAACTTTAACAGGTACAAGGAAGTATAATCACAGGATGATCAAGTTCGTGCAAACTGTAATGATGAGCGGGTTAAACTGAGCCTTTAAATAAGTTTTCCCTATGCCAGAGATTCTATCGATCATTCATTCAAGCACATTGCATAGTCTGGCAATCTCATGTATTGTGACTGAAAGACAATGTGGTTCACTCAAACAGGACATTTCCATCCCTTTATCAGCTGAAGTGGGATGGTTGTAGAGAGTAATTATCGGGTGGTACCGATTGTTTGACTGCTTGACGTGCGCAACTCAAGCAGCCTGGGCGGAATTTAGCTTAGTGTAACAGTTCCATGGGATGGGAAAGGCCACAGTGCGTCTTCTTGCGATCGCATATGTCTGAACTGACAAGTGAGGTATTTGCTTTCTTAGGGCTTGACCGGTTCAAATGTGGAAGATATTGTGCGAACAGCTTTGTAAACGAAAACAGAAATGCCTGTGCTAGGGCTTCCAGCATCACACGCTCATGCACTCTTTCAAACTCGCAACTTGACTACAATGTTTCAACAGGATAAACACGAAAACAGACAAATTTTTGTTGTCCTTTTAATCTTTCGCCACTTGAACACACCACCTTTCGTTCTAAATTCCAAAAGAATGATTACCATAATCTCACTCAGACAAAAGACATCCCACTTCAAATTATGTATTGGGAGGAAACGCACTATTTACAGTACAAATCACTAACTTTTTGGATTATCCCTAAAGGATCTGCTTCTTCACACCGGGTACAATCCACGAGACCTTATCCAAGACACCCTCCTCCTCAAAGGTCTCCTTCAATTCCTTCCCGAACTCAGTGAAATGGTGCCAGGACTCGTAATGAACGGGAACTATGCAGTCCATATCGAGTTCCCGAACCAAGCGCGCCGCGTCACAGCCACCCATGGTGATCTGCAAGGGCTCATCGCGACCAGGCATCATGATCTTAGCGGCACCAAGATTCAGCAACCCCACGACCACATGAAACTTCTCCTTGATCTGTCTAAGTTCTTCGTGGTAGATGGTGTCGCCTGAGAACCAAATGGCGTTGGGACGGCCATCGTCCGCGTGTCCGAAGCGCTCAGTGTGGAGAAGGAAGCCAGTGGCTTCGCCGCCGGGGAGGTGGATGCAAGGCGATCCAGTCACTTCATACTTGACACCGCTGATACAATGTGTCTGTGTCTCCCATGGCTTGATGCCGTGGACGCCGGGGCGAGGGGCAAGGTTTGAAGCTCCGTCCATGGTGGTGATGGTGTGGCGACCGTCAAGGAGCTGGCGGCCCATAGGGTCGAGATTGTCGCAGTGGTCCTCGTGGCTCAGCAAGACAGAGTCAATGGGAGGTAGTTGATTCAGTTCCATGGCAGGGCCCTCTTCGCTGCTTGCATATATAGGCTCTGTGGCATTAGGAAACAGGTGCGAAATTTCATGTCTCGTCCCAGCAGGGCAGAAAACGGGGTCCGTCAGGAAGTTGACGCCGTCGATCTCCAAGAGAACAGTGGCCGTGGTGATGTGCGTCATGGAGACGGTGCTTTTGAAGGTAGAAGAGACCATGGTGAGTTTTAGGTTTAGTTAAAGCTTTAGAAAGGTTTACTTGTAATGTAAGATTCCACAAACAAGACGGAGTAATTTCGTGCTTAAATATCTGTCGGTGCCCCATCCCACTGGGTGGGATGCTTGCCATCAATAAGCATTTGTCAGAGATAAAGATGCTCGAGTAATCCACTTTACAGGATTTGTAAGTTCCCTAATGTATTTCCAAACATCTTTAAATCGAGTTTTCAGAGGATTAGTCATTTTCAACACATTATTAAACCTGCTACCAATCACTTCTCAACTGCCTTAGTTTGCGTTGCCATTGTTTAAATTCCGATAATTCAGTTCGGCGGGTGATAGAAAAGTCTTGTTGTGATTATTCATTTTGCGCAGTTATACTAAATTCGCTGGACATTGTCTGTGTATGATTTGATCCCTTTTTTAATTTGCCGCATAGGCTTGGTCTGCATGGCCATAGATCAAGTGTTGAGTTCTCCAAAAAGTCCAAAAAAAAAAAAAAAAAAAAAAAAAAAAAAAAAAAAAAATAAAAAAAAAAAAAAAAAAAAAAAAAAAAAAAAAAAGCCAATTCAATAAACATTATTAACATTCATAAGATAAGTTGATATGTCGACAAAACTTGTTCAACACAGCACAGTAAACCCTGAACCAGTGAATATAGCAAAGATTCTCATTTCCGCTCCATAGAAGCCTCGACACATTAAAAGGTAGGAAAGAGGATATTCTCGGCAGAGGTAGCCTAAGCAGGTGGTTTCAAGAAAGTAGGGGAAGTGGTAAGTTCTGACATTAGACAGCATGGGACTGCAAGGCTTCTAGGAGTCTGCGAGGAGAATGGTATTGGACAGTCTTGGTAAAATCATCCAACAGAGGCAATGGGTCCTTTCCATGTCCATTGTGCATTTCTGCAAGTCTTATGGCCAGCTTTTCATCCTGGTCCTTGAACCGGAATATCCTGGGTCGTCTCGATAAGCGGAGGACATAGACAGGGATTGAAGTTACATCATTATGAGCAGTCTCATAGTCATAGTGAGTATTGTTCAGGCCCAGCACAAAGTAAGAATGTCGCTCCGGGTATACGTTGACCGCGAGGAAGCGAGTCTGCGCATTTGGACAACATTCCTGCACGGATTCCTGGACCTTTTCAACAAACACACTTATTGACTTCAAATAGTCTTTGGACTCAACGATCTTGGTCGGTGTGTCACCTAGTATTCGGATTGGTGTGGAAACGGCTTCACTGAGAAAGTGCCTCACAGTATCATGGATTTGATCCATTATCATCTTGCGCGTTTGTTCCTCCATGGGCCTTGATTAGATTGAACCTATGATATGCAAGTAGTAAATGGAAATCGTGTGCAAAAATGATTGAGGTTTTGCAACAATGAAGGAGCACTTCTGGCCGCAGGTCCATTTTATGTGAGATTCATTACGTGATAGCTACATTCTGACTATTCCTAACTAGACAATGGCGGTGTACAGCCTGAGTTGATTATACAGCTACTATATTAGTGCTTATATGTGATAGGTGTTCTTGTCACTCCTGGCATTGATAGCATCACATTAGCGGCCGGCGCTACTATAGATAGTTACTTCTAGATGGAATTTTTAAAAATCCACCTCTGAGCAAATGAAGATGTTAAGTACTCTGTGAAAATCCCAAACGATTCAAAGTCAAGATGCAGAGCAGATACAATTACTCTGGCCTAGTATATGAATGCAGATGTAGTTCTTGGCCGCTCTAGACCACACAACGTCAGCATGCAACTGTTGGATGGAAGCCATGGCGTACCTCGCCATCCAGCCTGTGGCCCTGGAGAGTGGATTTGGTCCGAGACCAGTACGATAATGGTTAGTAGTATGCCATGTTAGCTGGCACATTACGCAGTGCTATAATGGCGCTTAGGAGAAGTGGAAGCTTGTGTTACTTATATTTCCACCAAATTATATCCTCGTGCGGAGATACCACTAGGTTGAAGTTAGTATATTGTTGGTAATTATTGACCTGGATTGGGCTTCGCCCTTTATGTTGAGTTGGAAAGGGGCAGGGAATCAGGTCACAGGTACACGCAGTCCAGCTATACTAGTCAACATCAACTATATGTGGACGTAGCATATGGAGGATTGGAAGTCGCAGTATACCTTTGTCCATCTAGAAAATAAAGTTCATTGCCCCGTGAAACCAACAACATCCAAGAGGACCAACTACCAACTACCAACTGGTCTTGCCCGGCGCCCAGTAAAACAATGTACAGACCTAATTCAACATACTTTAGTGACTGATAACACACCACGATATACTAGACACTACATACAACACACGCTACAAAAGGGACGACATGTCCCAAAAGAAAATGTCATAACTTGAGCCCGCGGCCAAAATGCTCCTCACGATCCTGCTAACCATCATCCCATTAACACAAGCATTTTCAATTACCCAGCCCCTTCCCCCGCAAAACAACCCAACAACAGCAGACCTCCACCGCATGTGCGGAAGATCCATAGGAATATACTCCATACCCCGCAGAAGCCAGAGCAACATCCCGCCGCAAAACCAACCCCCACCTATGGCGAGGCTATACGGGCATTGCGGCCCGAAGTGGAGACACAAAACGGAGCTGTGGCTAGATGAGTGCCTAGGTTGTAATGAGAAGGAAAATACGTTTCTGGCGCAGAAAATGTATATACATCCTCTCCTTCTGATCACTGCCCCGTTTTGTGGAAGTGACTCTGTTGGATAAATGGGTTAACATGCTTACAGGGGAAATGGGGTTACGAAAGGCCAATGCTGGGATTGTCAGTATGTGGGGATCTCGTTGGCAGAGTATCAGATCGAGTGCGAATGTTATAATGTGCGCGGGATGGATGAGCCGGTTACGGTGTTCTTTAGGGAGGATGGGTGGTTTCGGTTGGAGAGGCTTGATAAAGGGAATCGGATTACTTGTGGCTCTTAGGCTGAATCATATTTGAGGTTATGTCCTGATGGAATGAAGTGAGGGCTGGTGTTAATCAATTAGTTAGCTACTGAAGGTTATGTCCATCATATAAAAGACTTGACTCGGATTTTAAAAGGAATTCAAAACTAGGGCTGCCTCCGGTCTTCTCTTCCAGTTTTACTATTGAATGGGACAGAGCTCCATCTATGTCATGCTATAACGAGATCATTTTACACCATCAAGGCCTGGAAGAAACATGTATAGTACCAAATGGTTCAGCCGCCAATGGGCATGCTTCACAAGGTTCAAGCCCGGATGAATGTCGTTTCGACGTCTGTGGTGATCTTCCAAATAGGGAATAACACAGAACCCCCTAAATACAAGAATATTCACATTCCACATCACCTTCACATATTATGCTTCACCTTTACGCTCTCATTCCCTTACTAACTTCACTCTCGAGGTGATTATAGGCAATCTTGACTTCGATCTGCATTATTCACCTATATTCTCTCTACTATATAAACCTCCGAGTCCCCCCGGGACCTAATCTTCTCGCTTCAACCTACATCCACTTCAACCCGAATCTCTATTTACTATCTTTTATCATCCACATTCTCTTCACTTCCATATTCTATCATATTATAAACCTCCTGATTGCCCTCCCAACGCACTACACCGCATCCATTCTTTCAGCGGTCTCAATATCACATGCTACTAGCAATCTATCTCTCTACCGCCTATGACAGGTTACACCTTTCTCAAGATAAAACCCTATTGAGATAGACAACGTGCGAAAGTTCCCATCTTGAACACGTGAGTGTACATCTCAGCCTACAAATCCATACCCAGCACAAGGCCATCCATACTAACAGTATATAGCAGCGGCATTCAGTTACGACGAAAGCCCTAGCAATATCCAAATTACTCATAGCCAAAGGCACTGCTTCGAAATTCCACCAACATGCCGATATCCAACAAGTGCCGGGTTTTCCATTCTAAATACAACCAACAAGCCGAGTCAAGGTAGTAGAATTATCGCTATATACAGCATTGTAGTGACTCAAGACGCTTCCAGGACTATTCTAAAAAGGATCGCAAGCCACAATGCATCATCTGAGCCACCATGGCATTGCTATGTGCTTAGATTGGATGCCTTGTGTTGATGGTCGCCCGTCAAATCTGTTCTGGTTAACGGCCGCATTTCGACAATCCATTTAGACAATACAAATGTAGCTATCCCTGTACCCAGGTTGCACACAGAGAAGTGAAACAAAGCTGGTATTGAACCCAGGACAACGATGAAATGGATATCGACATTAGTGCGTGGACAGGCAGCACCGATAATCTCACCCAGTCAAGGCTTGTTGATAAAACACAGATGGTTATATCATGTCTGGATCAAACGAACGGCATGACTGGGACCAAGCTGAAATGGTCACATCTACATAACAAGGGTAGGCACTAGCAAATGCCCGCAACAGTTCCTTCAACACAGTGACATGGGGAACCTTCCGTTGTTATTCCAGGATTGATGCGGTGGCGGAAGAATAAGTACCCAAATCAGAACATGCTGTCAGAGAGGCTCAAAGAGAAGTATAATATATACATACATCATCAGCAAACACCAGTGGGAGGCTCCCACTACAGGTGGATCAAGAACATATACCACTCAATTACACAACAGCTGGTCCGCATAGACCCTGCATATTACCTCTGGTATATAGTACTGAAACCGGATCATTGCTGGCGCCTGATCTCATACCTGTACTATATAAAATCTGCCCGGCCAGGGGATTCTATATTCTTTTAACACATCAACATAAACCCTGCAGTAGCCTGTAAGAAGCAATATAGCACTAATATAATACAGAAAAGCATCAGTCTGGATAACAAGAAAAACAATAACTGCACTACTATCCTTCTGGGAATACGAGATGCTGAGATGGTAATAGCTCAACCGCAATAGTATCAAATCTCTGCAGGTAGAACCACACTTTCAGCAAATTTGCCTGTTCAGTACATATTCCGCATTGCCTGGAATCCTTTATAGATTTCCCCTTACACCGTGTACATTGAAGTATCAACATTATGCAAGAAGTCATCGGAATTATGGTACAGCTTGTTTTAGACATTCATTGCAACAGTCGCTAGACAAAATGAATCTCTTAATGTGACCAAGGCTGATTGCCTTGAACTACTCACAAGTTGCTAGAATTTACCAAAACCTGATAGGTCACCATTACCGGCAGCAGCATCGCCGCAGATGCAGAGACAATAACAACTCCCGGCACCGCGATATCTGGGATTTTGAACAGCACCCTATGGAATTGGCCCAATTATTCAATCATGCAACGGGAACCCTACAGAAGAGCATTGGCGCCAGCATCGACTTGACATTACAGACCTTTTCATCCCTGTGTATGACCACCAAGGGGACAATTGAGCAGTGACTAAAGCAGAATTGGTCGATGCGGTCTATAATACGAAGGATGATATTGATGTTCTGGCCAGGAGCTTTCACAAGGGGGCACATTGGTTAAAACTTCAACCGGCATTGCCTTCAGCAGGTGTATACCCGGCTGGATGCATTGCTCGACAACGAGCTATTCCAATAGAATAACATGAAACATCGCCGATGCTAGAGACTAAGCGGGGATAGACATGGTGGAAGGAAAGGAGCCTGACCATATCATTTCACCGGTTCTCACGGATAAGGATTTCTACGCTTAGCCCAACTGCCCGTTGTCCGCCCCCTTTTCTTTTCATTCATACCATTCAAGTTTCGTGATGCTCATTCAACTTTAACTTCTTTGGAATTTTCTGCCATTAATGAAGCGTTCCGGTGTTTTCAGTATTGCCTGTTTATAGTTTTCATGTTTCCGTCCCATATCCTCTCGACAGAGGCGTCGGGGTCTAAATATAAACTTGAGTAAAATTCAGATATATCATATAATTGAACAAGATTCAAGCATATTTAAATAGATATCAATAGACTTCTATGAATTTATAAATATCTATAGGTTACCTGTAGTCTGACTCCTGAGATAGTATAATCCGCCTAGGAAGTACTACGTCTCAGACAAACCATCTACAGCGTACCAAGATCGACCCGTCGCATCCACGCCCGTTGCCTTTATGGCTGCCGCAAACAATTCCTATTCGTGGACATCTGCGTCCGAGGATCCACGCCTATACGCCACGCTCCGGGAGTTTCCGGATGACCCTCATGGACCCTATCGTTCATCATGGTGTCATATGGTGACTCGGATGGGAACCCACTGAATGAACTTTCAAGAGCCCGAACAGGGCGAGTGGGTTTCGTAGGTCTCGCGAAATGGGTGTGTACAGAGGTGCTGGCATCTTTAAGTACTAGTATCGCGTAGTCGCGTCGTCCGAAGGGGCTCTGCTGCCTGAGAGCTTCAGGGTGGTTTTTTATCTCGGGAACATGGAGCGGGTTTGCGTTGTATATTTTCCATTACCCCAGTTCGTACCGATTTGAGGAGCAGCGGTGGAATGCAGATGGAAGAACGTATATACTACGTGACAGCAAAGAGGGATAGGGATAGCTAGGCACCTGCCACCAAGGCATTAAGGCATATTAGTACACCGCCTACCTATCTAAGTTTCAAAATGCATGCGGTGATGCCTCCCGGATCAGGCATTTACAAAGCCAACATCTCTACGCGTATCCTTCCCTAATCAACGAGGGCAATGTAACCCTCAGCTTACAAACCCACATTGAATACCCTTGCTAGCAGATGAGGTAAGATGGATTGTGACATTAACTTAAAGTCCAGTGGCTTGATAAGGCTGTAGCTTTTATCCAGTACCATGGGACGGGAACATCGTCATCAGGTATGCTAAGGATACTCAGGATACACGGCGTAAACATTAGTGTCGTCAGCTGTCGATCACGAATCCAAATATAAGTATCTACTTGTTTCATAGTTGCATCCTTGTGCTGGAAGATCTTATCTTTGTAAGGGTGCGGTGACGCAAGGAATGCCATTGCGTCGTAACACTCAATTTTGAGAGCTGTGTTTGTTTCACCTCTTTTCTTCATTTAATATTTCTCCTTTGTTTCTCATGTTTACATGTTTACCTGCTTGAAGTGAACAATTACTGCCAGTTAATCAGGGAGAAAATGCTTGGTGCCACTCCCGAGCGTCTGCATATATTAGATGCTGATCCGGTCGAGAACCCGGAGACCGATTAAATCGAAATGGAAAAAAAGTAAAAAAAAAAAAATAAAAACGGATAAAGATGACAAGATTTTAGCGGTCGATCAATCCTACTGGATCAACCAATTAATGGTAATAGTGGATGAACCATGGGATGGATATCAGTGGAGTAAACAGTGGCAATAGCTCTCCCTGCAGGATCGCCGAAAACGTATAAGGAAAGATTATACGACCAACCACATAATCCGTCCGCAAGCTACTAGAGATTTGCAAGGGGCAAGAAAGGCGAACCATAGCAGAATTTGCACATCAAATGAAGCATGAAAACTCTTACTTCAACCTCCGTATTTGGTAACCCATACCCGTAGGGCCCAAAGATTCGTACCCCAGTCGTAGGGATAAACGACAGCGATCTTCCACATTCTTAATGTCCCCAAGATATCTCATGTATAGAACTAGAACAGGGCAGATTTACACTTTTTAGTGGCGCTGGTGATATTGACCCACATACTGTACCATGTAAATAGATCGACATTGCTCGCCGTAAGCTCCGGGTCCTCCATCCCTTTTATACTTCCCTTCGATCAATTCTTCCTGGCCTCGACGCGAGCGCTCTCTCCCCGAACGGCACCATGGTGAAGACGGAAGTCACGGCAACTGTTATGCCCGATAGCACACCGCGTGTATCCTTGGACTACGCGCTCGAAGCGCAAGGCCTGGAGCTTAAAAGTAATGAGAAGGATATTGTGCGCTGGTCCGCCACGAACCCACGGCACCCGAGGAATTGGAGCCCGCTCAGGAAGGCATATGATATCACAATTATCATCCTACTAGAATTCTACACGTTGGTGCTCCCTGTCGTCCGCCAGACGGCCCCCATGCTAATCGATGCTCCTATTATAGAACCGCCGTCAGCACATCAGGGGTATGATTTGGGATTCTTAACGCACGCATTCAATAGTATACTAACATCCGACGTCACAGGCGACGGCTGCCAAGAACGCACAGGAAGAATTAGGCATTGACCCAACCGTATCGCTGTTGCTCTACGTATCAACGTGAGTAATTGTCCTTCGTGGCGAACCGGGCCCGCGTGCTGATCCAGAACAAGATATCTCCTCGCCCAAGGCATTGGAAGTGTCATCTTCCCGCCCTATTCAGAATGTTTCGGCCGCAAGCGATTGTACGTAGGGAGCACGGTGATCTATAGTGTCTTTTGCGCCGTGATCGGGGCGAGCTCCCATCCCGCCGCCGCAGCGGTTGGGCGTACCATCACCGGCTTCCTGTCCGCGGTTCCAAGTGTCGTCATCGCCGGAAGTATCGAAGACATGTTCTCCACCCGCGAGCGCATCTGGCTCACTCTACCATACATGGCGGTTGCCGATTTCGGCATTGCAAGCGGGCCGGTGATGAGCACATACATCACAGCTGCCTGGGGATGGTAAGACCATCCACATCACCAAACACCAACGTACAAAGCTAACGACGATGACAGGGAATGGGTGTTCTACGTGTCGGCGATCGTCACCGGCATCCTAGCCATTTTCCTCTGCCTGATCCGAGAATCCCGCCCAACCCTGATACTAGAACGAGAAGTGGCGCAACTGCGCAAAGCGACAGGCAATGAGTCGCTCGAAGCCCTGAACCCGGACCGAGTCCTTGACCTGGACACCTTCCTGCGCAACGTCGTCTTCCGCCCGGCGCAACTGCTCTTCTCGGAGCCCATCATCATGGCAGTATCCATCGTTTGCGGCGTCTCCAGCGGCATCATCTACCTATTCACAGACGTGCTCCCCCCCGTCTACGCATCCTTCGGCCTCTCAACAACAACAGCCAGTCTCCCATTCCTGGCCATCGGCTTCGGCTTCATCCCGAACGTCCTCACCCGCTTCCTAGAATACCGCATGGCCAACAAACGCGTGGCCAGGAACGAACCCGTGCTCCCCGAACACAAGTTAACCGGGTACGTCATCGCCGCCCCAGTGCTCATGGGCGCACTATGGTGGTTCGCCTGGACGATCCCCCCAGCCGTGCACATCCACTGGTTCGTCTCCGTCGTTCCTTTATTCTTCATCGGGTTTGCAATCAACGAGTTCGGCATCGTCCTCGTGGGCTACATGGCAGATAGCTATCTCTCCTTCTCAGCAAGTGCCTTCGCCGCCCTCTGTCTAGTCCGGTGTCTCCTCGCCGCATCCTTCCCCCTATTCACGGGACGGATGTTCGACGCCCTCGGCCCGAACGTGGGTGTCTCCGTGCTAGCAGTCGTCGCGACAGTGTTCTGCGCCATCGCACCCATGCTTAGAATGTTCGGCGAACGACTGCGAAAGAAGAGCAAGTTCGCTTCGTACAGTCTGAAGGTTCACAACGAGAATACGGCGGAGAAGACCGAATCTTAATTACTAAAAGTCCTTTACAAAAGTGTTTATTTTTAATAGATGAGGTTCTACGTCTGGTGCAGGCATGGCGTGGGATTGTTCGGGTTTATTGCATTTGTGGATTAGCGTGTTTACACTGGTACATATCATACACTATAGTTTGAGTTGGTATAATTGGACCTTTCTTCTTGCAGAAAGTAACAGGACTGATGGTGGATATCTAATCCACAGATATACATGTATACCCTTCTCTGGATATAGCCGCTGAAACATATTAATGTCTACACGCGTTGCAGTGTACATCCCCGGTCTCAGTCAATACTTCGGCGGAGATAAATCACAATGACGAGAATATGGCTGCTTAAACCATTAGAGAAGCGTGATACCTATCGCCTGCCTAACAACGGTAATTAGAATATCAAACCACGATGTAGCAATTCAACTCACATCAAACACACCCTCCAACAGTACTATAAGGTATTAAGTTTGATTACTTTCCGGTTTCTAATTGCCATCGGCGGAACGCAAACCCCTTGCATGGTGGCTGGCATGAGTAAACCGGAGAAATAAGTGTACGTAAGTGTGCCACATCCTTGCGTAGTAAATTAGGATGAACTGAATGGTCACTTGAATCTATGCACTAATTTCTAGTGACGAATGTGGTCTTTATATAGCTATATACAGGGGATACGATTCTGTGGACTCTGAGATTGATCAAGGAATGTGGATCTGCGTGGGGATTTTTTCAGGACTATCAAAACTCATGTCTAGCATTGAGTACTTTCCTATCTATTTATATGAAGACGTTTTAGACCTCTATACCAGACTCAAGCTAAAGCCAAGAGATATTGATCTGCAGAGAAACAGTCAGCTATGCGTCTAACAGACCTGGCACCCTAGTCCCAAAGATGAGTCACTTACAAACCGGCCCAGAAGGCGACTTCCACTGTCCAACATTGGCAAACCCGACCGCATCAAACTGCTTCTGCATGCCGTCGGGACCATACTTATACCACTCGTTCGTGATAATCTCCTCCCCAGGCGAGAGATACAGACCCAACGGCTCACACTGCACGACGCGCGTAGCCCGAGCAACCCACTGATGAGTCAAGGTAGGCGACCGCCGCTGAGTAACGCCGATGACCTCCCAGTCCTCCGGCCGATACCATTCATGGCCCAGCACCTTGTTAGACAGTTCGAGGCCGTTCCGGATCATCCGATGCCAGCAGTCCTTGGTGTCGTTGTAGGAGCGCCAGACCTTTTCGTCGTCGTCGCACCCGTCCAACCCAAGCAACATGCGGTCCTGCGGGCGCATGACCGACACCCATTTCCTGAGGTCGTTAGTGGCGATCTGGAACTCATCGTTGCCGAAGATCGACCCCAGACTCAGGAACCATTTCGGCTCTTGGATGTTGCCGCACCACGCCCGCAGGTTGTCGAAGGTTCCCCATAGCCCCGTGTACTTGACGACTTGGTAGGTGGTCGGCAGCTTGGCGAGGACGCTTTCGAGCGGTTTCCTGGAGATGTCGAGGGCGTAGTAGTGCACGTGCTTCCCGCTTCGCTCGAGCTCGTTCAGCAACGGGATCACCTTCGTCACATCCCTGGCATAGTTAGTACTATGCTTCTACCTAGAGCCGCAATGGATGTACATACCCGCAGCCCAGGTCAAACAGGACGCTGTGGTCCGGCACCTGGCGCGCGATGTCTTGCGCCCACCGCTTGAGCAGGTTGACTTCGTCCCGGATGGAATAGAATTCGTCCAGATTACTGGCCTCCCACCATAGCTGGTGGGCGTTTTCGTCGCCCCAGATAAGTGCGGTCGGCAGCCAGCGTTTGCCGTTCTCCTTTTTCAGCAGGCGCTGCTGCACCATCTGCTTCTGCTGGGATAGGACGGTGTCATGGGCCGTGCCGGTGCCGATGTCGATGATGGTCCCGCTCTGCTCGTCGGGAGAGACCACCGTCGTAGCCGCTGTGACCGTCATGGTTCCAGTATTGAATATGAGATTAGAAAGAAGACAGTACAAGAAAAACTATGTTGGTTAACCGCAAATGCTGCGTGTAGCTGGTCTGAACTCCGGGTAATGGTCTGTATTTAACCGAGCACAGCACGTCCTACGCTAACATAGAGGCAGCTGTGTGTTTGCTACAGGGAAGTGACGCGGCCAAGCTTACTAGGTATAAACTGCGTTGTGAGCCTTTGGGCGGATGGATCGTCGCAATCGCCCCGCTTTGGGCGGTTACAAATATATTCTACTATTGGAGTTCGCTGCTCCGACAAGAGCCGAGCTGGGGTACCACGATATCTGCTCATGCAGGAGCAGGCCTACTTGGGAATCAGGATTCCTTCAAGCTACATTTTGGCCCAGTGACCCCAATCAATAGTAGCGTCGTGACATTAGAGGTTTATGCTGGTCAACCCGAATGAACTTGAAGGCCTAACTCATGTTAATCCACTCGAAAACATGTAGGTTTCATATTGAAAAGTATCAACACCACAGAATGTGGAAGTGGGGTGTGAGGGGAAACAGGGCGGGGCAGGTTGTGAACACGCACGGACGTACTAATGCATGCAGCAGTTGCGCGATCGTTGTTCAGCTCGAGTAACAGGCTTGGGAAAGAGGGGTAGCTGGCTATCAGAGAACAAACCTTCTCGGAGAAAGCTAGTTTGCCAAGGTCGTTGATGAACTTGGGAGAGGTGTGTTCTCTAGGCGGGCTTCGCGGTTGTACGTTTACTTTGTCTTGGGCATTCTTGATACAAGGCATAATTGCTTTATGTTAAGATGGGAAGGCTCTGTAGTAGTTCAATGCCCTGTAGCGAGGCTCGATAGGGAGATCTATCGTTCAAATTCTACAGGGACGCAGTTCTTTCTTTCAACCATTGCTGTAAGAGGATGAGAATTTCGGAGAGCAGGGTCGCCGTGAAGGACAGCCGGTGCCCGATCTAGCCATCCAAAGTCTTTATATGATTTTATATCAGTACTCATCGAATGGATGATCTCTCTGCGTCCGACAAAGCTGCCCGTACTGAATTTTTGCCGAACGATCCTTTGTCGGTTTCACCCATCTTAACAAAGAGAAGCCATCGAGGATAGAAGGACAGAGCATATGTTCACGCTGCGACCTCACCAACATTCTTGTGTCCCTACGGACCGACGACGACCCTATGTCCATGCACTCGAGAGACATAGTTCAGTTGACAATTATAATAATATCCACTGTCACAATGCAGCAGGGATGGGCACATGCGTACATACCTGATAGCTCGAAGAAAGACGAACGTGGGCTCCGATATGAAGTACTTAAAGGCGACCTGCTAGGCTAAATGCGTGAGAGCTTTTGCCGCATATTCTGGGCATTTGTTACCAATGCTGGTTATCCCGAAAGTAATACGATCCATACCCTGAGGCAGACTCTCGCCAGACAGTGTGCTGGTACTCTCGTCCCTTCAGGGTAGAATGATCTGACCACCACCTACAAAAGAAGCTACCGATTCCGCGAGAAGCCAATCCTTATCCAAAAGGATCACAATGTTTTTGAAAGAAGCTACATAGTTAGCACTTCAGCTCTGAGTACCATGAATGCATTCCTGAAGAGAAGATGCGCCTCGATTATATTGAATACTCCAGATGAGTTCGCAGGTACGGTGCAAACCTAGGGTTGTTCAGCCTCATTAGCAAGGAAGCATTATGAACGGTCGCCAATATTGCCTTTCGTATGTCAAGATATTCATTTTCTGCGCCGGTGAAGACCGCATCGAACTGGTGTATGGCCATGTGTCATTCCATTCTGGATGTCTCCAATGACATGGCCGGGCTGGTCATCATATATCTCGACCAGAAGGGGTGGTTATGACGAGGCCTGCCTGCGTCGGCAACTCGGAAGACATTTAACGGCAATTCCCTGATGAACTCATTGTAGGAATGTTCAGAATGTGATCAAGGCTCTTACGTGCTGACTCGACCACCCTGGCCAAAACAAAGGTGTCCAGTAAATATACTACGTACAAGTGAAAGGTAGCCAGGCAGTCTCCCAACAACAAACCGAAATGTTCTCTTAGGTGGGGCGAAGAAGGAAATTATGCGGTGGTTGAAGGTGTAGTTTCATGAGCCCTCGAATGATGCCTGGCGTAGAGCTAACAGACTAATAGCAGAGTTTTGACAAATAAAGGCTTCATGATAGAAGCAACCGCCAGTTCTTTTTCAGCGTGTGCGAAAGCCAGAAGGAGGGGTAGCCACTGTCGCGGACATCCCAGAGTTCTTCAATGAGTTGAAGGGCCATTAGATTTGTGGGCAGACGATTCAACGAGTGGATGGATCGCAGCCTGCCACGGACTTGATCGCGCATGAAGTGATTCGACTCGGTCAATTCCGATCCGGCTGTGAGAAGAGGGAGGGATTGAAAGTTAAGGTAGTACGAGGACGCAGGAATTAACATCAAATGGCGGATTGTCTCTTCGGCGTATCGTAGGAGCAGAGACTCTTGCGCTTCAGTCACAGGTGGGTCCGTGGGACGACATCTTTGTGCATGCGCACGGGATTGATAAAGGAAAACAAGCCCATGGTTGCGGAACGCTTCATACAAGTGGCCCAGGTCGGGATTTGGGGCGCTTGTTGTCCATGTACTAAGCTGGTCCTCCAGTATGGCTTCTTGCATGAGGTTGCGGCTCTGTGGCATATCATGTAGCTGTCGGCAATATCGTCCGACATTCGCGATGATAAAAAGTAGACCGCTACATGTTCCATACATTGGATGATACCAGTCTCCCATCCTATGCACCGCGACAGAGATATTGAATAAGTCAAGACCGTGTGGCTGACGCGGTTCTACCAGGAATGAACTGCACATGTCCCAGTAGAGATAGCTTCCCAGGCAGAACCGAACCACAGGATCATTAGTCGTTGGCAAAGACATGTCTCGGAGCATGCTGTTGATCAAGGCGCGGGCACCAAACAAATGCTGTTTGCCATAATCCATCGGGTCAGGGTCACCCACTTGTGTCAGAGCCAGTAGCATGACGGTCAAAAAGCATATGTAGGGAGCGCCTTGGACCTGTTTAATTTCTCTTTGAAGGCATGCGATGGCCTTGCCACGTTCCTCCAGGGCCAGAATAGAGGTCTTGGCCGGGAAGAACTGCTCATGACTGGCACTGACTGACTGGACAGCATGGAGAAGTGCGGGTGATTGGGCAACGTGTTTCAAGATAGGGAATGAGAACGGGTTGTTTTCAGGATCTATAACCAACGCTTGGCTGACTTTCTCCAGCCAGTATTGGAGTAGTCTTCGATTGACATGCGTTTGAGGCTGCAGTGAGAGCCACGGTGTCTCAACTTGCCACTGTGTTAAACGCGGGGCTGACGAACAGACGAGACCTTGACGCTGACACCGCTTGCACGCCGGATAGGCCTCATCGCATTTGACACGCTTTGTCTTGCATTCTCGACAGCCCAATTTGCTCTTGTTTCGTGATCGTCCTGGTAGAGATTTGTGCTCCTGCTGCGTCCCCGGGTGGACAAGCGAGCTGACCATTACTTCTTTGAAACGTAAGCGGGGAAATTCCATGTCTGATGAGATTGAATGCTGGCTTCCTGTGTTGTTCTTTGCATACAGTAGTGGCATTGGAGACGAGCAATGGGGTCGAATTTGAGATTTGCTGTTGGCGAAGTGGATTACTAATCATCTATAAAATAGGACCCTAAACCTGGTTCAAATGAGCCTTTTTACAAGAGAGTACGATATACCTTCTATTCAACATGCATTCAGGCCGGGCAGGGCTTGAGAAAAGAGATTATCTGGGTCCACTCGAGCTTTCAGTTGCCGCAGTCTTGAGGCCCTTTCCTCCCCAAAGAATCGTTCTATGTCCACCTGATCAGGGGGCCAAAATGCCGGGAAGCCTCCTGGCAAGGGCAGACCCTTCTGATCAACCGCTTCCTCCACTCCTATGACCCATCTCGCCGCATCTGCAACCTCCTGTTCATCAACCCAGCCTAGCCTAGTGCCACCATGGAGTCCGAGGATGACATGTTGGTATCGATTCGGAAAGGCCGCCCCGACAGTATCTCCGACTTCATGTCGAACCCCCTTCCCATGATTATTGTGAAAGATGACAGCGGACAGTGGATGCGGTGAGGGTTCCGAGCGAGGATGGTGCCGACATTTTGGTTTATCCGATCAACATTTCGACTGCGGAAGAAGGTGCCCAACGAGGAATCGCCCAAGCCGTAGGCGGTTGGTGTAGCTGGATAGCAAGTCAGTTAACTGGCGTTCAGGGCATGACGAAAGCCGGAACTTACTCCCCGTGACCGTGTTTCCCAGAACCCTGCCAGCCTGCATCGCCTGCTCAAGAAGCCTTTTCGCAGGCGCCAGGTCATCGTTGACCAAAGTCCAGCACCAAAACAGAACGAAACAGGGCTCGGCTCCTGGCGTCGGAGCCATATCAGGATTGACGACGATGGCATCTCCGCTGAACTCATCAGGAAAGTCATCATCTAAGGGCTTTTCAATGGTGTCAATGACCGTTGCAGCCTCGGCCAGGGGGAAGGCTAGGAAGCCACCGTAGAGGTTAGGCACTGGGTACACCTTTCCGCGAAGCTCCGTGACGATGCCCAATGTGCCAGCCCCAGCGCCGTGGAGAGCCCATAGTAATTCTGAATCTGCGTTGGTGTCAGCCACACAGCCCCCGGCCAAAACCATATCTACTTAATATTTTGGATATGTGTCTTTCTACGCTGACAGTCGGAACTTGAACAGGTAAAGCAATGATAATCAACTGTAGGAGCATGGATAGGTTATCTGTTAGGAAGCGACAACAGTGTTTGAGCTGTGATTTGCAAAATGTCTCTTAGGCTGTGGAGTTCTGCAGAAGCTAGTAGATGGTAATACATGTCTCAAAGCATCTTTCTCAGGTACTCCAATACATGATCGGGAAGGGTTCTATAGCTTTCCAATCTTCCTCCTAAGACAAGGTCCTCTAGGCTTGCTTTCTTGTAGTCCTTAACTTCCCATAAATCATCGGGAAGCATCTTCATCATTTCTCCCGTTCCCCACATCTTGCGACAATAGGACGGGACAGCGAGATTACTCTCCGCGCTGATACAATCCTCGATCGTCTGATTGACTTCCTGTAAGCTTCGTGTCACAATAGAGGGGTCTCTGCCGTTCTTTTCTTTCATGATGGCAGCGATGTCCATGCCTGTTGGTGCAAGCTCTGACAAAGTGATGGTCCGGTTCTGTATAGTGTGTATAGGTCTGGAGGTAAATATGTCGACGTACGCAGCTGCTACGTAGTCCTTGGTGCTAGAAGCAATTAGTTTAAGCAGAGCAGCGGGATTATGTAGATAAGAAGGAGCCTCTGGGTAGAGGTTTCACGCACCACATAGTGACTCTTTCACTAGCAGAGTTGCCGGTGAAGACCACCATGTTGTTCTGCAAATCAACACCAACTGCCCTATGATTTGTGATGGTCAGTTACGGATGAACATCCGGAGTGGTGGGTTGATGACTGACAGTGTACTTAAAGTAAATTCAGCGAAGTTTCCCACGTGGACCACGGAGGTTGGAATCCCAGCATCCTTAGAGGCTTTTTCGACTTTCGCTTTTGCCTTCATGCAGGGCATGCGCATTCCCTGCTCACAGTATCTCAGACAGAAATCCGAAGGGGAGAAAAGCTGGACATTAGTCCTAGGGATGGCTTTCACGAAGCCGTACTGTCTGTCGGTACCCTCGTCTCCAACAAGAGAACTGAGAAATCCATTAGCATAGGTTCGACAAATTACAGATGCGTAGTAGCTCTGACTGACATCACAATGTCTATATCCTGCAAAGCACCAACCAAAGCGTCTTCATCAAAAACGTCGACTTCAACCTTTCTTACATGATCAGGGAGATTGGAAGTATCCGAGCTAGAGCGATGCAAAACAGTAATTGGAGCTCCCGAGGCGATCAGAGCGGGAACAACTCGAGAGCCAACAAATCCGCGGTGACCATAGACAGCAATACGATTGAAGGTCATGATTTGTAAGACAAGGGATGTCTGAGAAAGAGTGTTCAATCGGTGTAGAAAGCTGTTGGGACTGGGCTGGTTTGAAACCTTATATCAAAATTAAGAATCTCAAGCCCTGACAATACGATCTTATATAACTTCGACAAACAAAATTGTGGGTTCGAAAGAAAAGAGCGTCAGCCACGCTCCCCGATTTATCAAAGGTCTTCTCGTATAAACTCGCGTAACCGGCCCACTTCGTATAGGAAGATTGATTGTATTCATTGTCATCCCAAAAGAACAGGATAACCACGACCCGACCAGAAACCTAAGAGAACTTTCAGCCCCGGAGCAGACCAAAAAGGAGGTTCGCATTTTCGCCCAAGGAGGAAAGTAGGTTACCCGTAAGGGGAATAGATTGGCCATATGCCCCCTATAAGGGTGGTTTGTCGTGGTGTCATTTTACATAATAGTGATTATCGATTCACATGGACTCTCAGAGGAACACAGACATAGCTTATCCATGTTATAAAAAGTTTCCTATTTGGGCCAGTTCGCGAGGCTGTGGATCCACCTCTGTTAGACCCACATTGTATGTCCTCGGCTTAAGCGTTTCCACCAACGACAATTCAAGCTCTCAAGTGCGTATCTTGTCAACAACTGCACTTTGACCAATCGGACGGCGATACAAAATGCGAAGCACTCAACCATGGAACTAGACAGGAGGTTCCATTCCATTTTCAGTACTTGTCACTGAGTTAGGTTTAGCAGGCATTGCCGAGATAGTTGTAAGAAATGCCCAGTCTGCAATAGTTGATACCTAGGTACCAGTGGATGCAGATAGCCCAGACTTCCGATAGACGTTATATTTTGTAATCCTAATAGAAATATCCAATAGCAGGACGATATATTGATGGATATATTAGACCACAGGAAGAGAGTATAGTTCTAGGGGACCCATGGTTGCATCACATTAATATAAATAATACATAACTAGGAAAGGGTCTCCAGATATGTGGATACGATAGAACACGCAGTCACCCTTAATGCCTTCCAGGTTTCTGCTTTGCCCCTGTGGCCCTAATCGGCCCAGCTATCTCGATCAGCACGAAGGCCGCGTTGATATTGTTTCTGCAGTGATGTATTGGCTATTCTGTACCATTAGCCGCCGCACTGCTCCTGAGGCTCTTTTCAAGAGGCAAGAGTCAAGAAAAGAGTGTAGGCACAGTAAGTAAACTAGAGGGGGTATATATCCAAAGCAGCTTTCATCGGGCGGCTGAAGCCGGGTTTCATGGACGCGCTGGGTACTACTATGTACTTTATGGTATATTCAAGTCCACTACACCCATGAGTTGATTAGTCTATCAAAAAGGGGTTCCGCTGAGCCAACCTGACCTCGGAACAATGCTGGTGTGGTATTTCAATTGTTGACGGCTATCGGTCTATACAAGTACAGTAGCTGAACACATCTTATCCCCAGTGACTTACGGATTATAGCGTGAACAAGGAAACTTTATACTATTGTATCAAGACTTTATATTGTGTGACGCTATTAATTGGATACCTATATTTCAACATCTCTAGTATGATTTGTCAAGACTTCAACTTTTGATCATATGTACTCCGTAGACCCTGCTTTTGTCCTTGCTGTGTTTAGTGGATCGATCATCGAACCTTATCGGACTTTGGATTAGATCGTTGAATATCAGATCATTGCACCTTCAGCCGCTCGGTATAATATTACCTTGTCAGAACTAGTTGGACTAGCCACAGAACAATCGCCAACACTAACACAGACAGCCTAGGGAGATCCCAAGCTTTGACAAACACGTCTGCAAGAATTGATTGTAATACAGCATGGTGAATCGAGCCTCAGACATTTCTTGTAGTCTATTCAATCGCACCTCTTTTGCAATACTAAGTAAAAATACTATAGCTCGTCAATAATTTAAGAATGCAGAGCCCGCATAAGGAGGGGTGCTGAATATCAAACTAATATCTTCCTCGCAGTTGAAAATATATTAATATGGAGATCTCTCTATAATCTATAATATTACTTTTTTGGGGCTTTCTAGTTCCCTTTTTATGCGATACGATGTCTCGACAAGCTTATAGATTCTATATCTAAAGATATGTAACTTGAACTTCAGCATACAATAAATCACCAATATACAATGTGTTGCTAGAGACAAGTCTCATGTATAGAGGTGAAGGGAACCAAAGGCAGATGGGTTATATTTATCATTTAAGATTTTAAGTCTATTTTTTCCCTTACACGCCACTCTGTTCCTTGAAAGATCAAAAAGAAAGTGTGATAGTATTAGAACCAGAAGGGCAGGCGTCGAGGTGCTCGTAGATCTTTGCTGGATAGGAAAGATAGTAAGTGGCATAAGCGATCTATCACTCGCTCAGCTACGGCAGAGAGACACGAAATCAAGCCCTAAAGCAACAGTGCCTACCAAACAGAGCGTTCCAAAACTGGAAATACTCACATAGCCCGCGCACTACGCATTTCCTCTGAGGTGTGAGATCGCAAGCCAAATCCACTTACGAAAAGTGAAAAGTCTATCCGTACCAATTGTCTAGCATACGAAGCTGCACACCGTCCTGAATTTAGAAACCTACACGCGTCACAACATACGAGGAAAGTTGATCAATCCACGATCCACATCTAGCAGAACCCCTCGCATCAGCTGAAAAGCATGCATCCCGCTGTATCAGATGCGACTTGGCCCCGTCTCTGGACAACGTTTACAGTATACTTTGTGAAAGAGGGGTATGGCGTTGCTAACGTTTCGCACAGATGGCGCTATGGGATTCGAACCAATCGCAATTGAAGGAGGATAGCACCTTCCAAAAGCTGGGCTGACAATGCTGATCATGCATCGTTGCATGCATTAGGGAGGGTAGATGGGGTGCACAACTCATCCAGCTCATACCGTTCCCTAAAAGAAATGGAAAAGAGAATTTGAAATTGACGGCAAAGTCACACCTACTTTCCAACCCTACACGTGTATTGCGCCCCCCTAGCGCTGTCCGCATAGATTGACATTACCAAGATCGTGCCTTCAGAATAATGGGCTGATTCATGCGAGGAATGACGTAGAACCTGATTGACTAAGGTAGAATTTGCAGAATCTCGGTGGCTACTCTCGTTATGCCATCTGTTTCCCGCCCGGCCTAATCTAGGACGCCATATACGGTACTTGTCTCCAAGTACTTCTCCATGGGGCGGCTCTTCCTAGTGCTATTCGAGACGCGATCGCATTGCCCTATTGCTCTACAAATTCTATTTTCACTTGACTGAATACGACTGAAGAACCATGGTCACTAACCTGGGGAAGGCTGCCTTGGCCATTCTGTTCGCAGCCATCGTCACATATGTCAGGAGACGTCGCAGTCGTCTCTGGAGAGAGCGAAGTGCGATACACGAAAAGAACCGCGATGCCTCGCCACGAACGCAAACCCACGGACCTATGCCCGAGCAGCTCCACAGAGACCTGTACTTCAAATTGCACAATGTCGAGGAATACCCAGACGCCATCGACCAGGGTGGCGGCGTCCTACAGAATTGCCTTTCCGAAGCGCTAGAGGCAGCGCACAAATACAACCACCCCATTTTACAATTTTCCGAGTTCTCAGACGCAGCGGTTGACCGGTTCGTGCAAGCTGAACAAGACGCAGTGATCTTGCAATGGCGCGAATATCTACAGAGACGGACCAATGGTCAGGGGCGGGAGATGTTCTTGACCGCCGACGACGCGAGGCGTTGGATCATAAACAGAGCGCCCATGAAATTTGTGGACGGCGCTTGGCTGGGCTATATTCATCGGACAACCGGTCCGTATGCCACGCGCTCCATAACAAAGGATCTATGGCAGATCCTCTCAGAAGAGATCGGGGATGGCGATTTGGAGAAAAGCCATGTCCATGTCTACCGCCAGTTACTACAAAGCCTCGACTATGATCCTGGCCAGGCTGACTCGCGAAGGTTTTCCAACAACGGCGATATGAATGACGCTTATGTATGGAAGGCGTCCGTCCTGCAACTACTCATCTCTTTGTCTCCGGATGAGTTCCTTCCTGAGATTCTGGGTTATAATATGCATTTTGAAATGCTTACCCTGGACACCCTTATAGTGGCCAAAGAACTGCGCGAATTGAACATCGACCCGACTTATTTCACTCTTCATATTACCATTGATAACTCGCACTCAGGCCATACAGCTATGGCTAGTACTGCCGTGGTCAAATACCTGACAGCTGTTAAAATGGAACACGGTGACACTGTCGTCAAACAAATGTGGAGCCGGATCCAAGCCGGATATGCCCTCTCCAGCTGTTTAACGCCCGGAGTGAAGGGAAACCCCACGTCCTGGTATAGTCCACTCGCTGCCGATGTATTGGACATTTTCAAGGCCAAAGCTAAGGCATCGGACGGCATTCATGACGCATGTGCTGTGCGGATAGGAAACAAATCTTTGAGCGAATGGATGAACCCACGGACCTTTGAATCGGAGAGATCCCAAAGGGAATTCCTTGCCTGCTTGAGTAACTCCCGTCCATGGGTTTACAAGGGAGACAGTAGTCGCAGTCGAGTTGTCCGTTCGATGCTTTGGGATGGTCGAATGTTTGGAGCCTTCACCGAGGACGAGGTTGACAAAGTCAGGCGTTGGATTGACAGCCTCTGCGAGGACGATAAACAGGAAGATATCATCTACAATAACTATTCTCTCAAACAGCCGTCCCCACTGAATGACGATGCCGTGTCCCCAGATATAAGGGTCTCAAGCCTACCAAGCCTTATCCGCAACCTTGGACATGCGCGCGTTCCAGACATCCCTAATACAAAAAATAATAGCCCACTAAAGCTAGCCATCCCAACAGATGCAAAAGTGAACTTAGAACGGTTGATCCCTTTGTGGATGGCACACCCATGTCTGCTAGAATCGTGGGTCTCGGTGCCATGGAGAATCGGGAGTTCTGAAGGCTGCGCCGCTGTGCGTCTCCTTCGCGCTCAACTCGGATTCGCACCGGAGCGGTCTGGAGTCGACGGTATGGACGAGGTACGACGAGAAGACCCAAAGGGCATGGTGG
Source organism: Aspergillus avenaceus (assembly GCA_009193465.1). Classification (NCBI taxonomy): domain Eukaryota; kingdom Fungi; phylum Ascomycota; class Eurotiomycetes; order Eurotiales; family Aspergillaceae; genus Aspergillus; species Aspergillus avenaceus. The sequence goes on from ML742054.1 coordinate 103,927, forward strand.
AGATTGGACTTGAGATCATGAACCAGACTGGATCCGCGGCCCCACGCGATCTCGATGAGGTGCTACACTGGTGGCCCTCATCATTTGCATACACGCTAGTATCGCTAGCCCTGCGACCCACGAAGCATGCTTGGCTTCTTTTCGGTATGACGCTGGCCTTCGTCCATCTCCATGAGTACCTGAGTGTCCATGGTAGCGTTATGTCTCAGAAGAGCCAGGCTATCTTAGGGGAAATCAGCGCCCGGGAACAGACCATCTTGGATGAACTTCGACAAGGGCAAGCGGAGAATGGATCTGAGGCTCGGGAGTTTTACACCGGATATGCGATGGCCAAGACTGAAATTGAGGCCTGTTTCAACAGTGATCAATGAAGCGGGGCATATTAAGCTCGTCTACTATACCATCCCATATCCAGAACCCCGGCGATGCCAGCCAGTAGCCTTTCCGAATCATTGGGCTCGACAACCTTCACCTTCCGAAACGCACCCTGAATTTAGTGGATATCACACAGGATGCCATTGGGGGACTCGCCAGTGCATTCAGAGGGGTGACACCAGCAGCATTACAACGAAGCTGGCGTGAGCATCGCAGTAAACCTTCCTGCTAGAAATATGCAAACTAGTAGACTAGCGTCTGTTAGAATTTCATCCCGATGTGTAAAAGTTGTCTCTTCAACGTCTCCCTTTGGGGTAAAGACACAAGTGTCGAAATAATCAAACAAGTCTAACGGGGACAGCTATCCCTCGCTTTTCAAATTGTAAGCGCAACTGCCGTCAAAACCAGTAACAGTGTAGGAATCACAAGTCGTCTCCACCCTGACAACAAACCCTTGCAGATTGAACACTTGTCCCTGCACAAACCTGTGGACGTCACCGACGCCCGATTCATGCACGAAAAACCTGATTGATGCATGTAAATATGCAAGTCATGCATCGAATTAATTAACTAATTAATTAACTAAGTTATTAACACGACCTCACCCAACGCTCTTTCCCCACCTCGGCTACAATTAATATAAGAAGGTTCTGGCTGCGGTCCGTGTTTCTGCGGCGGAGACCTTATTGGCATCGTGTTTCTCGTGGAGATTTATTATACTTTCTTCACATGTACTGAGTGGAAGCCCATGCAAGGCGAGAAGAGAAAAGAATATGTTTGTTTTAATAAAATGCATTGTTATGTTTACGTCATGGCGGTGATCTTTTCCTGACTAGTTGATTGGTTTTAATGTGCATGCATGTACATGTACAAAGGTCATCTGAATCTTCAGAATTTGGAGATTGGACTATGGCTCAGGACGCTAACCAGATCACCCTTTAAGACCTATCCAGAACAGATCGAATCCTAAACTCAGGAAGCCTATGTACATCGACCCACAGACTCCGATCTAGCAACACTTGGGCAGCGACGGCCTAACTCCTAGACTACTCATCTGGGCTCAAAAAATAAGAATAAAAAATAAAAGACCCACAGAATATTCCTCTCCTCCGCTCCGTCTGGTGGCTGATGAGATGTACAGGTGTAGCTGGTTCTTGGATGGTCGCTGCAGCATACTAGCGACATGGGCAGCAGCACAGCCGGTGCCGGGGGAGGAATAAAGGTCCTGTTTTCTCTCACATCCTCTGGCCTTTCGTCAAGATGGGTTTCGAGGTTATATTTATCGTAGAAGAGGAGAGTCAACGTGCCGTTGTCTTGGTATGACCTGTCTGTGGGGATTAGGAGTGAATATACCGAAGGTTTCATTTGTTCGGATAGCTTATATCTATTAATGGTGTGATTAGCTTTATCCCAATGAACCTTGACCCTACAATTAGTGGGGACATGACATGACATAGACGCTCTCCGCTTGCTGGCCAATCTGTTTGGTGAGTTCGTAATTTCGAAGTCAAGATAGAACATGCCGTTCGTTTGCAGGCCTCGAGCAGCTTGGCATTTCGGGGTCGGAGTTGGCTAATCAACCATGGGGATCGCATCGGACTAGGGTCTTCGGTTCGAATCAATTGGAGGTATCTGTGTTATGTTGGTACTTGGAAGAAGAGATGTCTGACGGCGATGTGGAAGTTGAAGGGTCTTCATGGGAATGTGGAATACTTGGAAGTATGGGATTTTAGAGTTCTCCTTGATTCGACTGTGAGATCTTCATCTGCGCTCCTGGTCATCCCTCTTTCTCTTGGGCTCTGCAGAAGAGGGTAGGTATACGGTGTGGGGTGTGTATATATGTGCATAGAGTGACGTTATGTCCCACCATGTGAGGCACTGGGAATGATATAGGGCAAAGTCATCGCTATTGAGTTTAAATTACGTGCTAGATGACACATGTACACGTCACTAACAAGAGCTCAATTATCTATTATCTCAAAATAGAAAAATCATGCTACATGCAATCCCACCCAATCCTCAGGATAGCCCATTCGGTCCGCCTCACGCCATTCCCCATTGCCCTCGTACGCCTGTCGAACAGGCTCCAGCAACTCGTTCAAGGCCGAGGCAACCGCATCTTTCAGTATCTCGGGCGTGACATGCCCATCCTTGTAATCGTTTTCTAAGGCCTCATAAGACTCGTAATGTCTGTACGCCTTACACCCGCAGCCTACATTGCGCACTGGAATGCTGAACAGAGTGCCCGACGGTGCGTCCTTTGCACAGAAGGGCCATTTGACGTCCCCCGAGTCACCCTGGGTTGAACGGCTCTGGCTATCCCACCGAAGCTCGCTGATCGGCATCAGAATATGCTCGAGTATCGGTAGTATACCGTTTCCTTCCACGACACCGGGATGGCAGACTCCCCTGGCGACCTTCTCCTGGACAGTCTGCGCGTCGTCCAGGAACATGATCTTTGTACTCTGCGCGGCAGACGATGACATCTTGCCTCCAACCAGACTGGGTAGCAGTTCATTCATTAGATGAGCCGGGACGCGATATCCAAGCCGTGGAAGAAACTGCTGGCCCAGAGTGTATATCCCCCTCTGTTCAAGTCATGCAACTATTAGCACTGTACGACACCCATTACAGGGTAGAGTTGGCTGAACGAACCTGGTCTGTCCCACCGACCTCGACGTCCGCCTGGAAGTATTCAACCAGCAGCTCTTGCACAATGGGTGTGAGTAATGGGCCAAGTAAAGTCGCTGCGCCGACTTCAGCGCCCGTTGCCCGGACATCGCTCTGCGAGGCTAGGGCGCAGAACTTCCAGAGATCAACGTTGTATCGCGGCGTGCCTTGGTGCTGGGATTCCTGCTCGAATTTAATATTGGACATGGGGATCCCCATGGCTGTTAGCACGGCGGTGATGAGATGGCGGTAGTACGTCGTCCGGTGCTGAACCTCTTCCCATGCGTGCTTATAGTTCATTAGGAATGCGTAGGTATCTAACAGGCCGACGATGACCTCTCCGCCTGCTCGAAGGAAGTCGGATAGCTTCACCCACGGAACGAAATAGCCGGTATGTGCTGGATACGGTGTTAAGCACCATTGTTCATACTTACAATGTATATCTAGGGCAGTCACTTACGCTTTCCAGTAGGGGCGGTATCTATTTGATGAGGGACATCGTTAGTCAAACAATGGCTTTTTCAACGAGATCGTTGAAAGACAGACATACCCCAAAGATATCGCAAAGGCCTATCCTTCAACAGCAGCTCTCGCAATTGCTGTGCAGTCGAGCCATTTTGTAATTCCATCCGGCGAGTCACCAAGGCATATTTCTCCTCTATGCTCAAGTTTGAAGACATGACTGGTTCGTAGGTCGACTTGGGAACCGAATCTGCTACTGAAAAATGTGATGGTATAAACTACCTCATTCCTTGTAGAGGAAGCCAGAGAGATATATTGACTGAAAGCCTGGTTGATACCCCGCCTGATACAATTTACCCAATACCTTGTATTAGGTTATCTACCGCGTGCGTGGCACACCTCAGGAGCTTTGAGTGTTTTTAGCTTCGTAGACGAAAGCTAAAGACGAGTAATCGGTGATCTACATAAGGTAATGATTCACCTACCAGGCGTCCTGAGTACACCGTGTTGTTCACAGTTCAATGAAAGTCCTAATCTACTGAATCATCAGTATTCATCCTATCCGTGTCTTACATCACCAGGTTACTAGGACTGACTGCCAGAGCCATTCCCACCTGATCACCAGTCAGAGCAACTGCCAACAAACTTGACAGAAAGATGTCAAAGCTATCTTGGTATTCAATGCAGAAGGTCTGCCGAACCTCATCCAATGCTCTCTCTTGTCCACCGTCCTCATCGAAAGGTCTCCTGCAACCATAGGTCGAAGGGCCTTCTGACTTGTTTCCCATCCTTCCCATCCCTTAGAAGAGAATGCCATGACGTATCCCAGCTCCTACCTTTCAAGATATCATGCTGTCGAAAGATAGCCTCAAACAAGAATCCGAAACGTAGAGCTGCCCGACGGGACCGGTCATTGAGCGACTTCGCTCTCCACTCTACCCGACGATAGCCCAGAGTATCAAATGCATAACTAGGGAAAGGAAACATAGCCTCAGCGGCGACGGTGGTGCGCTGTATAGAAGGACAAAACCAACCGTGACCGATCTCCAGGAGCAACTGCTCGAGGTTGATACACATAGGGCAACGTAGCCCAGAGCCCGGTCGGCCGTGGCCGTAAAACTATCGGCGGAGGCCCCTAACTTACCGACGACGGCGAAGAAGAACGGATCCGTTGAATTGGCCTTCTCTTTGATGGCCGCGCTGAACGCGGCGTGATCTGTGTATGGCCCGTCCGGCATGTATGTCCAGAGAAGGATTCGGTCCCTTGGACCCACCGACACTGGCAAAGGTCGAATCGGTGTGGATGGAGATAAGGTGCACCAAAGAAACCGTGCGACCTGTCAGCGACGTTGCAGCAGTCGGGCAACGAGCGGGTGGAAGAGTGGCGACAACACTCCACTGGGTGCGATGGACCGGGTTTCGTGGTCAATCAACTTATGATAATTTAGAGTTCCGATCTAGAGATATACACATATCTGATTATGTATCATGTCGAATAGTCCCAAGCAGAGTGCAGAGTACAACCGTTGAGTTTCCGGGAGGCGTTGATACCCCGCGTAGTGCATGTCCCAGCCCTAATTCGACGGATGTTCGATGCGATGCAAGGAGAAATATTGTAGACCAGTAGACGTCCGGTCGATCAGCCACTATGCAATAGACACATCAGCAATTCCAGTACTAAGGGACCGACAATAAAGTGACTGATTAATACTCTCTCGTAAAAACCGGCAATCCACAGCCCGGCTCTATCATATCTAACCAATTAATGTGGTTCCTTGCATATCCGATCGCAGAGGACCGTGCTGCAAAGGATCCAACGAAAGTGCCTGCCTGAAGTATTATGACGAACACTTTTGGGTAGAAGTCCACTTGGCTAACTAGGCTGTATCCTTGGTTATATTCATGCAGCTGCAATCCATGTGGACACGATGAACGCCGGTCAGCCCGTGCATAGCCACTTGTCCGTTGACCCCGCCATTTGATGAGAAGTCCGTTATTAGTTACTGTTCTCTTGCATTAGGTGGTTAGGGGTCATTTCGATATCCGGGAAGAGTGACAGGAGGCTTATGCACCAAAGGTCACATTACTGAAATACGGTGAAGCTGCTCCCCAATTCCTACGTCATACCACAGGCAGCTTGGTGATCGGTGAAATCAGAACAGAGCAACACAATCTTTCGACCGGGAGCTTCATGGGTCCAATGGCCGAAAGAATGTCCAGACACGCTGGTGTATCAATATCCACAGGATACTGGGAGACTTTGCAAAGACAACTGTTTGTTGAAGCGTCCATGGGCGGAAGGGAGCCTGGGGATGAACTCGACTAAGCTATTGAGCTGTCTGTGTATTATTTGCGTCTATCATTAGCTCTCTATTACGAAGGCATTACCACGATGCCAGTCTAAAGGATGTGGATGCACGTAGCCGAGAAGATCCCACAATCCGTAGCCGGGCTTCTGTATGGTCCCTATAGAAAGAGGGTAAAGTCTATCTAGTACCGTTCGTGTAGAAAGGAGTTCGTCTGCTGTAACTCTCTATAAATCATCATCCCTTCCCTTGCAAATGTGCGTGGTTTTCACCAGTCAAGTTTCCTTCCGCCACCACCAATAGAGACCCCCAGAACCAATAGAGAACAATGCAACCACATGAGCAAGCCAGTACGGCATGTTCGTGTCGCTATGTCCATCGCGGGAGATAAAAGGCGTCAGAAGGAGGCATGCCTGGCAGGCCAGAAAGGCATAGGGAACAATAGTCCACACGCGGAACGGATATTCTCGAGGTGGGATTCGTCGTCGCATTCGCAGTAGGGCTATTACGACGGCAGCAGAAACCACTGCCATTTGGTATTGACTGACGTCGACCAAAAATATGTACGCGTCGCCTGAACTTTGTGAGCCTTCTCATCGCGTTGTGCGCTCTGGATGACCACCTACCAAATGGCAGCAAGATGATTGCAAGAAGAGTAGATCCAAAGAGGAGAGAGAATGGTAGCGCAGTGGTCATGACAGATGCGGAGTAATTCGTCACCAAGCGTACCCCTGGTATGATGCCCTCTCTTGCGAGCTCGCGCACTACGCGCACCAGAGCGAAGGAGGACGATATTAAACTTCCGAACGTGGAAAGGGCGACAGCTGCCGCCGTGATCCTCGCAGCATGGTCACCGAAGACAATACCCAGAAGTACAGCAATAAGCCGTGTTCCTTTATCACCGATCACCTCGGGGCTGGCCACGATGAAACACGATACATTAGCCATGAAGTAGAGAGTTCCAACCATGCCTAGACCAAATATTCCAGCGCTCTTCAACGTTCGGACCGGGTTTTTTACCTCATCTAGGACGTATGCTGCATTATGCCATCCTTGAAACGAAGCTAGGATCTTCAGCAAAGCAACAAGGTAATCGTAAGGGTCAGTTGAAGAGCCGTGAAAGGGGCGATGGAAATTCCTCCACGGGTCCTCGATGCTCGGAGTTAGTCCAGCAATCGTGGCAAGGCCGGTAAGCACTAATCCTAGTAGAATGGCTATCTTCACCAGGCTGACCGCATTCATGATACGCAGGGTTGAATTGGGTGATATGCATTGTAAGGCAGTGGTTAGTAGAAGGATACCCACACACAGTGCCCGTTTCCCCATCTCCCCAGTATTGGTATTCATCGCAAGCAGAAGATTGTCCACGATCACAACACACGCCAGACCTGTAACACCATTGAATTGCGGTCAACTCAAGCTATCCTTTCTGGCGCGATGGCGAACAAGTGGGAGAACATTACCGACAAATCCCAGCAGGATATAGAATGCATAGAGGGTAGTACTAAGCCCATGGGGTCGCGGAAATGCCCTTGCTAGATACACCTTTTCTCCCCCGCTTCGTGGCATTAGGCATCCGAGCTCCAGCCAGATAAACATGCCGCAGAATGATAGGACTAGCCCTGCGAGCCATAAGCAGAGTGCGGCGCCAACACTGCGCACTCCTAGAACGATTGATGAGGGAACGGAAAAGATCGCGGCTCCGATGATGCGGTTCATTCTGTCGCGGCTCGGTCAACACTATCATTTTTTTTCCATTTTATTCCAATGGTAGGGATAATCTGGACATGACTGACAACAAAAGAGTTGTTGATTGTAGACCAAGGCGGCGCTTATTGTCCGGGTCGCTAGCTTCAATATCGAGGAGGGGACTCTCCTCATCTCCGGCAGAGTGATCATAAACCAATCGATGATAAACCGGTCGCTCGCTCATGCAGTCAGAGCCACTCCTCAGCTGTGCGCCCGCCATTTTCGTATTTGATTTGGTGGAAAATAAAATAATATGGGTGATCGGTGAGGCACAAAGGTAAAGGAAAGGAGAGGAACATGAGATACGGTGAAACTGGTACATTTTAACACTTACCAATTTCCCGTGCCAAGACAACCCTAGGACATGTCACAGTTAATCATTCTATAGCCAATCATTATTGTTCAGTAGATAGCTGACACACTGATCAGATGCAGGTCAAGTTCCTGCTGATCTTTGGCAGTCTGTACCATTGATGCTGATGTTCTCTGCTGCGAGTTTCTGTTCAATGCGCATTTTACACCAAAGCATTGATGTTTGTTATGTCAAGGATTCAATTTCTTACTATATTATTACTATAATCGTATAATAATTCTGGAAGTCATACCTTTACATCATTTACTGCCATAGAACCCTTCATATGAGTGCATTTATTCTGTAAATTCTAATGTGTGCCATGGTATAGTAATGTTCATGATTAACCGTATGACCACTTAGCCTTAATAGGGTTGATAGAAATTATATACCTATACAACCGCATTGATTGTTTGTACCTTGTCACATATAAGCTAGGGAATGGTCATGATCATCAGATGCTTTCTAAATCACAAAATGATAGTAGACCTTTTTTGCCACCTCTTCTGCAAATAGGGGATTTAGAAGGAAAGAGTTGGGTCCAATGCGGGATCAGTCAGAAAGGCCGGTTTAAAATTTCAACCCCTCTGGCCCTCAGTCAAATAAGCATATGTTCTCTTTCCCACTATTTTCCAATGACCTGAGTCCATGTTTAACTTGCACGCGACGTACTGTTAATTGTGTACATTGTATGTAGTACGAAGTACAGTACCTTGAATAATCAGGTTTGCGCATCCCTGTCTGACCCTGCGTCTGAAAGTCATCGTCCAAAGGTTGAAGCCACCGGTAGCCGTTAGTCATATCCATGGAACCCACAAGCCGTGGTACTCAGCATCAGACCATCTTCAGCTGGTATCCCAATATATCAGGTTGTGTCTCGATGCTTAGAAGCAACGGTATAGTCTTGCTATAGCCAGCCAGTCATAACCTAGCTATAGTACTGGTGTCCAAAAGGCTAATGTAGGACCACCATGACCCGGCTGCTATCTATCTTTCATCACACTCCTGACATGAGTCGTCTAACCCCATCATCGGTTTCTTCAATGAACTCTTCAATCTTTTGTCTGTCATGACATTCAACATATGGCCCTTATTTTGAAGTAATGTCTTACTCCACACTCGCTCGGCAGGTTGTTGTTATACGCAAGCGTCATCTGCACCTAGTGGCTTTCGTTCGCTGGTCATCACAAGCTCCTTTCGAACCTCATGGTGAATGTAAACCATGGGTCATTCGCACCATGCGCGGTATATTCTCTTGTAGAGGCCGTATCAAACACACCATGCTTCATGACCTGGTGACACGGCTGTTGCTTTCTGTGTGCTCATTTGTCTCATCATCCAGACAATACATACTCCGTATCGGCCCAGTAAGTTTTGTTCTGGCCATGATAAGGCTAGTCATGGCATGGTACCCTTTAGGATAGCTTTATCCCATGAAAAGCTTGATTGGATCCATAATACGGTAATGCATCCGATATTTACCTCGCCAAGGTGCATGTCACCTCACTAATGTCGCATCCTGTTTTATCTGGTGTCTTGCAGGTCGTGCACCACATGAACTACATGGCGGCAATTCGCAGAGGAGGTTATCACATCCACTCGAAGCCAAGTGCCGTCTTCCTTTGATGATGTATAGGATAAAGAAAGCGATGGCACGTAGAAACCAGAGCGTTTATCAAACTCTCAGAGAGCCATGGCGTAGTCTAACCGTAACTTGACCGGTATGGGCACTGCACTATGAATGACAAACACACATGGATGTTTCGACCATTATAGTGGGGACGGGTTCGGATCTCGTCAAGAGATTAATCCCCACGATGTTAGCAAAGCTGGCAGAGGGTCTCGCTGATGGTGCGATAGATGTTCAAGGTAGGTTTTCTTAAAAAGGCTTATTCATCAACAAGGTCTTGCTGCGATCTAGGCACGTGTAGCTCTTGGAAGAGACTTTGGTTCCGCGCACGGAAGTGCCTATCATGGTGATAACATCCAAGGTGACGCCACGGCGTAAATGATAAATGATAATATAAGACCGCACCGTACTTGTCTTCCCAGTGCATGAATCTGGACTTTGTTGAGTCCTTATGCCAAGCTACATCGGACTAATATATGTGGTAACGATGCTTCTTTAAAGGTTGGGGGCTAGAGGATGCTCGATAAATATTGGACGTCACGACTGCCATGCTCCGTCTGGACAAAGTCAGGCTGTTTGATGGTATCAAGAACAATGCTAGTGAATAGATACGCGATTAGATGGGTAAATAGCCCTTCCTATCTAAGTGATAGATCCGATGGTTGGTTGTTGACAGAAGACATGAAAAGCGTGGGATAGAGGATGAGTCCACGAGTTGTGTGGGGAAGATTCTTTAATATGTTACTCTGCTGTAGGCAGGGTATTAATACTCCTAAGAGCCTGTGTTCACGTGGTCAACGCACCTGTTTCTAAGTGAATGTTAATTCATTGAAGTTTTAATAAGTAGTGATATCAGCCAATCGTCTACTAGGGCTTCGCCAAGGCTTTGAGTCACAACTATCTATCCCAGCCACATGAATATATACTAATGACATGTGATTCTATTTCTGGAATTGACATTGAATTCAACTTGTTAGTACACCCCTGCCAGTCTCCTCAATATAAGTGGAAATGTGGCGAGACTACAGAGCCTAGGACGGGCCATTAACGGGGAAGCGCCGGGTTATACAAGGGTACGACACCCCTCTTTGTTTGCTAGTATCGCTGCCTCTGCCGAGCCACCATTATATTACAGTGAATAAAGAACACCTCTGGAATATCACCTCTTTGTCTTCTACATCTTATTCCACCTACGATCAAGTAACACCTGACAAACCATCAGTTTGCTCATCTACATCAATCATGGCACCCAACTCGGACCAAGAGCCGCTGATCAACAGTAACCCAGAGCTACAGTCCTACTATCAGTCGCTCGAATCCAGAATCGGTTACCGACTGTTTCTAGGCGGAACGCGCCATTTTGGCTTCTATGACAAAGACACCTGGTGGCCATTTCCCATCTCCAAGGCCCTCCGCGCCATGGAGGATAGGTTGGCGACATCGCTGGACCTTCCACCCGGCGCTTACGTTCTGGACGCTGGTTGCGGAGTGGGCCACGTCGCTTTGCGTCTCGCGACGCAACATGGGTTCAGGATCCAAGGGATCGACGTTATCGACCACCACTTAGACAAGGCAAGACAGAATATTGCTCGCTCCGGACTCCCGGACGGCCAGATCGCAGTCCGCAAAACGGACTATCACCACCTGGAGACATTCGAACCGGAAACCTTCGACGGAGTGTACACAATGGAAACGTTCGTTCATGCGACAGACCCGGAGGCAGTCCTCGCAGGCTTCTTTCACGTTCTTCGCCCTGGTGGCCGGTTAACGCTGTTTGAGTACGACCATGTGTTGAACGAGAGGTCCCCGGCGTCTATGGTCCAGTCTATGCAGAGGATCAACAAGTACGCGGCAATGCCGACCAATAGCAGGTCGCATCCAGGTGTATTCAGGCAGATGTTGGAAGACGCTGGGTTCACGGATATCGTTGTTCGGGACCATTCGGAAAATATCACACCGATGACGCGGCTCTTCTATCTCATTGCTTATGTTCCTTTTCTCTTTGTGCGGTTGTTTGGCCTGGAGAGGTACTTTATCAACACTGTTGCCGGGGTTGAATCCTATCGCGGTCGAAAGCATTGGCGCTTTCTGGGTATCTCTGCTACAAAGCCGGGAACTTTTGTATAGATTTACCCAGCGTCAATTATATTGCAGGTGACAGACGAAGCATCTTTGATCTATTTTAGGTACAAGAATATAACATACAAACCGAAATTGAGACAAATAATGCGTCATAGAACACGCGAAATGAGTGCAAAACCATGTGCGTGACGAGACTGTGGGCCCTATTCAACGAATAGCCTTGAGCTCGTTAGCGCCACTAGATGTAGTGGCTTCACTACTGCAGGAAAGAAGGGGCAGTCACACTTGCATGGATCGTCTCTCTCGGCGCTTGTGTTTAGCCATCCAATCCAACAACCTTCATGTACTCAATTCGACGGTATTCTCTTCGAGTCCGACATCAATTACGCCATAACGTAATCTGCAATATACAATCCAAATCATTAGCACTGCAGACCATTGTTCGCACTAAAAAAGACATGCAGATGAAAAGCGGGTACTATAGTTAACACATGTAAGTTCAGTCCTTCAGTAAGCCCGAAACTTCTTCAACAGCGAGTCGGAACTCCCGCTGGGTTGGAACATTCTAGCAGAGAGTCAGCTGACTCTTGATCGAAGCAAGGAATGCCTCTAGAGAAGGTGTGAAGGTACTCTAGACTTCGCCTGTTCTGCGCGATGTCACCTCACAAACAAGGGATGGAGATGAAGTCATCCAACGCACGTTCTGCTCAGCTGGCGACCCGGACCGGTACCCGGAACTAATAGGCATTTGAAATAAAAGGCCACAGATGCTTCTTTGCGGATATGGAATTGTCGGTCCTTTCTAGAAATGTTGCACGAATCCTGGTATGGTTAACGATCAGCGATGGTTCTCAATATCATTACTCCAGTGACGGTAGGGTGTCGGGGCAGTCCAAGGTGTACTGCACTAGTTGACGAACAAGGCTCGATCGTCATTTCTTTGGTCCTTTCCTCGAGTTTCACTTGTCCGTGTGTTACACAGTCCTTATACCGATCCACCTCTTAGATGCACTATTCGGACTAGATAGACCGTGAACCATGGTTCATCCGGAACTCCTCTTCCGTTTAAAACTCAATACATGGGTTTCCCTCCAAATGAAATGAAATCTAATTCTATGTGCAACGTGAACCTCCCCCTTTGCCCACATCCAGTCCAATGCAAACCATCAGCAGTGCAGCAGACTGCCATTTACAGGACAATCGTCTTGTTTGGACAAGAAGCTGACATCATCGAAAACTCACACTCCTTGACACGGGTATCCTACCTCTGAAGATATAAACACTTATATTCATGCAGCATACATTCAGATACACATTCACACAATATCACATACACTTTGCTCAATAACCCATAAAATGGCCTCAGCCCTAGATCCATATACAATGATCCAAGACTCATTTCTCTTCGACCTCAATACCATAGTCCAACCAGACAGAGCGCCAATCACACATTACAACATACCACCTCCAAATCCACACCGCATAACCAAATGGTCACAACCATATATAGAACCACCAAAAAGCATGTACACGACACATTCCAATCCACCCGAATACGCGCATCTCTCTACAACAATCCCACCCACCCCAACCAATCCAACCGAATCCTCACACACATCCAATCCAACAGACAACCCGCAACCCACTGCCCAACCAACCAAAAAACAAATCCGGAACGCCAGGTACCGCGACAGGAACCGGGAAGCAGCGCGTCGATCCCGCGAAAAACAGCGCGAGTTGACGGAAGTCCTGGAAATGCGAACCGTGGCTTTGGAGTCTAAGCGCGATGCCTTACTGGATGAGGTGGAGGGACTGAAGCGTACTGTGCAGGAGCTGAGTCGGGTGTTGTATTGCTTTGTGGATTCTGGATCTCGTGCTGTTGGGACTGGTTTGTGTGTTTGTTGTGGGGATGCTTGTGTGGCTGGTTGGGTTTGACGTTGTGGGTTGTATCGGTGACTTGGAATTGAGACTAAATTTGAGTAGGATGCGATATGAGTCTATGTATGTACTAATAGAGTGCTGACTGGTTACTATGATCAACATCCGTGTTGGATTAGTCCTGGAATATCAGGATTACAGAATTTAAGAAGAGAGAATTAATTAAATTAGCAGTTGTTTCATCCTACACTTAAGGAATAAAAGTAAAGAACATGCTAAAGGCCATCATCCGGTTTGTATGGGAACCCCGTAGAAAATAAATATTTCAGTACTAACTTTTAGCTCTCATGCCTTTTTATAACCTGAGTTTAATTAAACCCTTTACTGCATCTCATGCATACTCAAGTGGCGGCTACCACGTCTCCAAGTGACGAGACTCCTATCAATGCACCGTCGGATGGCAAACCCGCGAAGCCTGCAGAACAGAGTAATCGTAGAGTACATTCAAAGACTATCTTGTGCGGAGTCTCCTCTTCAGTTTACAAATGATCGAAGCTGGCCCGATGTCCACAGCGCATCTTTACCTATGCAACCCGATGGGACACCATTCGAGAGATTACACGAACCCGAGACGGGTCAAATCCTCTTCAATGAAAAGGGAACATTTACGCTTATCGTGAGCATCTGTCTCTCGTAGCGCAGGAACCTACACTTTTCCAAGGGACCATCCGAGACAACATACTTCTTGGCATTGACTCCAGCACCATCACAGACGCTCAGCTTCAAGCGGTATGCCGCGACGCATCAATCCACGACTTCATCATCTCTCCCCCTGAGGGCTATAATACCGATATCGGGTCTCGCGGCACCATTCTCTCCGGTGGGCAAAAGCAGCGCATTGCTATCGCTCGAGCTCTCATTCGTAATCCCCGGGTTCTTCTGCTCGACGAGGCAACCAGTGCCCTGGACTCGGAGAGTGAGAGGCTGGTTCAAGCAGCCTTGGATCGCGCGGCGAAAGGAAGAACCGTCATTGCGGTCACACACCGGTTGGCCACTGTACAGCACCGCAGATATTATCTTTGTGCTGGGTGAAGGCGGCATATTGCTAGAAAGGGGCAGTCATCCGGAGCTCCTGAGCAAGAGAGGTGTCTATTATCAAATGGTATGTTGCATTGACTCCAATGATGTTCATTCCCGGGAAAATGGGGGAAGTGATCAATTGACAAAAGAAAAACAGTGTCAGAACCAATCCCTTGATCACGAGTAACTCGTGACGCATACCGGACGTAGCCAATACCTACTCGATAATACCAATTTTATTCCCCAAAATAGGCTTAGCATGGCCCTTATCTGCGACGGACTATTACCGCGACTCCGATTGATTTACTAGTATTTTAATTGTTCGGTCTTCTGCCGGCAGAAGCTTACCTCTTTCTGAGGTTTTCGATAGACATACGGATATATTTATAGAGTGAAGAGACCTTTAAATAATATAGAATTTAGTAACTCGCTCAAGCTTTCAAGAAACAAACAGAAACTAATAGATTTTAAACAATGTCTCATATCTGTTTAATTACAAGATACATGTATCTCGCGTATAAAATAACAGTAAAACAAGGGCTATTTCAATACACCGTAAGACAAGTAGAGTGCGGGGAAATCCCCACTCCAGATAACAAGCCTTATCGCTTATCTACTACACAGCATCAACTATCCATAACCAACATCCATCACTTCAATCTCCCCCAAAGTAGTCCTAATGTCAGAATCTCCGATCCAAAAGAAACCCCGTAAAGTTCGATGTACGCCAATCCCCATCTCCCAACCCACAAACACCGAATTAACAGAATGGACCAGGATGCTACAACTGCTCTCAACGCCGCATAAACTGTGACCGCGGCACACCGGCATGCCAAAAATGTCTGAAAAAGGGCATTCAATGCTGGGGCTTGGGGGTGCGGTATCGATTTACGAACGGTGTAGCATCGCGGGGAAAGTTGGCCGGGAAAACAGTTCCTGTCAATACTGTCGATGGAGATACTATTATGGGTAATGGTGTTTTGCATTCGATGAGTATCCCATTGGATCATGTTGGTGGTCGGGAGAGGTTTCTTTTTCGGTATTGTATGTTCCCTTGTATTTACGAATTCATAAATAGGGGGCTAATGTTGTGTATATGTTCAAGTTGCGGAGAATGTGTCACCGGCTATGGTGGCGATTGATAGTATTGCCAACGGCTATCGGGATTTCATCCTCCCTCTTTCTGATCAGGATGCTACAGTGCGCAATGCGACGATGGCGGCTGCGGCGTCGCATCTCGGACAGAAGTATGCAGAGTGGAAAGATCTAGCGAGTCAATATCACATGGCTGCGATACGGGGATTGAATCAGCGCAGTCAACAGGCGAATCTAACCGAATCGATCGCATATTCCAACTTATCAACCATGGTCCTGCTACTCATCGAGGAAATGATAACCGGGGGACGGGACTTCAGAATCTTACTCCGGATGGTGAAATGCTTCGTTGAGTTCCGAGGGCCTGCGAGTATCGAACAGACGCCGCAGGGACGTTTCCTCATGCAGCAGATCCGGAAGTAAGTATGCCTAAAAAGTGGATTGTAGGGGTACTGACATGTGCAGAATGTCGCTCTATTCCCAGCCCTTGGTATCCCGGGAATCGGCGATGCAGGCTCTCGCGGCAATTTCTAGAGAGGACTTGGGGTTTCTTTATACTATTCTCGACTCGTACCCTGAGCATGCGTCGGTTATTCACAGGTTAACAAGTGTGATTCGGAAGGCGCCGAGGATTTATCTATCTTGTGCAACGAGTAGACCGCAGTGTGTTATCGATGCGTTGGTGAGAGATTTCCTGGCCGAGACTTCAACCTTTAATGCTGAATCGCCTGGCGGGCATATTCTCATCTGGCCATTTTTTATCGTGGGGGCGGAGTGCTCCAGTGCTACTGATCGGGAGTTTGTTACGGAGCAGCTTAGACATTTGTGGAAGGCTACGGGGTTTACGAATACGTTGTATGCGATTGAGGTTTTGGAACGGCTTTGGAAGAAAGAGCCTAGGGAATGGACGCGCTTGATGGAGGATGAGGTGATGGTTTTTATCATGTAAATAACATACACCTGGAGAATACATGGTTGGAGTAGTATTTGATAATCCTTTATGCTAAGACTGCGCTATGATGTCGGCGGGAAGTCGGGGGCCGTGGTAGTGCGACCGGGCATGCACGAACCAGTTCACCAGGGAGAAGATGGCCATGATACCATTTACTACAGACGAATAATCTAGAAATATCAGTTTAGATCATTATATCAAATGCGGCATGGCATACTCATATTCCCAGCGTCAACAGGCATCTCCGAAGGGAAATTGTAGAAGATCAGCGTAACTATTCCGAATGCAATTGTCACTACATTTGCGACCCAGCCAAAGGCTCCGAGGTTGAACCTTCGCTTAGGCGGCAGGTACATAGCTGAACGGCGACGATATAGCAGCAATGCAGCCGGAAAGGCAAAGGATACCTGTTGCAGAATAAGACCGGTTCCAGTCAGCGCATTAAAGGCTGTCGAGGACGCGAGGTAGATACAGCCGATCACAAAGACCACCGCCGAGTTTGCTAAAAGGGTAACAACTGGGACTTTGAACCTGTCATGAATCCGGACCAGGTACTTGGATAATACTAGAGCGTCGTCGCGGGCAAAGGCCCATGTCAGCCGGGAGGCCGTTTGTTGGCAACCGTTCAAGGCGAAGAAAGCAATAACCGTCAACACGCAGGCAAATGCAGTCGCAGCACCAATTGATTTCGTTGCTTGTACCCACATCTCGTATATTGGGACCCTGGTTTAGTTCATGTCAGATTGTCTTGGTTTGGTCCTAGGGTACTTTGTGCTCTTACCCTGTCTTTGTCTCGATGACGGAGGTCATATCGGTCAATCCGTACAACATAGCGATGATAAAAGCTAAGGATGTGACCAATCCAATAAACAGAGTGCTGAAGAGAGCGTAAGGAACTGCCAGACTGGCATTGTTACACTCCTCGGCAAGATGGATTGCACCGTCTATTCCAGCATATATATAATGTGGGTTTATTAGGCCTGTTAAGAACGCTACCCCGCTAGATGACCAACCCGATTCATTGATGAATGTAGTCCATACAAATTCTGTGCTCTGTTTGGGATGGGAGCGAGCAAGACAAGTAATCAATATTACTAGAAATGACGATATCGACACGACGACTAGTACTGTCAATTACATGGTCAAGTTGAGATAAGGTCACTTACAGCCTAGATCATGAATCCAAGATGTTCTCCGAAGAGCGAAGATATTATAACACACTATAAAAAGATTAGACGCCTGGTATATGAGAAAGTAATGCCATGTCTGAGGCTCGTATCCCGGGTGATTGTAGATAATCATGCCAATGATGAATTCGGCAGGTAAAATTGTCACCCCAGCACTAATGGAGATCCAACTGAATATGTTGATTGCACCACAACAATAACTCTAAACAATAATGTCAGTTCAGGCTTTTCCATTAGTAAAAGGCACTATGCTTACCAGTATCCCACTGAACCTCTTCGGACTTAAGATAGACGTCCAGTGATATTGACCACCGGCGGTTGGATATACACTTGCGAGTTCTGCTAATGTCCCTACACAGCATCCCACCGTTATGAATGTTGCAATGATTCCGTAGAGAAGGAGAACGATTCCTCCTTGCGTGATGCCGATTGCAAGTGTACCGACAATACCTGCCCAACTGTTACATATGTTCCATCCGCCACATATTATTTGAGATACTCCGATATTTCTCTCGATCAGCTGGGTAACGCCTAGTATCTCCATATCGGCGGACACTTCAATCCCTCCTGCTTCTTCTACTCCTGCAGACATGTATCAGTGTGGTCTCCACCTAGTAATGCAAGGGACAAACCTTTCTTTTCCATTTCATTTTCTTTGGCTGCTAAATGCCAGTTAGACATGCTGAATGGCTGAAGAGATAACTCCAGATTGTGCACGGTAGGAAGCAAGAGACAGATGTTTCCTGCATGAAACCCATTTCACTTTGCCTCCGCTTAGGGGTATTGGGATTTGATATAACATCAAGATGGGGATAAGTCGGGTGACCGCTGAACTCTGGCTCTGAATGTTTCGCAAGGGGCCTATACCCCGCATTATGATTATAGTATTGTGAACCAATTGGACAGCTGTCTGAAAAACTCCAAGTATAACGCAAGTGGAGGCGCACACAGGAGCCGGCGTTAAGATAGAGTTGTACCAAAGCGGAAGGTCGAATGAGTAGCTGTAGAGACTTGCTGACGTGTATGATAAGACAAGAGTGATAGGTTTCATAGATAAGATGTTCGATAAGCTTTGCGATCGTTGGTGGCGCCTTTCTGAGACAGATAAAACATGTTTATTTCCATAATTGGTAGGTGGAGTGAGCACTTGGATAAGGCTTGCGGTTACCCCACACTTAGTACTAGTTCTTTGTGAAGTCAGAGGTTTAAAGCTTCCTGCCGTCACTCGACAGAAGTCAACTCCATATCAATGAGATCCTTGAAATCTTTTCTTAGCTATTAAGATCTTTGAATATCCATGTCCTATATGCCTTCCTCTCTAGAGCTCGTTGGGTGGCCAGCTTGGTCCACACTCTTCTGGTTCAGCTTGGCCTCGGGTGTACTCATATTAGTAAAAAGGTCATCAGGGCATCAAAAAGGTGCTTTTCAGGAATCAAATGTTCATGCAGAACCAACGGCCTACCCTCCAGTCGAGCCTCTACCGGACTTCGAATGGCAAACAAAAGAACCATTGAAGCTCCGACCATTCAAGCCAAAATATAATCTCACTATGGGTATGTGAGCCATTTCATCTCGGCAACGTAGTCTGATTGAAAGTATTAGCAATCGAAGAGGCTACCGTCAGCGAGCTCATCGAGATGGACAAAAATTATGCGGACCGAATCGCACTTCGGAAAGCCCTAATGACAGACCATCCCGAGACAGTTCTTGGTGCGGAACAATGTGTTGCAGCGGCAGTTAACGAGTTTTATAGCTGGATGGTTGAGACATATCTTCCGACACGTTTCCCCCGCATGTTTAGATTGTCGCCCCCTTTCAAACCATCAATTTTGCACAATCTGGTAACCAATGAGAAGCTCCCTCTCCGCGCCGTTGGTCATCCGATAGAAACGCTTCGAGTATTGGGCGGTCTCGTGGACGAGGATGTATTGTTTTTATTGCCATCTGATGACGGCGACGGATACACGCTGAAGGGCTTCGTGACGTGTTTTCCTAATGGATTCAATACCAAAGAAAAGCTGAATGTGAAGTTGCGAGACATCCACAAGCCGGTCCCTAAGTACAAGGAGAAGTTGGAGAAGAGCATGGATCGGTATTTTGATAAGCTGAAGGTGGGAAAGTTCATGAAACGAGCGAATGTGCGTGTCCGATGGATTATATTAGTGGCTGGATGTAGCTGACCAGACTGAAGTGGACAATAACAACAACACCCAACCTTGCGTTCTTTCAAGGTACACATCTCTATGAAGGGGACACTGTTTCGCAAGAGGAGGTGAATGTTGAAAATGTAAGTACTGCTGCGGGAATTTGTCCTGATACCAACCAGCGTCCAATAGACTGATTTTAATAGGCTCGATTCCGCTGCGAACGACAGGTCGTCCATCGCTTACCCCAGAGTCGCGCGATCATTCTTACAATCAAAACTTATCTTTACACCTTGTCAGAGATCAAAGGGGAAGGATTGGGGGAGTCCCTTGCACAGGCTATCGATGGGCTTAGAGAAGGTAATGTTCCTGCTTTTCATTTTTATAAACGAGCTGCAATTTGGGGTGAATCTGCCAAGGCGTATCTGCGTAATTAGGTCATTTTAATTTTGGAGATAGTGGGAAGAATTGAAACCTCGGATTATTGCATAAAGACCATTCCTAGGGCCACAGAACGGGTGCCCTGAGTATCTGCCCGGCAGTACATAACCGATTATCTACTCTCCACTCTTCTGTCTGGCGTTTCTCCGTGCTTACCAACGATAGGTGTAATATGTAAATATCTTTTTACATGCAAAGAAAGACCCATATATTATGCAAGGCAAAAAGGTCAGAGTCATAATCCATCTTGTTCCCCACCCCGTCTCTGCTACTTGACGCAGTGTGAGACGGTCTAGAAATACCCAGCCCATTGCAAAACTGCCATCGCGACAAAGGCAAGTAACATGGTGGTCTTGACCATTTCAAGTTCATCCCGATGACGGTTCATCCAGTTCCCCAGCTGCGCCCGCCATATACTTTGATGACCGTCCTTCATCGCGGACCAAAGACCAGAGAGTCCGTCAAGGCTACGAGAATTCCATTCCTGTTGGTACTTACGTAGCTCGTTTGCCTCGACTTTTTTGTCACCCCAGTGGGAGATGGTTGCGCGGTCTTTAAGGTAAGGTTTTGGTTCGTTGGTGTCCGGATCGTGAGCTAGCGCGAGTTGCGGCACTCCAAAGCCACAAGCGGTTTGAACCTAGGTTCGGGTTAGTCAAGATATGAGGTTGATAATGAGCGGATGAATTAGAAGTGAGGTTTAGGGGCAAGCGAAACGTATCCCTTGCTTGCCGCCGGCAAGTTGCGTCTGACCGATTAACATCTAGAGAACGCCGTCATCGGGAAATGACTCACCTTGAACACATCGAGTTTGATGATTGCTCGAGCGGCTCGCAGATTCTTCCCACTCATACGCTGCACATATCGATGAAACTCCGGCTCATTCCACTCGATCACCGAACCAGTGCAGAAGAATCGCATGATGCGTGGGGACGTTTCGAATGAGCAGAACATCACTGTGATGCGTCCATTTTCACGTACATGGCTGATTGTTTCCCCTCCTGATCCCGTTGAATCTACATAAGCCGCCTCATTGGGGCCAAGAATGTCAAAAGAAGTGTCGGGAAGACCTTTAGGCGATAGATTTACATGTCGACCGCGCAAGGGGGCTGATGCTACGAAGAAAACACTCTGGCGAAGAGCCCAGTCGCGCAGGTCGTCTGAGATGGTGTCGTAGAATTTCGGCATTGTCAGCTGTGATACAAGGCAAGAAAAAGTATAGAGAGAGAAAAATGAACGAATGGATGATGCTCTGTCGGTGAAGCAGGTGCATGGAAAGGATTGGAAATACTTCCAACCGGCGACGTGACTCATCGCATAAATTATAATACTACTAGTATAATCACACTATATAAGTGGTAACTTTACCTATGAAAAACCATCTATTTTTTACTTACTATTACCAGACGTATTGTGCTTATCCTGAACTTTGTTATCTCCATGTGATGTCATCGGTTACCAACACGAGAGAGAAACTTCATCTTCAAATAAATTATCCGCAAGAACCTACTTTCACGGCTTATTATCAAAAGTATGGGCTCTTTTGCGTACCAATTGAATTCAATGTTTTTGGCACTATTATTCAATAGATCAATTGACCTACAGACCCATAAATGCGGTGAACCCCCCGCAGTTAAGCCTGAACCGATAAATAGCTGATAGGTCTCCTCGGCGTACCGGCCTACGAGAAACCTAGGTTAGAAGAAGCCGATGGTGTTACAATTGGCCTCAAACACATCCAAAACCCATCATGTTTGGTTTAATGCTCTTGAATTTGTGTGACAAATGCTTTCAAGCAGATTCACTTATGATATCCGGATGAAAGATCTTAATATACATTCTTTCCGCTACTAAACTACCCCTTTACTTTGGCCATTTCGATCTTTCTCACACCAATCGATAAGAACATCGAAACTATGACATCTCGTCCAATGCGTATAGCAGGTTAGTTGCCCACTTCGGGGTTCCATTCCACGTAGGGAAAACCACCGGTTGACCCATCGCAGGTGCCTCCGGCTCTACATCTGACCGTCGGCATGCCATCTCGGAATTCGCCCGCAACTACCCTCAAGATCCTGTCGACGTCATTATTGCCGACTTCATGAGCGAGGCAAACATGGTTACTGGAGCGGCACGACGCGTGGATCAGGAGAAGCCCCAAGACACTGGAACACCTGCAGCACCGGGATACGAGTTATCCTTCCTCGTCGCATTAGAACCAGCGCTGGAAGATTTGGCCAAATATGGCATCAAATTGGCTGTGAATGCGGGGAATTCAGATAGTGAAGGCCTTTATAATGTGGTTACACAGATGGTGAAGGCCAAAGGTTTGAATCTCAAGGTGGGCCTTATCACCAGAAATATATAATGTCCTCATTTACTCATAAATTCTCGATTTACCAGATAGCTTGGATATCCGGAGATGAAGTTCTTCCCACAGTCAACAAGGCTCTTGCTGCCGGGGAGTCAACGTTCAAGAATGTTTACACTGGCGAGACCCTTTCGAATTGGTCCTTTAAACCTATTTACGCACAATGCTATCTCGGGGGTTTGGGGGTTGCTGCAGCTTTATCGCAAGGAGCTGATATTGTCCTATGCGGGCGAGTATCGGATGCATCTCCTGTGATCGGAGCCGCATACTGGTTTCATGGTTGGAACCGAACTGACCTTGACCAATTAGCGAACGCATTCGTCGCTGGGCATCTGATTGAATGCAGTAACTATGTCTGCGGGGGCAATTTCTCCGGGTTCAAGGTGCTGGAGAAACATGGGGATGATGGCTGGTCAAACATTGGATATCCGATCGCGGAGATCTCGGCCAGCGGGAGGGCCATCATCACGATGCAATCATATGCCACTGGAGGTGCCGTGACTGTCGATACTTGTTCCTCTCAACTACTGTACGAGATACAAGGCCCATGGTACTTCAACTCCGATGTCACCGCTGTACTTGACAATATCCACTTCGAACAAGTCGGTGTCAACAGGGTAGCATTACACGGCGTGCGCTCCGCACCACCACCTCCGACGACCAAGGTCGGCATCACTGCCCGCGATGGGTTCCAGGCGGAGGCTTTATGGTTTCTAGTGGGCCTGGACATTGATGCCAAGGCACGCATGCTGGAAGCCCAGATTCGACGCCTTCTTGCCCCATATTCATCCAAGTATACGGCCCTCAGGTTTTCCACACTAGGTTCCGTTCCAGATGACCCTCGAAGCCAGAACGACGCGACTGTCACCTTTCGAGTAGTCGCTCAAGCAGCTGAGGCCGAGGATTTAGTTCCAACTAAATTTCTTCGTCACATAACCGATAATGTTATGCAGGGCTACCCAGGCGCTACATTTCATCTTGATGCACGACAGGGCCTCCCGCGGCCAGTGTATGAATACTACGTCACTCTCTTGCCACAAGCCGACATAAAACATCGTGCTCATCTCCCTTGGACTGATCAAGTCCTCGATATCCCAGCACCCCCAGTTACAAGGGAGTTTCCACCCCGGCAACCCTCGCAGGCGGTTACAGTTGTTCCTACTGGTCACAACTTGGACTTTGGACCAACAGTCCGTGGTCCCCTGGGATGGATTGTACATGCTCGCTCAGGTGACAAAGGGCCCGACGCAAACTGCGGGTTCTGGGTCCGCCATACCGACGAGTATCTTTGGTTGCGCTCATTGCTGTCAATTTCTAACACAAAAGAGCTTTTAGGGGACGAGTATAACTCAAACCCAGAGCTACAAATCGAACGGTTTGAGCTTGCAAATCTCCGCGCAGTCCACTTCTTGTTTCGGAATCTGCTTGACCGGGGAGTGGGCGTTACCACCACTGTAGACTTTCTGGGGAAGAATGTCGCGGAATATCTGCGAGCCAAATGGGTGGACTTACCTGTAAAATTCTTGAACCGTGGGAAGTTGTAGTCTTTTCTTTATCCTTTTCCATTTATTTTTTATTTTTATTTATTTTTTCTACTTTTTATATTGGCTTTTTATTTCTCTTTGGTTTGGTTTTCCCGACCGTCATTGTGGTATGGGCAGTACATATGATCGCTTTCATTATAAAAATAGCATAATTCACATAACGACGCCAAAGATGCATGTGAAATCATGGCACGGGAACAGAGAATTATGGATTCCTAATCACCCATACTGTTTTATGAGGCTTACTTGCGTCGTCTTGATGTGGGTGCAGGCTCAAACGCGTCACTATCATCATCGATATCCTCGCTCATCACACTAGTCGCTCGAGTAGTCCGGCTGGGTCTCGAAGCAGCCTGGCTTCCGCGTGCACTCGCTTGAGAGCCCGTAAAGTCCAACATCATTTGTGTCTGTTTGCCTCTTGTACCCGCAGAACGACGCGTGGTAGTTCCACCTATAGTATTCGAGGAGGGCGCTGGAGAGGGTGCCATTCTGCCTTTGCGCTGGGTACTAGTTGTTGATGATGTATTACGCGTTCGAGTTGAGGGCTGTTTCACAAACAGAGATTGTGAATCTTCTTCTTCAACGTCTGACAGGGCCTGTGCTGCAGGAGGATCATTTTCATCATCGTCTAGCATAATCACGTCGTCTTCTTCACCCTCATCATCCGACACGGTTTGCTTTTTTCGGCCCCTTGTTGCTTTAGCGGGAGTGGGTTCCTTCGCTGTCGTTGTAGTCTTGGTAGTTGTTGCTTGCTTGCGTGTGCTGGCAGCTGTGGTGGTTCTTCCGCCGCGACCCCGACCTCGACCTCGAGTGGCTGTTGTCCGGCCGGTAGCACCACCTGCATCATCTGCAGCCTCTTCTTCATTAGGGTCTCCCTCATTTTCTGAATGAATCAGTGCACCGGGTTGGTCCTCCCAAGCGCCGTCGAATTCTGTGTCCCATCCATCAGGCTTGGGCTTAAATCGCTTCTTTCCCCTCGTGGAGCGTTTCTTCACCCCTCGGTTGAACATGTCTTCCATTTGCGTCCGGTACTTCTCCATTGCTTTATGTAGCGAGCTCTGCCCTGCTTCTTCTGCATTCAATTCATCATCCTCCCGGTCAAGCGACATTAAATGCTTGATTTGGCTTTCTAGTGACTCATTCACAAACATTTCCATCGCGTGCTTATCATCTTTATCAATGAATTGCGCCACTGCATCCCCGAAAGAATTCTGCGGAAGAATGCTTAAAGATTGCGCAGATAGAAGCTCACGCACTAACTGCTCCACTTTCACCGTGTCCAAGGTCGATAGGTGTGAGATTGCAGCTTCGTCCAGGCCATCTTCTTTCTTCCGGGATGTCGCGTTTTTCTTCTTCCGGTGAAATTGCACGACATCGTTCACATTCGCAACCTTGCCCACGAAACGGTTCGAAAAGCGCTGGGGATTTTCACAATCATAAGTACCTCCCTCCGGTGTGGAAATCTCCACGCGCAGCCGTACCAAGGGTAGAGGGATCTCTAGTTCCTCGTCTTCTTCATGGTCTTCCTGCATCTCTAGCCATTCGGTTTTGGCTTGTTCGATGAGCTCCTCGACGAGCGTCATCAGATAGCGGGTGACTTCAGTGCGGTTATTCTCTTTCCGGGCCAGTTTCTGGGCACTCTTCTCCTCGGATAGAACAATTTCTCTCATGACAAATGGTCGTACGGTCTTCAGTGTAATAGGTTCGCATTTGAACTCCCGGCCAGTGATGCTAATGATAGCCACCTCCTTCGTCACAGCCTCTCCCGGTACCAAGGAGGTCGCAACAGATGATCCGGGCTGCATCACGTGGAACTTGGTTTCAGGGTTGAGCTTCGGGTTGATCAGACACTCATGCTCGTGGCCCCAGATGACCAGGTCGAGAAAGTCCGGGAGAAAGTTCTCTGGGAGATACCCGGTCTCGGTATAAGCGTGATGGTTTTGGTGGACTGACATTAGGTTGAACCAGTCTTCCTTCTGAATCGACGGTTTGTAGAACTTGACCTTTCCGTCTCGGAATGTGCGGAATAATCGTTCATCTCGCACGTTACTCATGCCGTAGAGAGCTAATTTGGTGCGTCCTTTCTGGAGCAGAACCGGCTTCACATGAATATTATCCGACTCTGGAGTGCGTCCATAATAGTTCAGCAATCCCGATACCTGTAATAAGTCCAACGCGGCCAGGTGGCCTTCTCCCGACGGATCATCGTGGTTGCCATGGATGGAGAAAATCGGGATCGCCACGTTTATGTCAAGATCCTCATAGTTCACATGGTTGAAGGCTCCATGAAAGTTTTCACTCGCATCGCTGAGCATTTCCAGCTCACAAGGCTTGTCTCCAAAACAATTCATCCGGATTGAACGCATCACCTGGTACATAGACTTTCGCGATGGCTTATTCTCATGAAACAGATCTCCCGCAAGAAGGACCATATCCACATCGCGCTCTCTCGCTAGACACATCACTTCATGAAAAGTCTTCCAGCTATCATCTCCCCTGATGGGGTCTCGTTCATTATATCCGACATGATTGTCGGTTGAGACCAAGATACGGATAGTTTCCGCGGCTAATGATATCAGTTAGCACAGGGGTATGATATTGGACCATAACATAATAAAGTTCTTTCTTACCACCAAGTTCCGGCATTTCGTGGAGCGTTGTTCAGCCTGTCATGGGATACAGCTGAGTGTTGATCATGAGAAAAATACGAGCGGCTACAGTGATACGATAAGCCGATAGGCTGAAGGGGGTTGCTGCCTGAAAAAAAGGCGGAATGATCAACACCTTTTAATCCCTTTCAATCTTTGTGTATGATGAACAATCTGATTAACTAATCAGTCTTATGCATTTTGACTCTTCATGAGTCACTTAATATTCTGACGGTATACAGTTGCTGCGATCTTATCGGCAGAGAAAAGTTGTTATCACACCTGATTCGCCTCCGCGCCGCGTCTTCACGTGATAAACGCGAAAGTCAAAAGTGACGAATCATAAGCGTTTCCTGTGACATCCCCCTCTTGGACTCTGTTCCTAAGGCTCTAAGGTTTGCATCCATCTTTTCCTCTGATTTTCTTCTCTTCGCCCCCCTCTTCTATCTCGTCTCCGACTTTCTCCCTCCCTTTTCTCTCTTATTCGCTTCACGACCCTTTAGAGCGTCATCTTTCCGTTTCCGACCCTTCCTCTTTCCCATTCCTTATCTACCTCGGCTGATCCAGTTCTTGACTCTGGTTCAGTCGCCTCCGTTATAGTCTTAACCCCGCGAAACCTTTTTATGCAATCCGAGCCTGTCGCAGTTTTCGAACGCATTGCCCCTGCGGATACATCACCCGGAGAGTCATCCAACGACACCCAGCATGGACATGATCTCTATGGTGACCATCCAGTCTCTCGCCTCTCCCATGGGGCTGGAGACGATGGAGCCGTCTTTGACTCACCCGGCAACCCGCCCGTGAGCCGGAACAAGATCGTCTCCCCTCTCACGTCTCCGGCACTTGATCCAGTCACTCAGTATGAGAATGCGATGGCACAGACACCTTACAAACAAGGAGACCTGAGCTTTAGAATCACTCCTTCTGCTCGGGCGCGCATCTCGTTTGAGTCTTTTCCAAATGGTATGTCGTCATCGGTGATCGGATGAAAGGACCACTTTTCTCTAATCTAATGCATCGGCAGAGGTGTTGACGCACATTCTTTCGCATCTACCACCTCCATCGCTATCGTCGATGGCGCTGGTATCTCGACGTTTCCACAGTCTCGTCACCACACCCCACGCTTGGCGAATTGCCTTCTCGCGTTACTTCCCGGGTCCCTATGCTGCGGAGAACGGAAGTCGCCTGTTGGGGGCTGACCACTCTGAGAGTATTACAACAGACAAGCGCTATTTTTCTCGACTGACTGCGTTGGCATCGTGGCGATCCGAGTACATTTTGCGGACCCGCTTGTTGAGGTCACTCGCGAGAGGCAAGCCGGCGCAGTTTGAACCTTCCAAAAGAACCGGTGCGGTCCGTGCTGCCAATGTGCGCAACGGTAGCGCGGTCGCCACTTATACTTCTCAACTTGTATATCCCGTTAGCCACATCCATGGGTCCTTCGGATCGGAGGTCACGAAGAAGGAACCGTTGTTTATTCACGGGGCCTCCGAACAAGGTATTGCCTCCGCCAGCGACCCCTCTTCGGTCAAAGTTGGCACATGGGGCCTTTCCGATCACCAGCTGTTCCGACATTTCGCGGATTGGTTCCCAGGAGAAGCCGAGTACGGCCTAGGTTCCGGGAACATGATTGGAATGTCAAATCGCATGGATGTTAGCCAACCTTATGGTATGATATACGGCGAAGCTTGCCCGCAGGGGCGTAGCTATTTTATCTCGACCACGGAACAGCGCGGACGATTCTTGGGACTCACTGAACTCGGATCGCATCCTCAGTTGGGTATCCCTGCGCTCAATCAGATTATGACTTCCGTGACGGCGGTGTGGATTGCGAAATCTTCCAACGTTCTCAAAATGACTGGAGGTTTGGTCGCAATGATGTCTGGTACTTCCACTGGTGTCCTTTCCGCTTATGCATTGGGGCCGCACCCAACGTACGAACGGCGATATGAGAGGGGTCAGGTAACGGCTAGATGGGTTCTCTGTCCCGGAGTCCCGATCATTGCGATCGCAGTTGATAATGATTATTCTGCCAAGCGCCACGCACGCCGGCGCATATGGGCCACGGTTCTCAACGCCTTGGGAGAAGTATTTTACCTTACCGAAATACCGCAGCAATCAGATCCTACGTCAGCGAAGATGACCCCTGAGCAGGCCGATATGTTGGCTTGGAAGAACGGCCGAAGTGTCCGCTGGGAATTGGTCGAATTGAGTCGACGCACAGCTCGACCAGACCCTTATAGCCGAGAGCTTGTGGATGGTAGTTATAGCCCGCGGTCGTCATCTGACTCAATGAAGCTTAACGAGAACCAACTCGCGGCTGAGACGAAGGAAGTTGAGCAATTCATGTCGCTCAAGCCGAATCATTTCCGGAAGGTATGCGAAGGGTGGGACATGCGACGCGAACTGCTAGTTGACTTTGCTGGTGACGACAGCCACGGGGCAGGAGAGTCTGTTATTGTCGTTGCGCCTGGAATCGGTGAAGACGAGAAGGCTGCGATTCGCAGGTACGTGAGGAAAATTACGAAGGTCGACATGCCACCGCCCCCTCCCAGTCTCTGTCTAGGGAGTGAAAGCCCAAGTATCGCTTCGTCATTGTTCGGGGGGGGCGTAGGGTACCCTTCCTTATCATCAGCTGCCAGTACACCCAGTGTGCCACCATCACGATCCTCCAGTCGGTTGACGGAAACTGTGTGTTCTATTGCGAATACCGAATGGCGCATTACGGACCTTCTTTTTGGGGACAGAAAATCAGTTGAAATTACAGCCACTGCTCTGGACCTTTCCACTTACGCGCTGTTGACAACTGAGGAAGATCCTCTGCTGGGAATGTCCGGCGGTTCGACTCTGTCTTCGATCATGTCGTCGCCCATGCCACACATGAGTCAGCCATCATCAAGCTCAGAAGTTCCCGGTCAACGTGGGCGTTACATGGCTATTGGAACGTCCACCGGACTGGTCTTTGTGTGGGATATACGTGCTCCTACGGCGAAAAATGCAGAGATCGTCAACTCTGTTAATCCCGTACGCATCTTCCAGACAGAGTCTCCCCAGGTGTCATGTCTCGCACTCACCTCACTGTACGTCGTACATGGTGGGAATGACGGACTCGTGCAGGCCTGGGATCCTCTAGCCTCCTCAACACGTCCAATCCGAACTATCAACTCCCGCTTCTCATCCCGTGCACGTCGCCGACTAGTTCAAGCGGAAGCGTCCATCCATGGCGTGGGCAATAACTACTTTGCAACAGGGGCTCTTTGCCTGGACCCTGACCCTACCGTACTGAGAGGTATGGTCGCTCTAGGGACCCACCTGCGCTACTGGTCCTACAGTTGCGGGTCAGCCGATCAGTACAAATCGGGCAAGCGTCGGTTCCGACGTGGTCGCCGGGGTAGCAATTCGGGCCCCGAAGGTCAGCGCTTCAACACCAGTGGCCGTGGAGCCCTCGTCGATTTCATTGAAGATGAGAAGAAGGAAATGGAGCGGCAGGAGAAAGCGGATCGCAAAGAAAAGGCACACCTCAGCAACCGATTCGGTATCGATCTCCTGGGTCCTGACATTGACGAAGAGCAAATGCTTGCCTACGCACAACTTCTCAGCGAGGAGGCCTTTGCCAGCGAGGCACAGAAACGGGTCGAGGACGTGCCAAGCTCTCTTGCAAGTTCCCAGTTTAGTGACACATCCAGCGGGACCATCGGACCCAACGACAATTTCTTCGTTCCTGATGAAGTATCTTCATCTTCATCGCCGTACAATGACCCTGTGGATGATGATCTCGCGCCTGAGATTGCCGAAGCTATCCGTCTCAGTCTGTTAGAAGATGGGCCTGGTTCCGGTAGCCAATATTCTGACATTCCTATCAAGTATGCCAAGGGCTCTCAGTCCAGTGGCAGCGGCTTCTCACCGGCCGGCGCTGTGGCGGAAAGCAGCCAGCAACGAGAACTAGACGATCTCGAGCTGGCGATCCAACTCAGTTTGGTCGAGAGCCAGCCACATGAAGAGGGCCAGCAAGAGGGGTACCCGTCCTTGAGCGGCTCTCCAAAGGGCAAAGGGAAAGGTCGCGCTATGTAACTGGATACTGTATTTGTTTTGAGCTCAATGTTTATTATCTATTCGGATTTGTTTTAGTTAAGGCACACAATCATAATCCTACAGTCTCTCAATCCGCTGCGTACGATACACTTTAGATAGGATTCCTCTCATCCGCCGCCGCCTCCACCGCAAGACGCACCATCTCCTCGGTTTGAATGAGAAACACACTATGCGACGTATCATACACCTCCACCCTCAGCTTCACACCGTCTTCTACCGCCTCATCCAACATGATATCCTGAAACGACTTAGGGAGCGCATAATCCTTCTCCGTCCTCGCATAAGTAACAGGCAACCTCCGCCACGGATCGCCCCGGATCTTCTCCCTAATGGCCTGCAACGGAAACCGCGCCAATCTGGGGATCAACGCATCAACAGTCTCCTTCTCCATGCCCCCATAGAACCACAAATCCGGATATCTCGGAAAGGAAGTCCCATCCGCCCAATCATCAAAATACTGAGGCCACACAGCATCCAATCCAGTCCTCTCTACCAAATCCCACGCCGACACCCCCGGCCGAAGCATATAC
Organism: Aspergillus avenaceus; assembly: GCA_009193465.1. Taxonomy (NCBI): domain Eukaryota; kingdom Fungi; phylum Ascomycota; class Eurotiomycetes; order Eurotiales; family Aspergillaceae; genus Aspergillus; species Aspergillus avenaceus. Next base: position 135,512 of record ML742054.1, read on the forward strand.
GCGCACATATAAAGTAAATGCACCACGCCCCCTCCGCTTGAATTGGGATTCGATTCCGGGAACGAATACTCCTGTAACGCATCACTGCCCACACAGCCGCCGTAGGAGTGCATTATCACCATGACTTTTTTGCCGGCCTGGACAAGCGAGTCCAGGACTTCGCGGACGCAGGCCACGTCGTCGGAGAAGGTTTTAAGGGTATCGCGGCAGGTGGGGAGGTGGGGACAGTGGACTTCGAATCCGGCGGTTTCAAGTGCCGTGATGTAGGGTTTGTAGTTGGCGGGTTTGTTCCACGCCCCGTGGAGGAGGAGGATTGTTGGTTTGGGGGACATTTTTTGTTTGTTTATTGTGAGATTTGGACCTTGGGTTATTTTGGGGTTGGGGATGGGGGTGGGGTTGTTTATATGTGGTCTTGGTATAGATGGGATGGTCTTAGGGATGTTAGTGTATGGGGTTATTTAGTGTTCATGGGTGGGGCTGGATCTGGAAAGATGGCGGTGATGTGGGGGCTTGCTGGGTTCTGATTGAGTCCTTCGCTTATCCTGCTGTAGGGTCGGTTTGATGGGAATTGATTCGCTGGTGTGAAGTATTTGGTTATCTTCTTCGATATGTATATGGTTAGTCTGTACGTCATTTTTGATTATGTCTATAATTTCGGTGAATGTGCCGAGGCTGTGAGCTGGGTATGGTTAATAGAACTTTATTTATTTAGTGTGGAATTCTATATTTAAGTTCTAGTGAAGTATGATGTCGTTGCCCTGGTCCTAAGAACTTGGCAAGATTTACCACTAATCTCTAGAATGACAGGGGATCCTTAGCTGGTACAGATATTGCATTGGGAGTATTTACACGGCGAAAGCTATATATGTAAGACATATTACTGTGTCCCGGAATGTATCGGTTTATGGTCGATATTACTCCTATCGAAGGACACAGTAGAACGCAAGGGAAAGCCTCTCACAAATCCTGTTTTTATCTACTATATTAAATTTGTATGCTGTTATCTTATTTTCCATCGATTTGGTTCGATAGTTTAGTATAATACTGTATGAAATATTTGACAGTTTATGTTCACGCGCTATTTGTGGCAATTGGGAAAGGCTGCTGGAAAATAATCTGTTGCATGAGTCATGAATGCATTTTAACTCTTGGTTTTTTCCGTAACAATGGATCATACATATGTATTGCTTTCAGTTATATTAAGAAAGTGTGCTCTTGGGATGTCAAGGCTTTCTGTATTGCACTTTGTTCAGCTTAGGGTTATAAAAAGACAGCTCCGTTTTCGGACAATGGGTTGGAAAATGATAAACTCGTAGAGTTGTAGTTAGATTCATTTTATTACTGCTATGCACGTGTACATAGATGCATTTATTCTTTGATACGTATTATTCTTTGATATGGGCTTTAGAAGATGATGTCTCATTTCCTATTATGGATAGTTTAAGCTATCTGTGGGATCGACACTAAATGGCTTTACGAGAAGCATGAATCAAGAGATCTGGATTGAAATGATGCATATGATTATTCTGCCAAGTAATACCTTTTGAATGGGCCCTTATTCTTCCTTTTGTTCTAAATTTATCGCATTTATTTCAATTTTAATGGTCTATTCAGGCAAGATGGGACTTAGGGTAACCAGTATCTATACATTTCAAATGGCATAATACGAGTAGATACCTTATGTAATGGGCCACGAGGCTGACACCCCCGCTCTTTTTCTCTATTTCTTCCCCTCCCGGAGTAAACAATCCTTCATCAACAATGTCGTCTTCCAAACGGAAGTTGAACTACCATGACTACACCATCGGCTGGATCAGCGCTCTACCACTGGAACTGGCAGCAGCCAAGGCCATGCTGGATGATCTGCATGCCTCGCTTCCGATCCCAGAAAGTGACCACAACACCTACCAACTCGGTGAGATCGGAAACCATAACATCGTGATCGCCTGTTTGCCCTCCGGTGTGTACGGCCATGTCTCTGCCTCTGTTGTCGCGCAGCAAATGCAATCCACCTTTCCATCCGTTCGATTCGGATTGATGGTGGGGATCGGCGGTGGGGCTCCTAGCGATGCTGTCGATATACGCCTGGGAGACATTGTGGTTAGCAAACCTACAGACAACTTCGGGGGAGTTGTGCAGTATGACTTTGGAAAGACTATGGCGGATGGTGTGCTTCATCGCACGGGTACGTTGAATAAACCACCGGAGGTACTTTTGACGGCTATGGCGAATCTTCAAGCGAACCATTCCATGGGGGAAAATCACCTCTCAACTCATTTGCAGAATGCACTCGAGGAGCATCCGTCTATGCGGTCATGGTTCATCTACCCCGGTCAGGATAATGATATCCTCTATGAGCCGACGTACGATCATCCCCAATCGCGCACGTCATGCGATGGTTGTGATGCGGGTCGGAGGGTCGTCCGCTCACCAAGGACATCTACAGCACCGATCATTCATTACGGCTTGATCGCGTCCGCCAATCAAGTCATGAAGGACTCGAGAACGCGAGATCGGTTAGCGCAGAAGTGGGAAATCTTATGCTACGAGATGGAAGCCGCAGGTCTCATGGATCATTTTCCGTGCTTGGTCATTCGAGGAATTTGCGATTACTCTGACTCGCACAAGAATAAACAATGGCAAAATTATGCAGCTGGGACTTCTGCGGCCTATGCGAAAGAGATTTTACAGGTGTCTCTATCTGCTTCCTTCACTCCTGGCAAGGTGCGCGTGTTCGAGAACATACACTCCAGGATACCAATTCCCAAGACCACATTCTTCGGGCGAAAGGACGAACTGGACAAGATAGAAGAGTATCTTGAGAGCTCCAGTCCAGGGAGGAAGGGAGTGGTGATCGGGGGTCTGAGCGGCTATGGGAAGACACAGTTGGCTATCCACTACCTTACAGTAAGAAGGAGCTCTTATAATTCTATCTTATGGATCGATGCTTCGTGCCAGTCCGCGATCGATGAATCATTTGAAGGACTAGCCTCGCAAATTGCGTCTAACTATAAGCCCGACCTTACCGCCGTGGGAAGAGTCCTGATGTGGCTAGAGGAGGCCATGAATTCATCATGGATAGTGGTGTATGATGGTGTTGAAAGTGACTCGATGGAAGACGAAGAAGTGGACTTCGATTTGAAGAAGTATATTCCATCCTCCGACCATGGTCACATCATATTGACCACAACGGCGTCTGACTTGTGTTGGCGGATGAACCTGCTTGAAATTCACATCGAAGGCGTAACCGACGAGGCAGGAGCAGAGATTTTATGGAAGTGTGCAAGAATCAGAAGTCCCGATAACCACGGTACGTCAGTCTGGTGTCTGCATAGAGTGCGGCTAACATGTTATTTAGCGGAGGTCACATCCAGAGCGATTTCCCGCAAGCTTGGCGGCGTGCCCCTTGCCCTTGAACAAGCTGGTTCTTTCCTCTCATATGGAGTTACGTCGCTCAGTGATTATAACCGACAGCTCGAGGATCACCTTCTGGATGAAACATTACACACTCCCATGCGGAAGCATGTTGGGTCGTACGAGAAGAAGCGTACTCTTTGGTCTGCCTTTGACTTGTTACACGATGCTCTTTGCCGGCGTAGTAAAAGGTCGGCCAGCCTTCTTCATCTACTTGTCTTCTTGGCCCGAGGACCGATACCATTTGCTGTAATATCTGGGCGCAAACCCGTCATCGTTGATTCAGATAATCTCGCAGGTCAGACATCCTTGCTGGACCTATCTGATAAACTGCTGCCTGCTCCGTGCAATTTGTTGAGCCAGTTGAGACACCAATCCAAAGACCTTGCAACATCCATCCAAGAACTCGAGATATCCGGACTTGTCAAGCTGAGTCGGAGTCCGTCGGATGCTGTGATTGAGAACCTCATCATCCATGATATGGTTCGTGTATTTATACGATCTAAGCTGTCAAATGAAGAAACCGAGGAGAACCTAGCCTCTTCATTTTTGATCCTAGGACAGACGTGTTATGATAGCGACGGAAAGTATAAGACGGACGTCTTGAAAAGCTACATACCTCAATTAACGAATGTCCAAACATTATTTCTGTCGCATATACCGCGTCAAAAGCTTCAACCCCCAGACGGCAAGTACTTTGCCCTTTGTGGCTCTGTGGCACCTGTTTATGCCAAGGCTTCTCGTTCACAGGGAACATTGCAAACTGCGAGCGATTTCTGGGAAATCGCGTTACAGTATCGGCTACTGACTCAGAAGCACGCCTGGCCTAAACACAAAGCAGACTTGGAAATGTTGCAAGAGGCAGCAGATATTGACGTCAGGCTGGGAAACTTAAAAGTCGCCGTCGAGAATTATATGTCACTACTTACCCACTGCGAGCATATTCTTCCCGAAAGCGATGAAATGACAGTGGCGGTCGCCAGTGCTCTCCGTGATGCTCGCGAGACCTACGAACAACGAGAGCGAGAATTTAAGCGAGCGGTAGCAACTCAAAGCTCGGCCAAGCTTGTCTCAGCAAGGTTACATGAAGGCCCGGAAGTAGATGACGAGGAGTGGGAGCACAAAATGGCTTATGAGGAAGCCATCAGTCTATTGGGACCCAATGATCCAGAAACTGCCCGTCTTGCAGAGAAGCTCGCCAAATACTATCAGAAGCACAATCGCTCCGAGGAAGAGTACTATCGCGAGTACTTATGGCAGTACAACATACAAAGGTACGGTCATCACAACGCATTCACAGCAATGTCCCTGCGTGAATTATGCATCTGCTATGAGAAGGAGGGAAATCTGAAGGATAAGCTTCGCAATGATCTGTACCAGGCACCTAAATGGGCTGTATTTTACGCCCCATCAGAGTTCAAGGAGTGGCTCTTAAAGATAGAAGCATCACGCATCCTAGATGCAGCCAGTAATGGGGAAGTGGACGTGGCCCATGATCTTCTAGGCCGCCATGACCCGGTAACCGCATTCTGTTGGGTGGCGCGACTTCAATCATCACCGGCAAAGGAGGCACTTATGCCACTCTTCGCGGATCTCAATCTGGCCGATGATGATATCATCAGATCATTGGTTACCTGCCAAGACAAGGACGCAACGTTGAAGTTGTTCCGTGCGTACGGATTCGACCTGTCTGCAGCTTCCAAAAACGGAAATACACCGCTCCACAATGCACAGGCATACGGGAGTATTCACTTGATTCGAGCCCTGTTGGATCATGGAGCAGACGTGTCTAAGCCCAACACATCCGGCACGACGCCTCTCCATAGACAGGCAACTAATATAACCTCTCTAGGGATAGCCAGGCTTCTGTTAGAATCCGGCGCTGATGTCAATGCAACCGACCTCAAAGGAAACACGCCTCTTCATTGGGTCGCCACGATGGGCTCATCTTACAGCGTGATAGACATGGCAGAGCTTTTGCTGGCGTGGGGAGCCGATGGTTTTCTAATCAATGCCAGCAACTTCACCGCGTTTGACCTCGCCTGCAAATCCGACCACGACCAGGTGGCCAAACTAATCATCAAACATAACTCCACCAGAACCTACGAAGAGGGTCAGACCATGCTTCATCGCATCATACAAAATCCCACAGTCAGCATCATCCTGATCGAAACAGCGATTGACAATTGTAAAGATAGACTCAACGTTCAAGACACAGCCGGCGAGACTCCTTTACACTACGCCACTCGAACACGGAATATTGAAGCCGTTTCATGTCTCCTTGATTGCGGTGCCGACCCTACCATCAAGAGTTTGGATAGGAAGACGCCCGTAGATTGCATACCCAAAGATGGGACGCCAGATGCTAATGAACTAAGGGAGCTGTTTAGCGATTATTTCAAAAACTCTTCAAGCGAGTCTTGGATCTCCCGATGGATGTATCGCATGTCACTTTTTAAAAGATAGTCCATCCTTTATACCATCTGGTTTAACTTGGCAATATACCATTATTATATGATATCAAACCTTTACTATACATTGATTGTAGTGTAAGCAGACCAAGAGCCAGGGCAGCTTTTACTATAGTACAGACCGTTATCCTTCAGTAATTCAACCTCCAGAGCTCTAGACAAAAGGTCTAATTATAAATACAAAAACAGCCAACACACAACACCCCATCCCTCACCAAGCAAGACACAAGAACACAAACACTCACACAAACCCCTTATCCCCCTGCAACTCATACTCCACCCCAGCTAGCAAATGCGAAATCTCACTCGGATGAAAAACATTAAACACCCCCATGGCCATAAATATCAACACCGCATCAAGCACATACAGAAAAACCTCATGATGCAACAAATACCCATTATTCCCCTGCAGATACTCCACCAACCTGAACACAGAGCGTACCATGATCAGAAAGCTAGTGATGTATAGAATATTCAAGTGTTTCCGCCACGGGACGGCCGGGTCGCGACAGCGGGGGATAGGGTATTGTTGGAGTTTGCGGTCGAATGCACCGGCTGTTATGATGAAGAAGCCGAAGAAGAAGATTTGCACGAAGAGGCCGGCTATTATTATGCGCTCGCCGGTTTGCATGCCTGTGAGGCTGCCGCTGGATTGGATTCCGCCTCCTTTTTTCATCATCGTTAGTATAGGGACTGTGTATGGGGTGTTGGAGGACTCACCTGCGCCTTGTAGTAGGAAGGAGAGGACGTCGCCTGTGACGAATATCTTGGTTAACCATTTCTTGCGGAGAAGGGCGTGTGATTCTGCGCCTAGTATTAGAATGATCCGGCCGAGGAGCATGTATATCGAGGCTGCGAGGAGGGCCGGCGCGAGAAGGAGGAATAGGGTTTGGATTAGGTACGGGCCTAATGTCCAGTTTGGGGATTCGTGGCTTGAGATTCCGCGGCCTATGTAGCCTATTATTTCGACTATTTATTTATAGTTATCAGTATGGGAGAAGCGTGTTTATGGGGAGGGGCTGGGTATATTTACACACGCCCCCGATTGTGAACGGAATGAAGAACCAGGTTCGGGTCCGGAAGAGCTGTGCAATGTGCCATGTTGTTGTTAGGGTAAAGAGGATGGTGAATGTTACTGCTCCCGCCATGCTGGGGTTGTAGCGGTAGAAGGCGAACACGGCCGCTTGTGCATCTGCATTGCTGCTCATTTTGATTGTGCTGTTGTAGGAATAAGATGAATGATTATTGAAGGATTTGGGAATATGTCTATAGGGGAGATAATCCAGGCGTATAAATATAAAATGGAAATAAATACAATATGCAGGTTGGACGGCTAGGGCTGGTGGCCAATTCGTATATTCGTATTGTCGGTCTCCTCCCGAACCCTAGTCATCTCTGTCAATGGCTGATAGAACCTGAAGTGATGTATCAGCCGATTATGTTGATTTACTTCTGATATGCCACTCAGCTCTGGCTATCAGAATTTATAATGATAGGGTAATCCCATCTCTCGACTCTACACACTTGCACTTCTGCCGGGTGCAGATGCATCACTTTCAAACACAGTGTCTTCTTCATTTTCTTCTTGTTTATAACAGCAATATCCAGGTAACCTTGAAAGATGTTCTTCTTACCACTTTCGCTGACACCTTCGCTGACACCTTCGTCGCCCACGCTATACAATGTATGTGCGGCTCTGGATCGCTTGGCCCTCCGTAAGGCCCGTCAGGCAGAAACAAGATTCAACTTGGACACCACTTCAACCCTGTCATTATCACTATCTTCGCTTTCCTGTAGCTCACCAGATCCCTTTTCGCCCTCCCAGAGGATGTCGGAAACCCCGTCCCCACTGTCTGGAACTCCGCCGAGCCAGACCAGCCTGCCTAGCAGGGGGAAAAGGCACCGCATCCGTCACCAAAAATCTCGCAAGGGCTGCTTTACCTGCAAGCAAAGAAGGGTGAAGGTCAGACACTTTCTTTATATTCTAATATAGTAGTCCATGTGCTAATGCTCGATTAGTGCGACGAGGCGCAGCCCATTTGCGGGGCATGCGCCTTTCGAGGTGAAAATTGTTCTTATCCACGCTCAACCACGTATGCATTTGCAGTCTTTCACCAGACGTAGACTGACCCTGGAGCTTAGTTCTGCAGCCCCGAGGTCTCCTCGACGCACAAACCATACAACAAATGCTCTACAGCCGCTGGACTTCCGGCTCGATGGACTGTCTACAGAAACCCCCTTTCTTGACCAGGAAATCAACATGGCTGACCTCCGTCTCCTGTCACGGTTTATAGTGCACACCGCAAAGGAAATGACCCCCCATGCGAAGCGAAGACCTATCTGGGAGCAGGTTATCCCCGACTTAGCGTCCAAAAAGGAGTATCTGATGCATTTGCTCCTCGCACTCGCTGGCGAGCATGTTCTGTACCAAATCCACATGTCTGGGTCACACAGCGAAGACATAGACGACACCCAGTCTTCGCTACCGTCCTACAGCCAGCGCGAGCTTCAACTCGAATACCACCGCGTGATCCAGCACCACCAACGAGGCCTCGAAGGCTTCCGCCAGGCCCTAACTGACATCTCCCCGGCCACAGCAGAGTACGTATTCTGCGGCTCGATCCTCATCGTCGCCATCTCCTTCGCCTCGATATCCACCCGAGCCCAAAGCGTCACAGAACTAGGCCTAAGCCGAACCACCGAGGACAAAGACCTATACATCGACTGGCTCCACCTCGTCCGCGGCCTCTCAAGCGTCGCCCACGAACACTGGTTCACCCTCAAACTGTCCCGCCTCCGCGCTATGCTCTTCTACACCTACGCCAACGACGACTGGAAGATCACCTCTATCCCCTCACATTTCCATCGTCTCAAACACGCCCCTGAAATCTTCCACATATTCGCCCAAGGCGCAACCCAATCCCTCGACCATCTCCGCGCCTTCGCAACCACCCTAGAACAACCAGACACCGAACCAGACTACTCAAACAATTACACACACACCCTCAACACCCTCGAAGAAATCTACATGCGCATCCTCTACGTCCTCCAGTTCTCCCGCAGCGGGCGCGACAACCCTCCAGCCTTGGACATCCAAATCGACATGGAAGACAGCGCCGTCATCTCCTGGCCCAGCAAGCTCTCCGCCCGCTTCGTCAACAGCCTGGGCACTGAGCAGCTAGGCACGGCTGAAGCCTTCTCGTTTGTTATCCTCGCTCACTTCTATCTCATTTCCTGCCTGTTCCGGGATATATGGTACTTGAATAGCGGGTTCGGGTCGGAGATACGGAAGGTGTCAAGTCTTGTGGATTCACTGGGTGATTCCGCATTGGCTGGGTTGATGGAGTGGCCGGTTGCCGTTGCTGAATCGGTATAATTCTAGTTTATTTGTTTTATTTTTGTTTACATTGGAGTAGATTCGGGAAGTGAGCGAGTGCCCGAATGGTTTCCTGGTATCTATGTAATCAATAGGATAAAATGGATTCTGCAGAGTTATCCCTTTACTTCGGTTCCCAGTCCACGGAAATGCCGAGTATTCATTTTGAGTTATTCTATTATTATCTTTTTATTTTTGGGCAGGCTAACAGGGTAAAGGTTAGGTGTGAATACGAATATACGAATATACGAATATACGACCGACATGGTCTCCACTGACGAAGTTGGTTTGTACCAATAAATAGAAGTTAGTTCAAGTGGCGAAATAAAGACAATTTCCATTCCATTTATTTTCCCGTCGAGTTATGAGAATCTCATGCCTGTGTGGATATATGAATCATGATGATTAGGGCAAATACACCGTTTACCCTTATGATTCATTAACCCTATACATGTACATTACGTAGAATCCAGTCATTGCAAAGCAGTTTATATACCCAACACCGAACCTACACCCAAAGATATAAAGATAGAAAGAAGGAAACAAACCCAGAACCAAGTATGTGATATAGGGCTGTAAAACCAAATCAGACCGATGATTGCGTTGCTTTAACTGGTATATTTATTAGTAAGTGAAGTTATCAGCTTCACCGCCTAAGTTTGACCACAAGGAATAATCGTCATTGAAGGCCGAGGCAACGAGTTATTACATTGTTCCAAATATTTTGACACAAGCCTGGAAATCTAAAATCAACCAATTTTCAGAGAAATAAAATTAATTTCAAGAAACGGATGGTAGACCGCACGTCTTTGGAAGGTGTCCTCTTTCCTGCACCGCGATGCTTAGCGCCGGAAGAACACAATGAGGCCACCACGCTCTTCAACAGCCTCATCGAGCATTGCAAGCCTTTGGAGGCATCTAGCAAGGATTACAAACCAATAACACTCATACATCTCACACAAGATGGAGTCTCTGCCAAAGACGAGTTTCTGGAACTCTTTTTTATCTTTATTAAATGCGATCAACTCGGAGTCACAGAAACCAGTTTCACTGAGGCTTTAGCAACATTACGCAGCTTTCAGACATGGACTTCAGAAGAAAAACATCGTCTTAGTCAAAGTCTCGTTCGGTTTGCTACTTATTTGATGGATAATTTCTTCCTACCCCGTATGTTCCTTGCTTCTGAATCCGATATATATATCTGAAGTTCTGAATTCTAAGATGCTTACTCTAGTTAAATCACTGGCTGCAAAGACTCCTCAGCCTACACCGGCATTTCTTTCTCGTCCTGAACTATCAGAACCAGCAATCGGCACCCCACAGCGCGTCTCTAATCTGCGACAATGTTGTCTTACGCGTGACCGACATCGATGTGTGGTAACCCGCAAGTTTGACAGACGTGAAGCTAACAACCGATACAAAACTGACGGAGCGAACGTGAAAGACGACGATGGGAATTCTTTACTAGAGGAAACCAGAAACACAGCCTTCCTAGAAGTGGCCCATATCATTCCCCACTCGCTTATGTCTCATAGCTACATTTCAGGAGAATCAAAATTAGTATGTATATAAATTATTACTTTATGCCCTACAGCTGGTTTTGCTAACAAGACTTTTTTCTTTTTTCTAGACAGAGCGAAAACAAATCGCCCACAAGATCCTTAAGATGTTTAACCCCGGCGCTGTCTACCTCATCAGTGGGGTGGACATCGATCGACCGATGAATGTGCTTACCTTAACTCATGAACTGCACCAGTTATTCGGCAATTTTGAGGTCGCATTTGAGCCAGTTCCTGATCAGCCGCATACGTACAAGATCAATTATGTAAATCCAAACCTTGTGTTTCGAGACGATAAACTTCCTGTGACCCGCACGCTGTTCATCACCCCTGACAGAAATATTGATCCCCCCTCTCCTCAACTCCTGGAACTACATCGGGCCATCGGGCGCATTCTTCATCTCAGTGCTGCGGGTGAATACATCGATAAATTGATTCGGGACATGGAGGATATGGAGGGAGGAGAAGTCTGCCCGGACGGATCTACTCGCATTGACGCATACGTTCGTTATAAACTTGCCACTGAGTCTCACCAGATGATTGCTTGCTAGGGAGTAGCCATTTGTTGATAAGGAAACCGCTTGATATCGCCCTAAGTTATGCACACATTACTGCTCTGGCGCCCAGAAAGCCGTCTCGTCTAGATATTTATTCATTTATTATTATTATGTTTGCTTTTTACATTGCAAGATGTGAGTGATGATGGTCTCCAATGGTACCTACTAATGGGCATAAAATGGACTGTGTTATCCTTTTTATTATTTCCGTTCTCAGTTTAAGGAAGTACTGAGTTTCTTTTATACAGATATATAAAAATCTCGGGTTATTAACTAGTCCGATATTAAAAATCTATACCCATTCCACCGAACCTAAACCCAAAAGAAGGTGAATAAAAAGGGTGACGGGTCCATTAACCATGGTTTCTTTCTACAGGATTTGACTTTCCATCGGGTCTATCTAATGATTCCAATTCCCGTGTTATAATTGTGGAGCCTTGGTTTTCTGAAAATTGGAACTGGTAGATCTTGTGGGCATTACCTGCTGATTGGAATGCGAATGCGAGGTTACGAATGTACGAATTACGAATTACGAATGTACGAGAAATTATTTATACGGGCAGTTATGGGATTTCCAGTAAATTATTTGCTTGGCTCTTTTCTTAGTATTACGGGCGCATTGCCACTTGGACTTGTTTGTACTTTCATAGGGCCTGATATACGAGTATCAGTTTCAAGTAGGTAGACAAATGGCAATGCTATTTCACGCATTTAATCATAGTGTACTAGTTCCTGGGTCAGTACTGCAATGAGCTTGATAGACCGAAGCATGATTGACTTCACTACATAGTATGTGATTATAGATGAACTCTACTGTCGGTATCGGAATACCTCTCCACCGCGCACCTCAAACGTCCCATTCAAACCAGGCAGGTGAACAGTACCTTTAGTCCCCGCAGGCGCAGTAACGGCAATTCTAAATCTCCCATTGCAATCAAACGCCCAATCCACGCTAACCTCTCCGTGGGGAGTCGGGTATCTCCCCTCCGCCCAATCCAGCCCCAACGTCTGCGGAGCCACCCTCCACTCCTTGAATCCCGGCGTGACAGGCTGGATCCCAAGGACATAGCGGCTCAGGTCGGCGGTCGGGCCTGCGCCCCAAGCGTGGCATAGTGAGGTAGAAGCGCCCAGTCCAGGCGTCCCGTCCGCATTCATGGTCTCCCAGATACACCCGGTGTAGTTTGCATGGGCGGGATCACTGATCGGGCCCCAGAGAGTGTGAAGGAGGCTTTTGGCGCGGGCTACGTCGTTCGCGTGAAAGGCGGCTTTGAGGTGGTAGCCAGACGCGTAGGGACTGATCTTCTGGGCCCATCCGCTTGCGGCGCTGGTGTTGGAGAAGGCGAGGGCGCCGTTGGGGAGCGACAGCTCGCGCGCCATGGCTGATAGTAACGTGGTGGTGCGGGGATCGTTTGCTGTGTCGCTTAGGATGGCGAGGGCGTTGGCTTCTTGCGAGAAGAAGTCCTGGTATGTATCCGACTGGTAGTAGGCCTGGAGCTTGGGACTCCAGAGGTGGGTGTTTATTGCGCGCCGCAGGGAGTGCAGACGCTCTTGATACATTGTGCTGTTGAGATCGGCTTGTTCGAGGTACGGGACCCACAGGGTCAGGGCGTAAGCGTAGGCGAGGTTGAATTTGGAGACGACTCCGGATAGGGCAGGGTCATAATAGTTCCAGTCGCCGCCCATGGATGGATCGGAGATGTTGATCAGACCATTGGATAGGGTCTGGGAATGCGCCCAGTCGAGCATGCGAGCCGCTTTCGGGGCCCACCGGTGTAGGAACACTTCGTCTCCCGTCTGCTCGTAGAATTTGGCCATGGCGCTGACGAGACTGAATGAGTATCCAATTAGGCCTGTGATGTTGGCCGGGATATCCGCTGTGCGAGGGAGTTGCTGGATCTTGGCGTTGGGGACGAAGAAGCCCGGCAGCAGCTGGTTGGAGCCGAGAAGCTCGATGGAGCCGTTGACGTACTCGAGTCCGTTTGTGCTCGCGAATGCTGCGCTGCTGGATATATCCAGGTCTCCGGCGTAGGCGATGCGGTCGCGTCGGGAACCGTCGACGCTGGCTGGTAATGGGTTGGTTCCGACGAGAAAGTCCTGCAGCGCTGCTTTGTTGTTCAACGGTGAGGAATATCTCTGTTGTCCGTCGACTGTGAGTGAGAGGTTGGTGAAGAGAGCGGCGTGTCCTAGGGATGCGCCTACGCCGAAGGAACCGTAGAAGGCGGTGTTTTGGGTGATGTTTAGCACGGTCTGGTTGTTGATGCTGACAGATACTTGGGATAGGTTCACTCTGCTGCGGACTCTGTGCCATGCATCCAAGGCGATAGCGGCTGGAAGGACCTCTGATGCGAGGGTAGTGCCCAGCTCGGAGGATCCGGCATGGGCTGAGATGGAAGCATTGGCAATGTTGACAAAGATGTAGACACCGGTGGACAGAGTGTCGCTTAGCACTGTAAACCCGAATCCCTTTGAAACAGGCTTCACCGAGAACGCAAGATCGTAGCTGGTCAGCGAAGGAGACCAGGTCGAGTAATACGGTTGAGGGGCAAGGCTGTCGATTAAGGCACCCTCGTCGGTGAGAACCCAGAATTCTGGTATACTCCTAGCCGGGAGCTCACTGAGCTGCAGGGTCCGAGCCCCGGCGTGCCAGATTTGAGTCAGCACTTTATCAGAACAGTTGAATGAGCCTGGGAGCTGGGCCAGAGGGGTGTTGGAGACGGTCGGTTTGAACCTGATAGACGACAGGTGGATTTCTCCGGCGCTGGACAGGTTCAGCTTTTGATATCGCAGTCCACCCTGGATCAAGCGAGCCGTGTATGACTTTTTGTCGGTGAGGTTGAATCGGTTTACACGGTAGGTATCCATTGCTGCAGCTAGGGGTAGGGAACCATCGCCCTACTTGGTAGAAAGATAAGCTATCATAGTTTTGAACGAGAGGTTGTGCCCACCATTTCAGAGTCTAGTAACGCATGGCTTTCGCTGTAGGTCATTTCAAAGCCCGAGGCATCTCCAGACTTATGAGAGACCTGGAAAGTGGCATATCCTTCAACATTTCGTCCGTAATCGAGGATGGCTATGGCAGGAGTAATGCCGTCCGATGAGAGTCTGAGAACAGTGCCGATTTCAAACGGCTTTGGGACCTTGTGCAAGTCGGTGACATAGGTGACAGGTCGGTAGGGCACAGAGCAAGTCACAGGGACGAGTAAGGCCAGGAAGGCCAGAACGCCAGTCTTTCTCATATTTCCCAAGACAAAACTTGGATCAATGAGCCTTGTGATCGATATGGCTGCGTTTAGTAACTTTAGTAGAGAATATTCTGGCAGCGAGAACTACAACTGAAGGGATCGTGGTATACACCATTATTTATACATAGTCAACAATGATATGACTTCATCGTTCTTATCTCCTAGGCAGACCCATTCTTCATCCAAACGAATAAACGAAGCAAAATGCTTTACACATTTGTTCAGTTAATTTATCCTGGATCTTCAACCCTACAGCGGACAGAGCCACGGGCGGATAAGTGGCAAGAGGCCGAAGAATATACGAGTACGAAATTACGAGCATAAAGATATGATGGAACCTTCCATGATCCTGGCCGTTGAAGGCCCACAACCCTTAAACCAACTTTCGTCACCCCGGGGGAGTTTCCAGCCCCTTTATATAATGCTACTACACTGGATATACTTTATACTGACTGCTAGGCCCACTAAACCCAGCTAGATCAGATACAAGGACGTGAAGAATTGAAATCAAATCTATAAATACCAAGCCCTTACTACAGAATCATTAATAACATATTGTGGCTCGGATCTCTCACATATACTTCATACTAGTTAGTGTACTATAGATGGACCTTAATAATGGGTAATGGTCAATGACAGAGATTGAGCCGGACTAAAGTGTATATATAAAAAGGCGAAGCCTCAAGCTCGTTCTTCGACTGACATAACCTTACAGCTACTTTGATATGACTCTAATGATAAGATAAATTGAATGGGAATCAATCAAGTAGACTAGAACGATCTACCGTACAACAACGAAACTCCATTGAAAACAATCGGCATGTCTAGTTGGCCACAGGAAAGTACTCTATAACAAGCGCGACCAGACCAAATCATTTCATAGAAGGTAAAGAATCAAAGCAAAACGTTAAGTTAATCCTGTACACTGTTCAAATATCTACAGGATCGAGACGGCAGCGACGGCAGCACCGACGAGCAGACCCAGGAAGGGAGTGGTCATCTTGCCGGCGGCGTTCGCGTCGACAGTGACGGAGGCGGAGGAGCCGCTGCCGCTGCCGGTGGAGGTGGAGCTGGACGAAGAGGTGCTGTTACCGGGGGTGTTGGATTCGCCGTTGGCGAGGGCCTTCAGCTTGACGTCACTGACTTCGTTGCCGGTGTGGTCGTAGATCTTCTGGGGGATGGCGGTGGAGGAGACGCCGACGAGCTTGCCGGTGTTGGCCTTGGAGAGACCGTTGTCGATCATGTCCTGGACCTTGGAGGGGCGGGAGGGCAGGTCAAACTTGCTGAGGAAGGTGGAGTTCTGGATGAGGCCGGAGCTGCACTTGGGGGCGCTGATGGAGGTCTGGGAGGCGTTGGAGGCCTGGATGCGGCTCATGTCGAGCTTGGCGTACTGCTTCTGCAGGTTCTCGAAGTCGACGAGGAGGGTGGCGGTGTCGCTGTTGTTGATCTTGACGAGACCGTAGTTGTTGTCCTCCTGGGTGTACTCGTAGACCAGACCGCCGGAGAAGGCCTGGGACATCTCCTCACCGTAGAGGGCCTGGACCTCGGTGAAGACACGGGGGGTGACTTCGTTGCAGCCGTACTCGGAGAAGAAGACGGGGATGGAGGAGTTCTTGAAGTCCTCGGTCAAGACGTCGTAGCCACTCTTCTTGAAGGAGGATTCACCGCACCACGAGTAGGAGTTGAGACCGAAGAAGTCTGACTCGGAGTTGGCCTCGTTAGAGTCCTCGCACATGAAGTAGTTGAGGGTGTCCATGAGGATGGGGCGGACATCAGCAGCCGAGTAACCGACGGGGATGGTACGGTTGACGTTCTTCTTGATGTAGTCCTTCATGTCACGCTGGATGGCACGAATGTAGGCGGGGACCTCCTTGACACTCTGCTCGTTGATGACCTCGTTACCGGAGAAGAAACCGAGGGTGTTGGGGTAGTTCTTGAAGGCCTCGATGACACCGAAGACCTGCTCGTAGTACTGGGAGTTGTAGGTGCTCTTGGGAGCGGTACGGTCGATGTAGCCACCGTACAGAGGAGAGTTGACATCGAGGATCATGTAGATACCGGCCGCATTGAAGATCGACGCGCAGTCGTCATGGCTGAGGCTGGGCTCCAAGTTGTAGACACGGATGGTGTTGACACCCAGGCGCTGCATGAGGGCGGCATCACGCAAGCAAGCATCCTTGTCGCTGAGGGGATCCTTCTTCTTGGTGAAGCCAGAAGAACCACCGGGCTGGTAGCTGTAGAATGATAATACAATGATCAACACCACCGCTTTCCTTAGGAGGCAAGCCGATCGAACATCGATTCCGATCGGCATGAAAATAGAGAACACCTACTCGACACCGAGGATCTGGAAGCGATCACCAGTTTCGCTGTTGACAAAGTCCTTGCCCTTCACCTCAATGGTGGTGACCGCATTGGCGGTGGTCGCAAGAGCGCAAAGCGCAGCGAAAAGACGAGTGTAAGTCTGGATCGGAGTCAGGGCACGTTCCGATTCGGGTAATTTGTGTACCCGGCCGATCTATATCATTGTAGATCGTGTACAAAGACTTCTCACTTACCGAAGGCATTGTGAATCAAGACAATGAAGATTTTCTCAAAGGACTGGACAGAGATTCTTCCACAGGAAGACCCTAATAAAATAGATAATTACAGATAAAAAAGAATGACTGGCGCAGAAGCGCAAAGGTGAATCTCAACCCGCAGGGGAAGTAGCGAATGTGGAAGAACGGTAGCAAAAAAACACCGCAAAGTGATACGCCGATAAAGAGAAGAAAAAGAAAGAAATGATGAGATCCGGAAAAAGAGCTGGAATAAAAGGTCTCCGTACCCTTTGGAGGGGGCCCCTCTTCTGGGCCTAAAGGTGCCCAGTAAATTAGTCTAATTAAAGGGCATACTCCAGCACTAAGGATCCATTTGGTCCGCTAGTGAATTAGTCCAAGGGTCGTCCACCAATCCGTTGTTGCTATAAGACCCTTGGCACTGAGGGTCTCTCAGTGGTGAGACGATGTCTGGGGCATGAATCCATCCTGAAATGTTTTTCATTGTCTCCATTGATATTGCCGTTTGATTATCATCATCTACTACCGACCACCAATCATCAATCTATGCAGATCCTCCTATTTTGCAATTTCTTTGCTGTCAGATTCGCCAGACGTGTTCCAAACAATATAAAAAAATATTAAAATGAATGCAGAAAAAAAAAAGAAAGAAAGAAAAGAAAAGAAAAAGACTAGAACAGAAAAGAAGAAATGCATCTGAATCCACATCAAATTGCACGCTGTTGATACACTACTTAACGCATTACCTCTAAGAATACAACCCAAATGAACCCCCTCAGGAGACACACTAGGACAAATTATTGGCGTCTGCAACCCAAGAACGACAGCCCGTTCTAGTTCTAAGACACCCAGAACTGTGGAAAAGGGGGGAGGATTGGGAGAAAAGAAAATTCGAATAAAAAGAAAATGAGTAAAGAAAAAGGCATGGCGCCGAGAAATACCAAGAGAGTCCGCCACATCGGCGGCCAAGACATGGTCATGATGCAAATATACAAGGAACAGAAAAGTACACAGACATGAACGTAGCGGAGATGGAACATGCGGTCGAACCCTTGGAGAATATCGACCCTGACATCATTCGGTCTTTTTTCTTCATATAAAATTAGTTTTTTTTTAATGGGGGAGAAAAACGAGAAAACAGAGGCCACGGCCCAGCGTGAACCCGACAACCCTAAAAACAAAACAAAAAAAAACAACACTTCCAAGGCCAAGCAAAGGTTCTTTATTTTTAACGCAAAAGGGATGAATCGGTTGGATGATTGGAGATGCCGAGGGATTGAGTCCGGGTCCGAAGTGTCTCGTCTCGTCTAATAGTTTACTCCACGTTATGGTTTTCCTCATCAGCACTGCCACCTTCACCGGTGAACGTGCCCAGCTTGAGGGCGGCGTCCATGGCGACCATCTCGGCCAGAATTTCCAAAACTTCCTTGGGGACGGTCTTGTCATATATCGAGATCAGGTCCTTGGGCTGAGGGTAAACCTTCAAGGCCTTGTAGAAGCACAGGGCGGCTTCGACCTTGTCTGAGCCTATGGAATTTATGTGAATCGCTGCTACTTTCCAGTGATTTGTGGATGTTTTTCTTCTTCTTCCTCTTCTTCTTCTTCATTTTTTTTTTGTTCTTTTTCTTTTTCTTTTTCTGCCTTTGTCTTTTTGTCTGGTGTATCCGGTGTATCTGGGAAGAAAGGGTCGCGTCAGGATAAACATACCTTCGGCACAGAGAGACTCTCCGCGGGCGACTTGGCCCATGAAGTAAGCCTCCTTCTCTTCCAAGTCGGTCGGGAATCCCTCATCCTTGGCCTGTTGAACCGCCTTCTTGATGGATTCACGCTCCATAGCGCCCTGAGCCTCAGCTTCCTCCTTCACAGCTCTCGCGAGACGACGGTTGTTTCTCTTGAGCGATTTACGGAAATCGGGGTCGGTCTGTCTCTTGTGGTCGAAGTACACGGCGTAGGCTGGACCGAGGAAAGAAAAATCCGGATTAGCATTTGATTCGCGCAGCTTCGTAGTGTGTCGCAGTTCTTACCCAACAGACCGGTCAAGATAGTGCCTGCCGAAGCAGCGACCAAGGTTGATGTTCTCATAGTGTCTGTAAGCTGTGTAGATAATTAAATCTTTTTAAAATTGAGGAGGGTAGAGAATCAGAAGGTCACAACGAGACACGTCCAACAGAACAGATCGGTATCTGTGAATTAAAGGTACTAAAGGTATGGGGGGAACAAAGACTGGGGAAATGTGACGCTTTCTTTTCTGCCAAATTTGAAAAGTCGCGGAGAAATGGTTGATCCGTCTCGGGGTTTCTGTCCCGCTAGAGATCCATCTGAAGCCCTTCTTCCGTCATTTCCCTCCCTTGGATACCTCCCCAAACCCCCCTCATATTGTTCTCGAATAAAAAATAATTCACGGTCAACATGGAAAGTCGCGGGTTGACTCTCCGTAGTCGGTCCCGTCGTGCTCGTCCTCAGATCAGTGCCCCGAAACCCATCTCCGGTCCTCTACCTCCTGGCAGCAAGGCCGCCGACCCTCGGACTGCCAACGCAACTCCCGCTGCACGCGAACGGGCCCCTCAAAAAGATGCCACCTCCGATCTGGTGAAGCGACGGTATTCAACGCGGTTTAATCAAGCCCCCGAGTTCGATGCACCGCCTGTGCCCGGGGTACCAAAGCTCCCCTCCCAATTTACCGCACTGAGCCCACCCCAGGCGACCAGCAGGAGGCCTTCGACAGAATCCTCGGGTCCACCGCAAGTGGATCTCAATGCTCTGCGGGACCCCAGTCTGCCGGTGGATAGATGTAAGTCGCTTTGGGTATACTACTGTGAACATACCGTCGTTCTAACCAAGTCCTCTCGGTTCTAGATGTGGCCAACCTACTCTCCAACGCGACGGAGGAGGAGATCGAGGAATACCAGCGAAGCCTCCGGAAAGTGAAAAACAGGACGTCCACCGATCTTCAGCAGAATGTATATCAGAACC
Organism: Aspergillus avenaceus; assembly: GCA_009193465.1. NCBI lineage: Eukaryota > Fungi > Ascomycota > Eurotiomycetes > Eurotiales > Aspergillaceae > Aspergillus > Aspergillus avenaceus. Next base: position 155,662 of record ML742054.1, read on the forward strand.
GCACACAATTCATCAAGATCAGTAAAGAGGCCGATAAGCTCAAAGGGGAGATGCGCACCCTGCGTACGCTCATGGCCGAGCTCACCACTGCGTTGGGACAGACGGCTACCGTGGGGAATACGGCGAACCCCATATCTCCGACACCGGACGAGCGCATATCCAAGCGGAACAATCGCAGCTCAGTCGCCAATCTGGAAAGCATGTGGAATGTACAGCTGCAGACCCTCTGGAAGACCGTGGAGGGGTCGCAGAAGTTTTTGCCGGTCGTACCGGGGCGACACATTGTGATGGAGACCGGAAACTGGGTCGAGCTGGATTCTGCGACCTGGAAACCAAGGCGTCCCATCCACCTCGTTCTCCTGAATGACCACCTGCTGGTCGCGGCAAAAAAGCGGAAGCGCGTAGACCAGAGCAACTCGAACCACCGCGGTCCGGTTCCAACCAAGCTGGTGGCCGAAGAGTGCTGGCCCCTGCAGGATGTCGACATGATCGATCTTGGCGCCAATCTGGGCCCGGGGGTGTCGCGTCAAGAAGCCGAAGAGCGCGGGATCATGAACGCAGTCAATGTTCGCGTCGGCTCGAAGCCCTTCACCTATCGCCACGATAAGCGGGACGGCACGGCGAAGACCGATCTCTTGGCAACATTTCGCAAAACCGTGGAAGACCTCCGTCGCACACTCCGATCGGAAACCGAGGCGGCGGGCAAGAACGAGTCGTTTGGCTATTTGGGCGTGCGGCAGTCGTCGTACTCACTCAAGCCCGATTTCAGCGCCCTTGATACCTCACGCGACAAGTCGGAAGTCCGCATCGATGTAGACGGCAAGCAGCAGAATCTACGGTGGGTCGAGGGCCAAGTCGACGAACTCGACATCGACATTGCTCTGCAACGATTCGAAGAAGCCGTGTCCAACATCGAACGACTCCGCAAGCTCGCCAAAGGCCTGAAGGGCAACTCGGTCGCGCAGGACGTGATCAACACCAAGGTCGACGAACGAGCCGCAAAACTGGCCGGGGTTCTCTTGCGCTCCTTAGTGGACACGCCCTCCTTCCCCAACGCTACGAAGACAAAAGTTTCCTGGCTGACCCGCCTGGGCTTCGAGGACCAGGCCCGGGAGGCCTATCTCGACGCCCGAACGGACACCATCTCCAAACGCATCCGGTGAGCCCTGTCTTCCACGTAACTCTTATCCGCGTAAGACCTAGCTAACAGAAGCAGATCCTGCGTGTTCGAAGGTGGTCTTCCGCAATATATTTTCCAAATCTCCTATGTCTACTTCACCCTCATTAAAAACACGGTCAGCATCTACCAGCAATGCTTCCCCACCATCATGACCAGCGCCTGCATCAAATGGGCCAAGTACCACCTGGACGGTTTCAACGACCTCCTCACCCGCCAGCTGAGCAGCGTGCAGCGCGGCACGACGGTCTGGCAGAAATGCATCGACATCGTGCGCGAACACGCCGGCATCCTCTCGGAAGTGGGGGTCGACTTCACCGACCTCGTGGCCAAGGGCCTGGAAGTGACCTACGACGAGGGCGCCCCGAAGCCGCAAATGACGCGGTCCGAGTCGCTGATCTCCGGCCTCGCCGACGCCGCTCGTGATTAATTCGTTACCTGTAATTCTATAGCTGGCTCTATTCTGTTTAGTTAGAAGCTTCGTTGACCGAATGCTATTGTACCCTTTATACAATCTATTTAGCTCATGCCTATATAAACTATACTATACATCCTACACGTGTATCCATCACAAAGACCACCACTCATACGTACTATCATCCTGATCATGAGCAGCGTCGTCGCCGCCCCGTCTGCGCCACGACCTAGTCACATGCTCCTGGAACTGCTCGCCAGGCGACCAAACGACATCCCACACCTTCGGATCATTCATCATACTCTCATACTTGATCGTGCCGAACCGAAAGTCCAGCTCCGCATCGCCTGTCTCCGACGGCAACCTCATATAGTATCTCACAGAATCAGGAATCTCCTCCCGATTATGACTAATCATGACCAGGGCCTGATCCTCCGACAGACCATGATGCCTAATGGCGGCATCCTCAGTCGTGAACCCCTTCAACCAGGTCTCCTTAGCCGTAGAGCGCCGAATAACACTCGACACACGGGAGCGGGTATGTTCGCCGGCCTCGAGGAAATGAATGCACCGATCACGCAGCGAAGCAGACATACCGGAGAAGGGTTCATCGAGGATGACGATATCGGGTTTATGGACGATGGCGCGAAGAAAGAGCACGAGACGCTGCTGGGCCGTGTTTAGCTGGCCGAAGGTCGTGGTGTCGGCGTAGTCGACTTCGTAGTCTATGGGCGTGAAGACGGGGGTTCCCTTTGGGTGGGCGATCTTGGGGAAGTAGTTTCGGGCTTCGACGCCGACGCGGGGCGGCTTTTCTTTTGTGGTTGTTGGTGCGTTGGGATCGAGGTCGGCTTTGAAGAAGCGGAGGATGGAGGTTACGTCTTGGTCGCGGTCGTAGTTGAGGGCGGGCTTTTGGAGGAAGGTTTCTGCGAAGGCGGATTCGACGGATTGGCGGATGGTTAGTTGGCGGGGGAAGAAGGCGTGGATTTCGGGGCTGGAGTGGCCGAGTCGGGATTGCAGTTCGAAGATGGAGATTCCGGGCTTGCCCGGTTCGGGGAGGCGGGAGCGTCCGAAGAGTTTGATGGGGAGGGCGTAGGATTGTGGGTGGTCGGAGGTGATGAGGGAGAGGAGGGTGGTTTTGCCGGAGCCGTTGGCGCCGAGGATGACCCAGCGCTGGCCGCGGCGGACGGTCCAGTGGAGGCCCTTTTTGGGCTTGCCGTTGACCTTTTGCGTCCAGTTGCCGAGGACGGTCTTGGGGCCGTATTGGACGCGGACGCCGTCCATTTCGATGAGCGGTTCGCCGCCTTTGGTCGCGCTCATGGCTATGCCGCTGGGTTTCTTGGCGAGGAGCTGCAGGTCCCAGAGGAGTTGGCGGTCGAGGTGGCCTGCGTCGAGGGCGGCTGTGGCGGCGTGGTAGATGGGCTGTTCGTCGGCGGGGAGGGGGTCGGAGCGGGCGGAGATGACGTGTTTCCAGACTTTGAAGACTTTCTGGGCGTCGGGGCGCGGGCCCTGGAAGAGGATGTGGTTGTTGTTGCCGAGGAGGACGAGGTGCGTGATCCAGTCGGGCAGGGGGTCTTGCGGTCGTAGGGCGAGGATGAGTCTGGGGTCGGACTTGTCCGCGAGACGCTGCAGGAGGGCGGAGATGCTGCGCACGGTGGCCGGGTCGAGGCCCATGAATGGGTCGTCGAGGAGGAGCAGCTCGGGCTTGCTGAGGAGGGCTTTTGCGATTCGGGCGCGTCGGGTCTGGCCGTTGCTCAGGTTTGCGACGGGCATGTCGAGGAGGTCTTTCAGGCGCAGGTCCGTGATCACCTGGTCGAGTAGTTGCTCGTCGAGCTGGTGTTCGCCCTCCAGGGGGTTCAGCGAGGTCTGGCCCTTGAGATACTGGGATACCGTCCAATCCGTCTCCTCCCGGTGACTCTCATAGCGCGCGCTGAGGTACGCTCCCCGCGTGCCTCCGATCGCGCCGGAGCCTTCCCCGCTGAACCCGATATACTGGATCGCATTGCCGACGAAGCGCAGCCGGGGGTCCTTGTTCGCGATCTCGTCTGTGAGGAGGTAGGGATATGAGCGGGCCGTCGGCGGGAGACAGACGTACTGGCCGCGCAGGATATCAAGGAGCTGGGTTCGACCAGAGGTGCCGATCACAGCCCAGTGTTCATGCGGTTGTTTTTTCTTTCCCTTTGCAGGAGACGCTTTGTCGGCCGGCAGGATGAAATTGAGGTCCGGGAAGAGCGGCGGATTCTTGTTCTTCGCGGCATCGTCTGGCGTGGGATAGTTCTGGTAGAAAGTGCCGTCTTGAATGCGGATCAGTGGGGTTGAGGACGACGCGCGAGTTGTGCGCAGTACAGTCGTCGGTCGGAGTAGCCTCGTCTGCAGCACCGGTCGTCGGAACATGGTGGTTTGCGTCTGGGGTCGTTCATCCCGGCATTGACGAGTATTTGAATGATGTCGTCAAGTCTTCTCGGAGTTGGTCCGCAACTCCGGTCACGTGATTCTTTTATATCTGGTTCATTTGGAGTTGCTGGTGAATAAGAGCCAATAGCTTGAACCTTGGAAAGAGAAACTAATTCGGACTTGGACTTTGTGTCCCCGGTATAGCCTGTCCAACAAGTATAGCCCTACCGATCAAAGCAACCCGTTCAATCACATCGACGTGAATAAACACCTTGTCAGTTCTAACATCTATATGTGAACAATGTAAATGAACAGAGTGGCCTAAGATAAATCTCTCGGAAATAATAAAGTCAGCCGCTCTACAGCTAATAAGATCCTTCAGGTTGCCGTCTGAACACTATAGGCTGATTTACTCTAAGCCCTAACTATTGTACAAATAACTATTCCGCCTGTAAAAATAATAAGATAAAAGAATGCTATCTAATAGGACAATTTGAAATATATTAAATAATATACTAGAGTTATATTTTTAACCCTTAAATTTTAACTGTTTTTAAACTACATGTTTTTTTCAACTTGGAAATTTAAACTTAATAAGGCAACAACACTTCTAAATAAAAGTGAAAGTTTTTCTCAAAAGAGTCTTATCTTTAACGATAAAAGTAAGTAATAAAATATCTTGTAGATTTAGAGAGTAAGAATTTAGAAATAAAGAATCGTTATATTGTATTCAAAAATTGAATCTTTTATCTAACAAAAGTTTGATATATTTTCAGATATAAAAAATAGTCTAAATATGCTCAGACTGCCTACAACAAAAGCTTTTGACTGGTAAGTTATTTGCACTATACTATTTAGAATCAGCCTTACCCATGGAAACTTTTGTTGGCTAGACAGTCTGGACTCTGAGCTTGCCGAGATAAGTTGTTTATGTACAAGGGTTACATTGCAAAATGCGAGAAAAGGTAAATGCTGCATGCAGTGTGAAATAGGGTTCGGAAAACGTCGCGGTGGAGATTTTTCTCCGCCACATCTATAACGCGGGGATAGCTGAGCTCCATTTGCTGCTTGGCTCAATTCTTCTATCCTCCGCACTGATTGTTGATCTACTATCCTAGGGCTAAATCCGTAGACCAATCTCTCGCTGATTTCTGGCACCTAGAGATTATTACTGTTTTCTTAAATTGAAACCCGTCGAACATAATTCATTTCACGATTTACCCACCTACTGCAATGGTCCAGCCAGTGCTCCCCACATCTAGGTCATTATACATCCCCGAAAGGGAATTGGTTAGAGGAAACACGCAAACGGAAAGCCCAGGCAATGATGCAACGACATGGTTTCCGACACTCATCCACCGGTTCGATCACGATGTTTGGTTCAGTGGATATGGAAGATCTTTACCCTATACATCATTATGTCTTCACATGGACTAAAGATATTGGAGTGGGTACAGGGTCGGAAGTGTATCGCAAGCGCAGATATGGGTGAGGTCACGACTCACGATAAACCTAAACCGGGGATGTCGGATTCGGTTGGAATGCTCAGTGGACGATGTAACGTCAGCTTAACCAGTACTCTACGGATCATAGTTCTAATCTTTTACCCAATTCCAGATGTTTCATATAAGTAGCACCCCGAATCCCCTCAACTGTCAATCATCCGCTCGAACCTCCCATCTTCTACATCTTTCTCTGGCCTGATTACCAAAGTCCCAGTGCCATCAAGATGTACTTGTTCAACGGACATACCTTCACCTTCCTGTCCCTCGGGGCCATAGCATATGCAAACTTCAACACCGTCTGCCCCAGCCGTCATGAGAATAGTGTGCCGGTCGACGAGACAACCTATCAATTCCACTGCGGCATGACCTACAGCACGCAGGGAGTCGACTCCAACAACTTCGCAGCCAGCTCAGCCAGCTCAGCCGACGCCTGCGCACGGGCCTGCACTCAGCATACACAATTCCATTGCCACGCGGCATCCTGGGACGCCGACTCAAACGGCTGCTGGATGTACGCGAATGCAGGCGTGCCCACAATGGCCGGACCAGAGCATGCCAGAATCGTGACCATGATTCGCAGGGAGGAGACCGGTCCCAATCCTTGCCCGGGGCAGCTTGAGCAATGCCAAGCAGAACTCGAGGAGAGTAGTGAACAGCTCTCCGCTAGCCAGGATACGATCAACGGTCTTGAAGAGGACCTTGGGATTGCGCAGAACTCGATCTCCACTCTCCAGAATGAGCTGAATGCGCTACGTGAAAGTTATCAGGAATTGGTGGGCGCACAGTCAGCCTGCGAGAACGCACTCAGCGATTGCAACAGTCGTTCTCAGGCATGCAGCACGGACCTCAGCGGCTGCAATACCAACCTCAATACGTGCAATAGCCAGCGTCAAACATGCACCACAGGTCTAAGCACTTGCAATACCAATCTCAATACATGCAATAGCCAGCGTCAAACATGCACCACAGGTCTAAGCACCTGCAATACCAATCTCAATACATGCAATAGCCAGCGTCAAACATGCACCACAGGTCTAAGCACCTGCAATACCAATCTCAATACATGCAATAGCCAGCGTCAAACATGCACCACAGGTCTAAGCACCTGCAATACCAATCTCAATACATGCAATAGCCAGCGTCAAACATGCACCACAGGTCTAAGCACCTGTAATACCAACCTCAATACGTGCAATAGCCAGCGTCAAACAAGCAGCTTCAACTGTCATAGCTCAGGGATGTCTAGCCGTTGCCGTAATTGCCTAAACAGCATGGGCTACAGCGTCCGGAAGCGTAGATGATTATCATTTGAAAGGAAAAGCGTTCCATTCCTAAGATGCGATACAACTACTTCAACCAATGCATATCTTGCGAAACCGGGACTTTCCATATCAGAGCGTGGAAAACTTTCAACGGTGGCCGAGTGGGACAGGAAGGGATAACAAAAGAAGTGGCAAATTGACAAGCATGAGTGGTGGTTGTTGTACCTGATGGATACTAGCAAGCCTCTGAAGTCATAATAAGTTAATAATAATCATCTACGAATGTTTCATAACTAGCTGTATCTCATTTGACACCAGACGTACGAATTCAACTAAATTCACTGTACAAATCCCCGTTCTTTAGCAAACCACAGCGATTGTGGGAGATTCCCCGGGGTGCATTATAATCCCGATGCAGTAATGCTCCCTCGGTGTAGTCTGACTAGATGACGGTCAATAAAGTAGGATAAACAGGACATAGCATAGCTCTTGTTGTACCCGTGGCATACAGTCTCTATCAGCCATCATGGGAGTGTTGAGAGCTCGGAGGTGAAAAGCCTTAACAAACCGGACACAAGCCAGGTAGATCTCTGTCTTGGACATCAAGGACTCTTGGGAGATCACGAAGGCTCCTGCTCGGAGGAACACATAGCGTTTGATTTGGGCGAGCTAATGCTGCGGTACATCTTTGGTAATCGTAGGCGTAGAGATGATCGCAAGCTTGGTAATGGTGACACTCTTGATCGCACATAGCTATTTGATTTTGTGGATGAGGTGAGAGAAACAAAAAAAA
>ML742055.1:0-160373 GCA_009193465.1 Aspergillus avenaceus
GCACCTGAACCTGAGCCAAAAGGGTTTGAAATGCCAGATGATCCTTTGTACAACAACTGGGAGAACCTGAACTCCAAGGACCGTAAGAAACGGGAAAGGTCCTTGATGAAGAAAGGCCTTCCGATCCCTGGCAAAGATTTCGAATGGCCACCGAAGCCAGCAGAGCCAGTAACGGAACCCGATCCAGAACCAGCGCCCGAGGCTGAGGTGGTAGCAGAGCCAGAACCTGAACTTGAACCGGTTAAAGAGCCTACACCAGAGCCTGAGCCGGAGCCTGAGCCTGAACCTGAGTCGAAGGCCTTCCAGATGCCCGATGATCCCTTGTATGATAACTGGGGAAATCTAAATTCTAAGGACCGGAAGAAGCGGGAAAGGGCTCTGCTAAAGAAAGGCTTAGCAATTCCTGGGAAAGACTTTGAATGGCCATCAAAGCCCTCAGAACCGGTGATCGAACCGGTGCAAGAGTCCGCTCCTGCAATTGAACCCGAGCCAGAACCCCAAGCGGAGCCGATTCAAGAAGAGACGAAAGAAGACGACGGATGGTCGGGTTGGAATATCCCCATCATAGGGAACAAGAAGAAGAAGAATGGTAAAGTAGCGCCTAACGATGAACCCCTGCCGGAACCCCTGCCGGAACCAGGGCGAGAACCTGAAGCGGTCAAAGAGCTTACACCAGAACCCGAACCAGCACCCCCAGCGGAGCCTATTCAAGAGGATACGAAAGAAGACGAGGGATGGTCAGGCTGGAGTCTCCCATTAATAGGTAACATAAAGAAGGGTAAACCGGCACCTGATCCTGAGCCCCTACCGGAGCCAGAGCCAGAGCCTGAAGTGGTCAAAGAGCCTACACCAGAACCGGAACCAGAGCCTGAACCTGAACCCGAGCCCAAGACGCCCGAAATACCAGACGACCCATTGTACAACAACTGGGAAAATTTGAACTCTAAGGACCGCAAAAAACGGGAGAGATCACTAATCAAAAAAGGATTACCTATTCCTGGCAAGGACTTTGACTGGCCACCACCGAAGCCCGCAGAGCCCGTAGAACCAGAGCCACAGCCTGAGCCCGAACCCGAACCCGAGCCTATACCAGAGCAACAAGTAGAGTTCGAGCCAGAACCCCCAGCGGAGCTGATTCAAGAGAGGGAGAAAGAAGATGAAGGATGGTCAAGCTGGAATATCCCCATAATAGGTAACAAGAAGAAAAAGAGTAAACCGCCACCTGACCCTGAACCCCTACCGGAGCCAGAGCCAGAACCTGAAGCAGTCAAAGAGCCTACACCAGAACCAGAACTGGAGCCGGAGCCTGAGCCTGAGCCCAAAGCTCCCGAAATACCGGACGACCCATTGTACAAGAACTGGGAAAACCTAAGCACTAAAGACCGCAAAAAACGGGAGAAATCGCTGATCAAGAAATGTTTACCTATCCCTGGAAAAGACTTTGAGTGGCCACCGAAGCCAGCAGCGCCTGTAGTAGAAGAGCCTGTGTTCGAGCCAGCCCCTGAACCTGAACCTGAAATTGAACCTGAAGTTCAGCCCGAGCCGGAACCAGAGCCAGAACCAGAGCCAGAGCCAGAGCAGGAGCCGGAGCCGAAGGGCTTTGAGATGCCAGATGATCCATTATATGATAACTGGGGAAACCTGAATTCTAAAGACCGAAAGAAGCGGGAAAGGTCGTTACAAAAGAAAGGCCTACCGATTCCTGGCAAAGACTTCCCATGGCCACCTCCACCTCCACCTGTCGTGGAGGAAGTTTTCTACGAGCCAGAGACAGAACCTATTCAGGACCAACCAGAGCCGGAACGAGCTCCAGAGCACGCGCCTGAACCCATCTACGTGCCGGAGCCAGTCACCGAAGAACCAGCGGATGATAGCTGGGGCATATGGAGCTTTTCGAAAGACAAGAAGAAATCCAAGGAGCAGGTGTCCGAGGAGCCTCCACCACCGGCGCCAACACCGCCTTCATTGGGATTTGCACCTGAGCGTGTGCCATATGAAAACATCCCTGAAGAGCCATTGTGGGATGATACGCCGCCCAGGAGGAATTTGGAGGAAGCAAAACCGACGGAAGGGTTTTGGGCGCGATGGGTGGGAGGGCCTAAGGCAAACACCGAAGAAAAGCCGGCCGAACAGCCGAGAGCGGTGGAAGACTTTGTGGGAGCGGGAAGAAGGAACAAAAGCAAAAGCCAGCCACCCCCGGATGATCTGCTGATCGATGCAGATGTTGAAGAACCACGAGGGGCTGACGCGGCTGACGCGTCTGACGCGTTTGTCACAGAAAATTTCCCGCCGCCAACCGCACCGCCAACAAGGGCCCCTGCTGTCAACTCCAAGACCAAGTCATCAGGCAAACTTTCCGTCTTGGACCAAGTGAGCGTTCTTGAAGCAGTAAAGAAAGACAAATCCAAGGGAAAGTCTACCAGAAAATCAAAGACAAAGGAGACCCTACCAGTAGAAGAACCTGCTGAATCTCCACAGGATCCGGAACCAGTTGAGGTGAACCAAGTCGTACGAGACACTGTGCCGGGTAGTTTTCCGGACGCCTTCGATGACGACTTTGACGCTCCCCCACCTGCGCCCCCACCTCCTGCCCCTGAGCCGGAGCCTGAAATCCAATTCGAGCCAAAACCGGCCTTACTGTCCAGGAACACCAGGAAGAAGGATAAGAAGAAAACGCAAGTTCCATACCGTGAACCTGAACCTGAACCTCCAGCCCCAGCACCAGAAGTTATAGCAGAGCCAGAACCAGAACCAGAGCCCCTACCGGTAGAGGAATTTACTCCTGCGCCTCCGCCTCCGCCTCCATTTACTGAGCCTGAGTATCAACAAGAGCCTGTACGGGTGTCACTATCGAAGGCGGACAGGAAAAAAAAGAGGCCTAAGGTTGTCGTACCGGAGCCAGTATCAAAACCAGTACCGGAGCCAGCGCGCAAGACAATCCCCCTAGAACTAGAGCCGGAGCCAGAGCCAGAACCAATACCGGCGCCAGAACCCAAATTCAAGCCCAAGGCTATCCCCGTGTATGAGCCCCAGCCTGTGCCCAAGCGGGAGCGGGAGCTAGAGCCCAAGTGGAAGCCAGACCCCAAGTGGAATCCAACGCCTAAGCGAGAGCCCGAGCCTAAGTGGAATTCAGAGCCTAAGTGGGAGCCAGAACCCAAGTGGGAGCAAGCACCCAAGCGAGAGCCAGAGCCCAAGTGGGAGGCAGAACCCAAGTGGGAGCAAGCACCCAAGCGAGAGTCAGCACCCAAACGAGAGCCAGCACTCAAGTGGGAGCCAGACCCCAGGTGGAAGTCAGCATCCAAGCGAGAGCCAGAGCCTAAGTGGGAGACGGCAACTAAGTGGGCCACAGCGCCCAAATCCGCTGAGCCTGCTGTTCTAGAATCCAAGAGATTGATGAGGAGGAGTAAGAAAAATAGAAGGGACCCGATTGTTGAAGAACCTCCTGCAGACGTTCCAGTACCTGATGCTCCCGAGGGGGATGCTGATGTTATCCCACCACCGCCACCCGAACCAGTCGCACGAGAGAAGTCAGTAAAGGAAGAGCGTGCTCGCGTTGAGCGCACACCTGGAGCCGCATCCTGGGCCATGTGGGGCGCTGCACCTTCACCGAAGAAACCAAGCCATAGGGATGACAGACATGGAAGAAGAGAACACTCACCTTCGAAAATGGGCAGATCAAAGTCAACCAAACACTCAAGACCAAGAGAGATGGAGAATGAAGAGGAGAGGCTTCCTTCGCCCGAGGATTATAGACAGGAACCCGCACCGGAAAACGATGCACAGGAACCTGCACCAAATATGGCCACCGCATTCTCAAATTGGATTTTTGGGACACCACAACAGTCCGCACCTCAGCCTGTACCCCCCCAGCCTGCACACCCGCACAGAACCAAGTCTAGCAGGAGGCACGGACACTCATCGAGGCGCCCACCCCCCGATATGGACGATGCAGAATTTCCTTCCCCGCCCCCAGATGAGATGCAGGAGATGCCGGACAAGACAGCCCGAATGACGGGTGCTCCACCTGGATCAAGGCGGGAGAAACTGCGGAAACGACCTAGTAAGATTGAGTTTGCCTTTTTGACTCTATAGTTTACTGACCTAGTCACAGGCCCACGCGATCAATATGCTGCTGAGGATGAAGACATTGTTATGGTTAACGCGGACGATGCCGGAGATGTGCGAAAGTCCGGCTCTCGAGAGTCGCGACACTCTGACCCAAGATCGAAGAGAAAGGTAAGCAAATGCTATGACCTCTGTAACCAAGCACATCGACTAATCATGTTCTACCATATCAGCCGAGATCGAGACCCGATGAACAAGACGACGTCGTTATGGTTGATGCAGAGCAGGTTCAACAAGGACCAGAAGTAATCTCCGGACCTGATGATATTGCGTTTGTGGAACCTCCTCGTGAACGGCGATCAAGGCGGCCAAGCACTGCGGCAAAGAAACCAGAAGGTGGTGGCCTCATGGGCTTTTTCGGATCGTTGCGCAGGAATGTTCGCCCCGAGATGCCTGAACGCCGAAAGTCCAAATCTTACCGCGATGATGACGCACGGTACATGACAGACCCCGAGCGGGAAGATGTCCGGCGCCAGAAACGAGAAGAGAAGAAGCGACGCGCCATGAGACAGGATATCGAAGGCTATGCTACCGATGGCGGTCCACGAAGAGCTGTCCCAGACAGGGAAGCAGAAGAAGCAGAGGCCAGGAGAGCGGAGCGCAGAGCACGCCGCGCAGCTCGACACGCAGACCCTGATCACTACAATGAGCCTGGACCACAAGAAGCCGAAGAGCGACGAGCCCGACGTCGAGAGAAACAGAAAGCCCATGAGCAGGAAATGCAGGAGGCGCAGCTACGCGAGGAAGAAGAGAGGGTTCAACAATATCGCGATGAGAAATCAGCTCGTAGAGCCGCCCGCGAGGAGCGCCGTGCCAGAGAAGAGCAGGAAGCCAGAGCGGCGGAGGAGGCTCGCGCAGCCAAGGCCGCAGAACGTCGCGAGCGGAGAAGACAAAAGGAGGCCGAGATGCAGGAGAACCTTGCATATGAACCGCGGTCCAGACACCGCCACCAGCGCCCCGACGATCGCGCTTCTAGAGATCCATATCTCCAGGGCAGAGATGCAGAAAAGGCGTATCGATCTCACCGCTCAGGAGACGAGGGCGAACGACACAAACGCCAGAGGTCCAGGGCCCCTGAAGCAGACGAAGTGAGGCCAGAGCCGATGATGTCCGGTGGACGCAAGGACAAGACCTCTTCTTGGGTGAACTCCCAAGCAAGCGACCCCCCTGAGCCACCGCCCATCGTCGCAACTGTCCTAGACGTGCCCCCTGGCCCAGACGAGCCGGTGCAAGCCCACTCAATGGAGTCAGACGAAGAGGCCCGTCGCGAATCGCGCCGCAGGGCCAGAAGAAGAGCCAGGTATCCGGGACTGAATGACGAAGAGATCGAGGAGACGCGCACCAGAAAACGCGACTCCCGCAAATATGACAGAGGGTTCAAGAGCAGCTCCGGCAGCGGAGACTACGAGCGAGACCGTGGCATGCGACATGACCGACACGCTGACAGACACGCTGAGCGACACTCCCCGCCCACTGGAGGAAGATTCGGTTGGTTCAAGAAGCTCACGAGTTTTTGATTCTTTTGCTTTCTATGTGATTTTATGCTTATGACTGATGACGACACGAGTTGATTCCCTGCTTTGTGACATTACGAATGTGTTTATATTGATGTATGATAACGACTTATGACATTTTACTCGAAATAACATACATACAAACAGTAGACAAAGAAAGTCAATGCCTTTTCTCCAAATAAGCCCTTCCCCATTCATAAATCCCAAGATAAACCCCCATCCCAACAGCCGTCCACCCAGCCCTGACCAAACCCCCACGAAACAACCCCCTAACCCCGTCTTGCTTAAGAATAGCCCTCCCAACCTCCCACACCTTCCCCCCCTGATCCTCCGCAGAAAGCATAACCCTAGTTTTAACCACATCAACAGGCATAGTAACAATACTCGCCACACAACCCGCAAAACCAGCCGAGACGCCCGTCACAGCACTCCGTTCAAGAATACTCCCAGAACCAGAATGCCCTTCAACTCTTTTTTCGCTAGACATAAAAGATGAAAGAGATTCCCGCACAGCTTCGAAGATCGGGAAATGGATAGCCGTGAAGGGAAGATTGCGGGCCACGAGCGCAGTGTACCCGTTGAAGAGGTTTAGGGGGGTTTGTTTGAATTTGGTAATGACTTGGATTGTTGGGTTTGGGTTTGTTTTTGACTCTATCGTTGACACTGTTGATTTTGTAGAAGAAGAAGAGGAAGATGTAGAAGATGTAGAAGGTGAAGGTGAAGGGGATGTATCAACCATCTGAGCATTCTGCTTAATCACCTCCGCTGGAGTCAAAATGGCACAAGAGACCAGTTCAGCGGTTGACGATGATACACTGTTTATTAGGGCGTTTTTGGCCTTGTTCTTTACTTTTCTTTTTCCTTCTGGATTCCCTTCTACATTTGTAGAATCTATAGAAGAACCCGTATACGAAGTAAGAAGGTACTTCACACTCTCGTACGTCGTGAAGAATGCTCCCGCTAGTATTTCCAATTAGCTATATTTACTTAATTCACCATTTCATATACTTCATCCAGTGGAGGTGGGAAACGTACAAGAAGGAACAGTAGCTATAACCACGCTGCCCACGCCCTGGTATAGACCGCGGAATAGCACAGGCCGGTTTATACCTGTTGAAGTCGTGTAGAGGGATTTGTAGGCGGGGGATTGGAGACGGGTTTTGAGGGTGTCTAGGGGGTAGATTAGGAGGTCGACAGTTGTTGCTGCTAGACTTCCTGCCTTTCTTTTGTTAGGACTTTCTTTGTTAAGACTTGCTTTGTATAGAGGGGGACTTACGATCCAGATGTCTAGTGTGTTTGGCATTTTCTTTCTTCTATTTTATTTGGTTACTTGGTTACTTGGTTATTTGTAGTCTGGTCTTGGTATAGGTAGTCTTGTATTAGACTAGTCTGTAGGTATGAGGTCATCATCACGTGTACTATGGTAGTAAAGATAACTCTATTCGTCTCGAATAAAATATTAACACAATTTTCCATCCCTACGCCAAGGTCATGCAATACCCAAATTCCCCAGACATGTCATTGGATTTTCTTATTTGGCGGTCTCTCCGGGCAGCAGGTTTCCCTTGACCGCGAACATCTTGCCCGTCGTCGCCGAGACGAAACTGTCGATCTGGCGCGAGTACTGCTCCACCTGGCGGGTGTTGAGCATGGTCTCGAGACGGCTGGGCTCCTGGGGCAGCTTGAACAGCCGTTGCCACTCGTCCTCGGGCAGGAGGGGCTGCTTGAGCGCGGAACGGCTGGCGTTCTCGGCCTTGCGCTTGGTCTGCCAGGCGGTGATCTTGGCCTGCTCACGCGCGAGCGAGCGCTGGTAGTACTGGTAGTTGTTGGTCTCGGTGTGGTGCGTCTCGATGCTGTCCAGGAGGAGGTCGCAGTTCTTCTCGAGGAAGGGGTCGATGCTGAGAGACAGGTTGTCGTAGTTGGGGGCCAGGACGCTGTCCTTGGCGTAGGGGCCCTTCTCCAACGCAGCCAGAGAGGGGGGGAGATCCAGAGATGCCGACTTGCTGGGGCACTGGAGCTGGTGGATGAAAGAGTTGAGCAGGTGAGAGTTGCGGATTTCAACCGGGAGCTCGACAAAGATGTCCTGGTGTCTCAAGGTGGACTTTTGAAGCCTAAACGAGGTTAGCAGTTGCCCTGTAATGTAAAATATAAGAAAAAAAGAAAAGAAAAGAAAAAAAAAAACTCACTCCTCAGAGCTGAACTTGTTCTCCTTGAACGCAGCCATGAACTTAGGGGACAGACGGAAGGCCCGCAGACTGAGGCTGCCCTGGGCACTGCGGCTGACGTCGTGCACCAAAGCGACTGTACGCTCGTTCATCTCCTTCTGGTAAAAGAACTGGTTCTCGATCACGTTCATGTTGACGAAGTTGCCCATGTTCGCGCTAGTGTACCAACCGACGTTGTTCGCATCGACGTTGACCTCGCGCAGCATGCGGATCATCTCAGCCTGGTAGACGACGTTGGCCTTGGCGCGAGGAGCCGCCGCAGCCGGGTTGGGCGCGGCGTTGTCAAAGTGCGACTCGGCGGGCATCTCGACCACGGGGAAGGGGAAGCTGTTGGTGACCTCCAGGGTACCGCCGACGTCCATACCGACGATGGAACCAGTCGCGGTCGTCGGGAAGGTCTGACCGGCGTGCTTGATGATCTTCATGACCACCTATTTGCGAACTTTGGTAAGCATTCCTATCATCGTGAAAATTGCGGGGGGGGGGATGATTTTTTGGGGCAAATCTGCGTACCAAGGCGTCGACCTTGACGGCTGTGAGGGGGACTTCTTTCCTGTGCATGGTTAGTACACGATCCGTACAATAGTATGATTATATCGATACTTACTCCGCCATTTTGGATATGCTGCCCAGGGATGCTTGTGACGGCGACAATGGGTTGACAGTCGGATGGTTTGTGTGGATTGAATTCATCAATTTCCCACCGCCTAATGCCTTTTGGGGTTTAGCGTGCCAAGCTCACGGGATCTGGCCAATTCGCACCCTTATTCTCTATCATCTCATTTATTCATTTATTTACTTTATTTACATTACATTTATATTGACATTCGACATGAAATATCTATCAAGGCAAATAATAGCTAATGACACATTCTTCAAAATGAATCTAACCACTGTTGGCTGCCCACTACTAACCCAACCAAGGCAGACAACTAGTCCCAATAACCAGACTATACTAAATACCTAGCGAACCCCCTCATTCAATTAATCACTCACTAACTCACATCACCTGTATCCAAACTAACAAACATCAAACTGAAAATGCCCACCGAAACCCACCACTACGGGCAAGACCACGCCCTCCAAACTGTAACAGTGACCACTCTAGACACCCAAGTCGACAAAGGCTACTGGCTAATGTACATACAACACCAACAACCCAGCTTAAATAACCCTCACTAACCACAACTCAGTTTCATCCACGGCGGTGCCTGGCGCGACCCAACCCAAACCTCAATCAACTATCTCAACCCAACAGCATCCATCCTAACCAACTCCCCAACGTACTCGAGCGCCGCTCGCCGAATCACCGCATTCGCTTCCATCGAGTACCGTCTAAGCCCCCATCCAAGCCACCCGCAGGATCCCCAAAGCACCGATCCCAAGGAATGCCGCACAGCCAAACACCCGGATCACATTAATGATGTCCAGGCGGCACTGGCCTTCTTGCAGAAAAAGTACGGGTTCGGTGAGCGGTACGTTCTCATCGGACATAGCTGTGGAGCTACATTGGCGTTTCAGTCGGTCATGGGGGCCTTTGGGGCGGGATTCCCTGGTCCTGTGGCGGTCTTGGGCACTGCCGGGGTTTATGATCTGAAGCTGTTGAGGGATACGCATAGGGAGATATCGGCGTATCGGGAGATTGTGGAAGGGGCTTTTGGGACGGATGAGGCTGGATGGGATGCGGTGTCTCCGGCTGTCGTAGAGGGGGTGAATGGTGTTGCGGATGGATGGAAATCTGGCCGGTTGGCTGTACTGGCGTACTCGGCGAATGATAGCCTCGTAGACCCGGAACAGCGGGAGGTGATGAAGGCTTCGTTGGGCCCGTGGGTGAAGAGTCGTCCTGGTAGGCGTGTGGAGATGTTTTCCCTCCAAGGTGATCACGACGACTGCTGGGAGAAAAGCGAAGAGCTGGTGAAAGCTATTGCCTTCACCCTTCAAGAGCTGCAGACCGATGCCTAGTTTTGTCAAATACCTACATACTATCAATTGTGAATCGAACATTTACGACGTTAGTATACTAAGCCAATTATGTTGAAAGGATAGACGGCAAAATGACCTGATATTTCCATGTACGTCTTATCTAATCCAGGTGGATCAAGAATATGAAACTAGTAAACATTAGAAAGGAAGATTAGACCAGCCATTTTCAAAGCTTCAACGCCCACCGGTGTTCGTCATCATGAAATCAGAGTACAGGAATGCAAATGAACCGTTTGTACGCCCAGAGATGAAATTGCAGGCAAATATAATAGTGAAAGGAAATATGATGTATAAGAGCCCCTATCGGAGGTATTTCGGCAATGCAGGAGCACGCATAAGGTATGATTGCGGACGGGAAGAAGGGGCAAGTGATATCGCATTTGCAATAGGGCGTATATCTGTGGATAAAAGGTAGGGCATCCTTAGGATTGCCCGAGGTATCATCAAAGCGAGACAGAACAGCGAAAACAGAATTTGTCTCAGATGCCCATGTCCATACGGCCAGAGGCAGCATCTCCCACGAGTCTTTCACCCTTAGTTTCGAACTCCTGCTCTTCGTCATCGTCATCGTCCTCGGCCTCCATTTCTTCCTCCTCGGTGTATTTCACCAGAATGCCAGCGTCAAGAACACGTACCCTCATATCCTCACGGTACTGATCCTGCCAGCGGGCTAATGCTGCACTGGCGTGCACTCGGAATCCATAGATGCGTGGCTCGTAGCGGCTAAGGCTCTTCGCAGGGACTAAGGATGGATAAACCTGGAAAAGCATGCTATGGAAAGAGGCCCCGAAGTAAGCTCCGTCAATCGATGCATGACGAGATGACTTGGGGTTGTAGATATCTTCGCACTTGGCACAGTACAGGCGGACAGTGCTCACGTTGGGTATATCATGTTGACCCATGGGCAGGAGAGGGTGCCCCTCGCACATGACGCGGGGGCATTTGCCGAAGTCACACTTCTTGTACTTATCGACCTGAACCGCTGTTAGAATTCTCCAAGCACAATGCATCATTCGCTACATACCATTTTAGCGAGGCCACGGGTGGTCACAATGTATCTAGCGTGGACCAGTCCGTACAGGTGACGAGCCGACTTCTCTATTTGCTCCCGCAGGTCATCATCTGCATCGAGGTCGAACACGTCGGTGACTAGATCAAGAGCATACTGATAATATGCAACCTCGGTGTTAAGGCCGGTAAGATTGAAGCGATCGGTTAGGTATTCCTCGTCAATTTCGCAAAAATATTCGTTACCGCGCGAGGAGATAAACTGCGAGGCCCAATTAGCTGAGTCTTCCGGAGTCGCCGGTAGAATAATCGGAGATTCAGGACGAGTGTAACTATCGGTCCGGAAGTAAAAAGGCACGGTGGAAGGAGCATGTGCACTGCTGGATAACTTCATTTTCGATTGCAGATGATGGAAAGATGATATAGCTAGGCTTCGCGCACAGATGGGTGTAGAGGAGAAACAGTGCCTCGGAGACATTTTATCCTTTTCGACCAAACCAATCTGATCTTTTTGATCTTTTTAGGGTGGCATTGCCCAATATAGCCTTGCACCTTCCCTCATCTGCAAACGAGTCGCGGTCCCCCACCAGGCGCAAATCAACGAGCACAAGTGTATGTTACGGGAAGGAACTTACCCAATCCCGCCAGTAACTAGTGTAGTCACTGTCAGTTTCACTGTTGAAATCCTCCATCATCTTGCCGGTTTTGGGGTTTCGAAAGAGGGGGATTCCCGAGTCTGAAGGTAAGATTATTTCTGGGATTTGCCTGTAGCAGTTGCTGAGAGATGAGTGGTCGGTTTACCCCCGCGCAGGAGTACTCTCAGAACCACACAGCTGGAATAACCTTCCTTATCGATTCCACGTACACGGCGTCAAGTACTAATTGGAAAGAGGAAAGAGGAAGCGCCGGCGGCGAGGGTGTGGGCAATCTTGGGGGAGGTTGCAGTGTGTGTCTCTTCAGCATCCCGTTGTCGGTCATTGGTTATCAGTGGATAACTTCTTCGGGATTAGCGCGGGGCTGGCGGTGAGCATGTCATTTTCCATGCTTTCTCGATAAGCGATTAAAGAACCCGAATCTCTCAACTCTACGATAGCCTTCTTAGTCTGATGAAAGTGATATCTCATTTCTGACAGCTCCAAATTACTGTAAACACGTGCCTAACCCTAACTAAAGTTCCCTATACTCTAATTCAGAACACAGCCTACAAAGATGGGTTGGCGTTCTCGACCAGTTGCTCGAAGTAAGCCTGCGAAGTTAGCAGGTAGACTCTTTACCAAATGCACCAGGATTAAACTCACCTGGAACCAAGTACCAGCTTCCGGAGCTGGCGTCAACGCATCATTGTATCCGCAATGAGCATCGTAGCGCTCTGCAGAAGAGTCTGAGGTACCGTCACTCTCGCCACCGGGTTTGACCCAGACGAAGGCATCTACCAGCTCATCCCCAGTATCGGTGGTAGGACGAACACCGAAGCCAGTGTTCTTCACGTTGCACCAATCGCCCCATTGGCTTTGTCCTGTGGGCTGGTTTCCGTTCCGGCCTAAGTCGTAGATTAGTCGGGTCCTGATCATCAATATGAGCAATTACTAACCCGTGTCGACGATGAAGTGAGCATCGAAACCAGCGCTTGCGAGCTGTGGTGCAAAGTTGTTGATGTAAGTCTTCTCATCGCAGACATCGCTGCCTTGTGTGTATGAAGGACACGAATCAATGGACCAGGCATTGTAGTTGGCCACATTGGTCGCCAGTCCACGGACGGCAGCAGGGGAAGATGCATTCTTGTAGACTGAGGCGTACAGCTCAGCGGCTGGGCCGATATTTGCAGGCCATCCCAACCAACCCGCATGACCTATGGCATTCAGCATCGATACATTCAACATAGTCATTTAGTAGTACTCACCAGCATCCAGATACATGGCGACATTGGGCAGATTCAATTGCGTCAGCGCGTATGTGGTACATTCCAGATAGGCATCCTGAGCGTTTGCGCACTTTTCAACGTCTAGGTTCGTGACAAGGTTTCCCAAACTGTCAGGCTCTGTGGAAGGTCAGTCCCCATGTCAAGAGATTTATGGCCCGCCAGCCGTGACCTACCAATGATCAAAATGATCTGAGTGTCCGAATACTCCTCAATAATCTCCCGGATAGAATCAATGTAAGCCTTGTATTTCTCAACCCCACCGTCGTCAATAGCAAACTCGCCGTTACTGGCCAGTGCAGCACAGTCACGGTCCGGCAAATCGTACACGACGAAGATACCGGCAGTGGGAGGATTCGCGCCAGCATCGTTCTGGCTCTTAATGTCCTCCAGGAACTCACCCATAGTCGGAACCTTGTCAGCCGTATCCCTGGGAAAAGCCAATCAGCAACACTTCGAAGGAAACCCAATTGAAGAACCACCTACAGCCAGTGGAAAGAGGGCACATCCGCAGCGGCGCTCGCCTTCTCAGCCAGCGAACCTGTCATGGACGGAATAGCCAGGTTTTCCACCTCCGACTTGTAGTACGGGTTGACATAGAGCTCGTACCCCTCGAAAGGGTTTCCTGTAGCCGACGCTGTCGGAGCAGGAGAGCTCGATGCAGGTACAGAAGACGAAGGAGTAGGGGTGGTACTTGCAGCGGGCAGTGCCTTTGCTGCAGAGAAAAGCAAGGGTGAAAGAGCCCACAGAGCCCGCACATTGATGGATTGCATGATGAATGATGCTTCAGGCTACTGGCTGTTACCTGTCAATTAACTGGAAGGGACTTCTTCGCCTTGATTTGGAGGTGTTTTATTCTTTTATACACATGCATGTCTGCATATACCGTCATTCGTTAAGTGATGGAAAAAGACAGTATGACAGTATGACTCGGCTAAAGACATTCTGGAGGATCGGCAACACATAAGGCTACACTTCCAATGAAGAATGTTGCTTGAACAGCCCAGACGGACAGTCTCCGTAACCGAAACGGCGCGGAAGATCGATCACATTACTAGTCTTGTCAAGATGAGGAACAGGAATCTAGTACCAAACATAAAATACTCCGCAGACCAGTCTTAAACAACTGTAATACAAGCATTCATCCAAAGAATACACTAAGTTCTAGACACCTCTACCTCCAAACCAAAAGAACAAACCAACAAACCCACCTCAAATAAACCACCAAATAAACAATTACCCAATAAACATTGCATGAATAAAGACACCAAACTAAAAACCCTCAATCTATCAACCCTCCAACCTATAGGTAGGATATAATCCTTGCAGAACCTAAACATTTCCCGTTTCACTTATAGGGCTAGCACAATTTCTCCGACTCGGCAATGTGCCTTGCAGGTCACAATATGCGATATATCCAGGTCTAGTCCAATCCCTGTATTCATCCAGGCCGTTGGCATAAAATAGCCGGTCCGGCACTTGTACCTGAATACTTCAGGCGCGATCGACCGTGCCAAAATGCGGAGTGGTGCGTGCACAGGTAGGATGGAAATTACTCCGGTGTCAGACTTGAGATGGATTACTTGGTTGGGTGCGGATGGACGGTCCGAGATTCCATGTTTATTTATTTCTTGGTCTTTGTGGTGGTTTCTAGTCCTGGAGTAGCTTTGGGTATATGGTATTGGGGATGATTTATGTCATTTACAAAGTACTGATGGGTGGTTAGTAAGTTGTTAATGTAAATCGATTAAAACAAAAATATGTATGTAGGTTTAGGTATATATTCACGTGCTGTTAAAACAAAGGAAATCAGATTCAATGAATGACTGTTAAATCTCCGACGGCTAGGTAGGTAAGCACCATCACTGATGCCGTGCGATGTTACATTCTCCCAAGAACCTATGCAGCCCGTCAGATCCATCGTATTCCGATGAGCTTTCGAGCATATCTATGCTAGAGGCCTCGGGGAAGAATGCACGGTCGCCAAGTTCGCTAAAGTTCACAGAAGAATACCCAGAAGAGGGAGATCGCCATGGATTCTGGCCGAACATTACCACATCGTCGAAACTGAGTTCGTGGCAAGATTCCTCTAGAGGTTCGGGAGACGCCTCTGACATGGCCTCGGAGAACATCATGGCTTGCCAGTCGACCTCTTCGGGTTTTTGGGGCTCGGCTATCTCTTTGAAGAAGTAGTCTTCTGTGTCTGAGGATGCTGGAATGCTAGGGGCAAACGGGAAAAGCAAAGCAAGATCGGCACCAGTTCGTAGGTCGAAATCTTCATCTTGCATTATCTTTCCCCGCTGTACCCCTACCTCATCACACAGACGCTCAACAGTGCCTGCATCACACCCCGGAAATCGTACGCGTAGAGTTGACTTGTCGTGGAGTAGGATGGGGAGGTCACCAAGCGTTGACAAGCGATTGAGATCGTTGACTATAGCGGCTAAATCCTTGAGAGCACGTGCAAAGTCAGCAGAGAGGAGCTCTAGGAGACCGTCGGAGTTGATTGTCTCGGAAACAAAAGCTCCGGACGCATCGAACTTCTTATGCAACCCAAGAGCGGTAATGGTGGGAGAGAGTTGGAAATCGATGAAGGAGCCTGGCGCTGTGCGAGGAATAGCCGTCATCTTTCGCTCGGCCTGATCTTGAAGCGCGCTAACGGCCTTGTACTTCTTGTTTCCGCTGATGGGATCAACACCATCGAACCGAGCTTTCTGCCCCGAAAGGAAGAAAGCACGGACACCCATGGAAACATTCTGGATGACCTGGGCTGGTGCGGCTGGGCCATGAGAAAAGTATCGTGCGCCCCCAATCCGACCAGCTCCGATAGTATAGCCTCCTGCCGTACGACCCAAAGTACCGCCTGTCAAGTTCGGACGAAGGGTTGAAGCAAAGGGAGCCCGTGTGTTGAGGCGGCTTACGTTTGAAGCAACGCGGGAAGTTGTAGTACTAGCACTTTCGCCTTGCAAACCAGTCCGAATATATGAGACGAAGGAAGCTGCGCGAGTAGAAAAGTGGCGACTACGGGCTTGACGGATTGCTGCAGCACGGCTGATCGGTTGACGCGGATTGATCCGAGCATAGGCTGGTTGAAGTCTAAGGGAACCCTGCTGCACTTCTTCTGGGAATTTTGTTCTGATGGCTTTGCAAGCCTTCTCATAGGCAAACCTGATGCGGGCATTAGAACGGTCAGAGTCATACTATGTATAGAATAGATGGGTAATTGACTTACCTCGCCGCTCTCCAAAACTTTGGAAGCAGCAGGTGCCCGCTAGAAGGCGGCATCCTGACTAAATTGAAAGTAATAGATTTAGTGGAATCAGATATATGGTAGAAGGACCATCCCTGAGATGGAGTGTATCGGTCGAGAGTATGAGGTGGATGGGAGATGGATACCTGATGATAACGGCATAATGTGGCGGTGCAGCACATGATAGCCACGTGCGTCATTGTAGTCATCCACGTGTCCCGTGACGTTTCCCCAACGATCAGGTATATGTCCAATTGCATTACCAGGCAAGTGAGATACAACATCATGGTCTGTCAAGATGCTTGAAAAATATCAACGAAGTAAACTCTTTTGACAAAGGCTTACACAATGAAGCATTGTACCGGGGCCTAGAGACTCGGATTCATTATAAATCTATATAATGTCCGTATGCGAATAAAACCATACAATTGAATGTGTGCTGCTGCACGTTTGGTACTGGAAGAATTAGATAAGTTCCGGTGTGACTGAGATTTCCCAAGTGTGGTCTTATTGTAGAGCACGGATGTGACCGATCTAATCAACACTACTAATACCATTGTTCGATCGATATTAGACGAATACAAAAGATCATGAGACAAGACATGTTACATGAAACCAGGAGTTAAACTTTAGCATATGCAGGTGCACAAGTCCCAGAAATAATAATGACGGTCTACATGGACAAGAGCAGAATGTCTTCAGAGAAAGGCATCACTCACCTCCGCTCTCAATGTTATTCTGGTTATGACCCATAACGATGTTGGAAGATCGCGTAAATCAATGTTGAGGTAGTATTCGATTCTCTAGTGGGAATTTCAGATCTCTAAACTGACAGTTATATGTACTTCATTATGTAGCTCTATAAAAGATTTGGGGATATTTCAAGTAGCTTTTGAAAGCCTCCTGGGCCTTTTAGTGACATGCATACGCCAATGCGCAGCGAACTCCCGCAGAATCGAAATGCCCGGGATGATGCGGAGCGAACAATACAGACATTATTCGAGTCGACATAGGCCTGATGTTTCACAACCGTGACCCTACGTTTGGTCTCTTTGTTGTGGACTTAATATGTACATTTGAATTTTCGGTAAAACTAAATTCTATCAGCTACATAGCAGGATATCATAACGCATCAAGCAAATTTACTCATCGTCACCAAAGAAGACCTTGATGGGAAGCCAATCATCACCACAAACCTTGAAGCGATCCTTCAAGTTGTCGAGCTGGTTAATCTCATCGGCAGTCAACTCCCAGCCATCAATTTCGAAGTTGGCATCAATGCGGGACTTGCTAACAGACTTAGGAATAACACTCCATCCCTTCTGGATACCCCACAGAAGGAGGACTTGCTGAGGGGTCTTGCCCTTCTTCTCAGCAAGCTGGAGGAGGGTGGGGTCCTTGTAAAGAGGAGAGTTGGTCGAACCCAAGCAAGAGTAGCCAGTAGAGTGGATGCCCTTGGAGGTGTTATAAGCGACCAACTTGGGCGAGGGGTTGTTGGGGTGAAGTTCGATCTGGTTGACCGCGGGAACAATCTTGCAGCTAGGGTCGTTCAGAAGCTTCTCAAGGTTCTGGATTCCGAAGTTGGAGACACCGATGTTTCTAACCTTGCCAGTGGCGGGCAACTTTTGCACCTCTTGCCAGGTCTTGATGAAGTCCCAGTCAGGAAGGTGTTTCTTCAAATCGTTGGGGTCAGTCGAGCTGGGCCAGTGCACAAGGTAGAGATCGACATAGTCAACACCGAGGTCCTTGAGCGAGGAGTCAATGCCCTCAGTGACACGGTGATGCCAGGTGTTGTCAAGCTTAGTGGTGATCCAGATCTCACTGCGAGGGACGCCAGAGTCCTTGATACCCTGTCCAACTTCGGCTTCGTTGCCATAGGCAAGAGCACTTGATTGTTTGTCAGAATTTGCTTTGGTTGATAAACCGGGATAAGGGGACAGTGACATACGTATCGATGTGACGGTAGCCCTTCAGAAGAGCATTCTTTACGGCTTCACGGACTTCGTTGGGCTTGGATTGCCAGGTACCAAGACCAATGGCAGGGATCTTGTCCCCAGTGTTGAGGGTGTAGGTCTTCCTAGCAGTAGAAATACCGCGTTAGTATTGTTTGTTCACTTTTTTTTTTCTTTACCTATACAGGAAGGGCATTTACTTGGTGTACTCAGCCATTTTGTGCAATTGAACAGTCAAAAAGGTAAATTATCTTGCAACGTGTTCAGAATAAAACTTAGGAACAAGAATAGTATAGAAAGGAACGGAATTGACTGAAAAACAGGGGGGGCAGCACCATTTATAATGTTGAATGAATAGCGGAGAACATAGCGAAAGGCAGGTCCATCCAGCGCACCGCCAGCGGCATGATGTCAACAGAGGGGCATATGGTTGATGCCCCTCCCTCCACATGTGGGGCCTGGCTAAATGTCCTGACGATATCTTTGGCCGGTTTTTATCCGGCCGGCAGCCTTCTTTTACCCAGGGAGATTTATCATGAGCGAATGATGGTGAGGCTTGTTCCTGCACAAGCCAATGGCATCCTTTGATGGGGTTTAAACTACTCCAGTGTATTCACCCCTGTTACCAGGGTAATCCTTTCTTAACCCAATTGGCGAGCTAACAGCTATCGCTAGAATGTGTCCAGCAACTCCACTGCCTTTCAAAGACACAGCGGTTCTCTAGGTTCTGAACAAATCAAGACCGCGCTTATCGGTGTATCGCTGGGGCCTCGGTTGTTATCGGTGATGACCTGTGTCCTGGATCTGAATCTCGCTGTTCGCCGTTCAATCATGAGTATTCCCGATTTTCCTTACCTCCAGCACAAATATAGAGCCGTCAATGACTGAGATGGACTTCGAACTATATATTAACATCAAAATGGCATTGATGGGGCAGACTGGTTAAAACTTGACTGTTGCCTAAGCTATACCGCCTCCGACACTAAAACTTGCCATCCCCATCGAATATGTAGTATCCTGAGATAAAGATGTCAACACGGCCGTCTGTCGTGTATCTGTACACCGCATGGTCTAATCACACCAGTTAAGTAGCCGGTGGCTGGTCATTTTGTTTTTGTTGTATATTTTCAATTTGTGTTGTTATATACTTGCAAAAATTGTCTTGTAAGATTATCATTGTACTAAGACTTTTGTCCTGAAACCATTGTGACTCAAGGTCTCAAATTTTGAATGAGGCTAAGCTCGATGGCTCCAGCTGCGGTGTTGAAACAGTTAGCAATCATGCAGTACACCGAAACAATTGCGGGATTCTGTATGCCAAGTAGACTCACCGCCTAATTATGCCGGTCCAGCTTTGGTGCACAGGAACCAGATCATGACTTGCTTTGTGTTCCTGTCAAATCCCTTTGTTTGATCATTTTTGGCTAAATTAGGTTCACGCCAGTGATTTATCGCTGCAGAGTGCTCGCGCCAATCAACAAAATTGAATCAACCCAAATTTCACCTGCAAGTACGTGAAGGGATACGGACTAAGCCTTCCTTGAAGTGTTCCAAACAAATTGAATCTACCATGTCTTCCGGGTTCGTATCAGCTGGAACGGATCAACAACCGGTTGAGCGTGACGATGAGTGGCTCCGCGTACAGCAGGAGTTGGAAGAGGAGCGGAAGCGCAAGGCAGACTTAGGAAAACAGGATGGCGGGAAAAGCTTATACGAAGTACTGCAACATAACAAGAGTGAGTCTCAAGATTCTGCGAGCGGAATCTCGCGGGTCGAGTGAGCTTGATCGACTTGGATTGACATGTTAGGTACTTGTTCAACATGGTGAAGTGGCCAAACAGGAAGCCTTCGAGGAGAAAATCAAATTGAAGAACCAATTCCGCGCGCTAGATGAGGATGAGGTCGATTTTTTAGACTCCATCATGGAATCGACCCGAGCTCAGGAAGCTGTTGTCAAAAAGGAGACTGCTGAAGGACTCGAACTGTTTCGTCGCCAGCGGGAAGAGGCCGAGAAAGTGGCACTTGAAGAAGGTTCTGCGGATGTTGCGCCGGCGGCAGAAGGGGAGGACTGGAAGATACCTGCACGGAAGAGACGGAGAGACAAGAATAAGGATCTTTTGGTTCCTGGCAAGAAACGCAAGTCTACGTCTGAGGCGCAAATGACTGGCCAGGGAGTTAAAAGCCCCAGTGACAAGGACAAAGGTGCCGCTGCTGCGCCAGTTCAAAATACCGCAGTTGGGAAGTCGCAGGCATCAACCTCGACGGATTCCGGAAACCCTAGCTCAGCGGATGATAAAGCAGCAGGCTCGGAAAAGCCAAAAGAAACCCCCGCGACCAAGCCGTCCTCATTAAGTCTTGGCTTGTCTGGCTACAGCTCCGATTCAGAGTGATCAAGTACAAACGACATTCTAATGATCTCAACTTGGTGATATGAGGGCGGGCTAAAGGTTAACAGCCGATGTTCTTTGGCTACGCGCCAGCTTGAGTGTAATATCCAGTGGGAAGGTTGATGTGAAAACTGCTTGAGGCTTTCATATGCCATGGGTCCTTTTCGGTGATTCGTTGAGTTACACTGCTGGCTCAGTGTAGATAGAGCCTTCCAAGTAGGAGGTGTCGCTGAAACAACTATTCGAAAAGAGCCAAAAGCCTAACATACAGCTATCAATAGACGCTTTGACTAACTATATTATCTCAAGTTTAGGAACATTTGCAAAATTGAAAACCATCTTGGGTCCAATGTATACAAACCGCAAGTGACATTATGTCATTAATATCATAGCAACACATCGTCTGTGTCCTTCCTAGTTCACGTGGTATCCTCCACCATCACATCTGCCGCTATCTTTCTTCCCTCTTTCCGCCCCTTTGTCTTATAAATACACTACTCTTTATGTGTAACAAAAGCTTCCTTTTTAAATTCCTGCTCCTCGAGTTTGTGCTCCAAATCATGAGGAAGATAATCTTCCTTCTTGGTACCCAACACAATCCATGGTGAGTTTGAGAAGAGATAATTCATCTCCTCCAGAGGCAACTTCTTCGTCTCAGGCAGCAGCAACCAGAAGAAGACAGCATTGGTGAAATTGCAAATCACGAAAAGTAGGTAGTACTTGTATCCAACGTTGTCGAGCGCAAGGGGCGTTACTTGGCCGATCATGGTGTTAAATGCATAGGCCGTCATGGTAGCAATCGATACACCCTTGGCACGAGTGCGAGTATCGAAGACCTCCGCTGGAATGATCCATGAGAGAGGGCCGCAGGTGCAAGAGAACGAGAAATTGTACAACCATGTCATGATAATGAATCCCCAATGAGCACCTGAGTTATTGACTTCTGGAGGGAATCGTGCCAGCAGGATGGTTGCAATGATGAAGGTAAGACAGTTGCCCAAATTCCCAAAGATTAAACTTGGTCGTCTTCCAAATCGGTCAATGAACATCATGCAGAGGAACTGGGCCACCAGGGCAATGATAGAGTTAATCGCTTGGTAGCGAAGTGTCTCATCACCTGCGATTCCAATCTGCTTATAAATATCCACGGAATAATATCTGTGCGAGTCAGCCTTTGACACCCTTCATAATGAAACACTTCAAGTCCAAAGGAACCCGGTAGAACTTACTGAATGGCTGATACGCCTGTCATCTGACCACCTGCCTGCAGCGCACAACAGAGAAAGAGACGACGGAATGATGACCTTGATGTGAATAGTTCTAGGTAGGACTTTGCTTCGTTCTCACGCTGGAATACAATGCTTTCTTGGATTTGGTTGTACTCTGCCCGGACCCAAGGATCATTTTCATCGCCATGCGCATGCAGCTTTGCAAGAGTTGTCAATCCTTCTGCATTTTTTCCCTTATCCATAAGCCAACGTGGAGACTTTACCAGGGTTAGTAATGGCATTCATAGCCAGAAAAGGGCATGGTATGATCTTACCTCGGGAAAGAACATGATCAACAGACCAAGGAATACAGCGGGGGCCACCTGGAGACCAAGCGGCACTTGCCATTGTGCATCGTTGGTATCTGAGAATCCAATGTATGTGCCATATGAAATCCACGCCGCACATAGCGAGCCGACACCTAACATGAATTGCTGCAAAGACGTCACTCTGCCTCGAATGTCGGGATGGCAGATCTCGGCTTGGTATAGCGGGATGATCATAGTAAGGAAGCCAACCCTATGCAGCAATTAGAAACTGTCTCTTGTACTAAAAACCCTAGAACTTACCCAAGCCCTGCCAGAAACCTACCGCTGTATAAGTAATGCACAGTCCGTGCCCCAGTTTGAAGACCGCCGCCTAGACAGAAAATAACACAACCGACGCTGATAGTCAGTCTTCTCCCAATCCAATCACCGGTGGGCCCTGCGAAAGCTGCGCCAGCGAAGGCACCAGCTGTGAATAGTGACACCACCAATCCACTATCTGCCATCAGCCTACTTATGCGACATATCCTTATTCTTTGATCACTCACGTCTCAGTACTGTCTGCTTCGAACTTCGACTTGAAGGATCCACTGGCGATGACCTCCGCAATCACACCGAGATCATCTAGAACATTCGATTAGCTCATACTCAATATCTTCAAAGTATTTTGATGCTTACATCCATAAAGGAAAGAACCTAACGAGGCGAATACGCCCACCAGAAACTTTGTATTGGTCAGATTGAACTACGACTGTTTCTGCCTCGGTGCTCAATACATACCTGGTACCATGCCGGAGAGAGACGCATGGTGATCTCAATAGGGGTCTTCGAATGGTCTAACAGCCCAAAACGCCCTAAGAATCCAAATTCAACGGATAGATAAGTGGACCAAATGCGGGGATAGCACCTGGGGTATGGGGATCGGCAGCTCTTTAAGAACCTCTGGGGATCGGAAGCCCGCAAACATCATTAAACCCCGGAGCTCATGACTACATGCTACGGGAGCGATATCTCGTGGTCTTCGAAGGTGAAAACCCGGAGCAAATTAACCGAGCGTAAGGTATTGGCACCATTCGTGTAGAGACCCTACGGATTCGACACCAATAACACTACAGAAATAATATACCGGGGAATTTAGCACGGCCACAGCGAATCACAATGTCTAATCATCAGAGAAGGGCTTTAATGGCGCTTGACCGTTTGCGGGGTATATATGCGTGGAAATCTGCCAGGATCGCAAGACACCCACGAAAGCGAGGATGCTGATTGATGGAAGATCTTGTGGCGTTGCCTCGGCTTCAATACCAAGACACCGGCGCCTTTTCCAAACATTACTATCACCAGCAACAGCTGTTTCTCACCAGATCCCTTCATGGTCTGGAACGGCCCCGCAGGGAATTTACCTAATGCATCCCGATAGCCATGATGCGTTTTAAGCCAACGATGCTTAGTACCTGCTGCTCAACAGCTTCCGCCACGAAACTTGGAAGAGTACTTAGTCTAGCATCATCTTCCTTCAAATTCCTACCAATCACTATCTGAGCAAATTATTTCTTGATAAAAAGTCTAGATTATATTTTATGAGTTTTAACGACCGACACCATGACCACGTTCACGAAGCTTAACGATCAAGATGCTCCTAGCATCTCCATCCACTCTGACCGCCGCATTTCCAAGATTAACCCCAATATCTATGCGGGTTTCACGGAGTAAGTAAAAATAACCCTATACCTATTTGGTACATAATGCGTGAGCTATTGGGCTCACAAGTCATGTTAGGCACATGGGCCGATGTATCTATGGTGGCATCTACGACCCGGGTAATCCTTTATCGGACGAGAATGGATTTCGGAAAGATGTACTGGAAGCCTTGAAAGACCTCAATATTCCTGTTGTCCGTTATCCAGGCGGTAACTTTATGGCCACATACCACTGGATCGATGGTGTAGGTCCAAAAGATCAACGTCCTGCACGGTAAGTCGCGTACTTCTTAGAGCCCGGAGGTTGCAATGCCTTTAGCACTTCACTATTCTGGGACTCGGCTATTAGTGATGGTTGAAAGCATTTTTTGAACTGACTGTTTCGAACCAAGGCCCGAGCTTGCGTGGTTGGGCACTGAGACAAACCAATTCGGTACTGATGAGTTCTTGAAATGGTGTGAAGTTCTTGGAACTGAGCCGTATTTCTGCTTGAACTTTGGAACAGGTATGTATTCATGCTTCCTTTTATACAGATGCAGGGACTAACTTTTCATGTGTAGGAACACTTGACGAGGGTAAGCCTCCCTCTGAACCAAACTTATGAACAATTGACATTAACAGTCGTCATGTAGCACTGGCTTGGGTGGAGTATTGCAATGGCACCCGCGACACATACTACGCCAACCTCCGAAGGAAGAATGGTCGTGAGGAACCATACAATGTATGTAACCACTCTTATCAAGAGACTCGGTTATGCTAACACGATATAAGGTCAAATACTGGGCCCTCGGAAATGAATGTTGGGGACCATGGCAGGTGGAACAGATGACGAAGGAGGCATACGCACATAAAGCCTATCAGTGGGCGAAAGGTAAATCGTCTTAGTCTTTATGATTATAGAAGAGATGAGCTAAGACATAACAGCACTGAAGCTGCTTGACCCCTCCCTGATTTTGGTCCTTTGCGGTCAGGATGGTACGGCATCGTGGGACTATTACACCCTCAAGCAATGCCTGCTTCCCGCTCACTCTCCCCTATCCACCAGTACCGTGCCCCTAATTGACATGCACAGTATTCACTTGTACACAGCCTCAACTTCCCATCTACCCAATGCTACAGCTCCTCTGGCAGCTGAACGTGCAATCGAAATCACTTCTTCTCTGATCGATCTCGCCAGGATTGAGAATGGTGTTCCTCCTGATCAGCTGCGTCCCACGATCTGCTTCGACGAGTGGAACGTATGGGACCCCATTCGTGCTGAGGGTAGCAAGGGTGCAGAGGAGTGCTACACACTCTCCGACGCTTTGGCCGTGGCCGTCTACCTCAACGTCTTTGTTCGTAAGAGCAAGGATGTCGGAATGGCATGCATCGCACAGACTGTCAATGTTATCTCGCCCCTCATGACGAGCAAGGATGGAATCACCAAGCAGACTACATGGTGGCCTCTGTACCTATTCTCTCGCTATATGCGAGGATGGACAATCAGCGCGCATCTTTCCAGTGCTACTTATGAGGGCGAGACATCTCCCAAGTGGGTGCGCAGTGTGAAGGACACTCCCTGGCTGGATGTCAGCGCTACCTTGGGCGAGGATGGCTACGTCAATGTTGCTGTCGTCAACATCCACGAGGAGAAGGGCCTCGAGACCAAGATTGATGGTGTCTCGGGAGAAGTCACCGTCTTCACCGTTACCGCTGACAACGTCGCGGCGACCAACATGAAGGGCAAGCAAGAGGTTGGAATTACTGAGAGCACCTGGGATGCCAAGGGTCCTTATGTCTTCCCCAAGCACTCCTTCACCCTCCTCAGATGGAAGCCTTAGTGTCATCACCCATATGAATAGCCTGCCCAACGTAATAGATGTATTTAGATTCAATAGACAAAACGAGGATTATGATTAGCCCAATTGTTCTAGTCCTAGTTATACTAAACCGTTACATATCCCACCATACGTATCCCATACAAGTCATAAAATAACATGCATACCCCACCATACATTATCATACAGAACACATTCAACCGAAGGTAATATCATGAACAGTGTCATTCTCATCCACATGGATATTCATCCTACAACCAAAGTCAGTCTCAACTCAAACAACCCCAACCAAGCCAACCCCCCTTCTAAAAAAAAAAAAAAGAAAGAAAGAAAAAGAACAAACCTCTCAGGTTTATGATCCATCGTTTTCATCGAATCAGGCTTCACAATCCGATGAGGTTCCGGCAAATCCTTCTTCGAAAACGACTAAAAAACACCCTAATCAGTCTCCAAATCCACATCTACATCCACAAGAAAGTCACAAAAAACCAACCGAAACATCGCTCGTCGACTCCGTGATCTGCTTCCCAGCCAGCTTGCTCAGCCACTCAAACTTATCACCCTTGACTTCCGGGACGACTAGAGGCATAGTGGAATGGAGGTTTCTAGTCCTTGGAAATAGACTCCGTGGTTGTGTTCTTTGTAATGATGTTCTTTGTAATGATGTTCTTTGTAATAATGTTCTTGGGATATATTGGAAGAAGATACTCATGAGATAGAAAGGATGGAAAGGGTTGGATGGAATGAAACTTTACGCCTACTTTATACTTTCGGGTGTAGGTTGGTTTAGTTCAGTTGTTGTTGATGACGGATGGGTGGTGATGTCATGTGTGGGCGATAAGGCCTTTTAGGTTGGATTACATGGTTTTTGCTGTTTTGGGTTTAGTGGTTGTTTTTGGGCTGTGGTCATGTGTTTGGATTGGTATGGGTTTTTTTGGTCTTGTTTGAAGTATTGGGTTGTTGTGGTGGGTTGTTTTGCACTTTGAGGGTTTGTGTCGGTATATATTCTTGCCCTATGGTTCTGTTAGGTATAGGATTTAATTGTAACTACTATGCTTTGCGTCTCTACTAGTACTATAATAGTAGTCTTCTTTTATTGCTATTGGATACTAGGAAGATGAATTTTTCTTTTCTTTAATTTTCTATTAAAAATACGAGAGAAGAATGAAAAATTAAAAATAAGGGTTAGGGTATTTTGGTAGGTGGTCTAGGCTGGGAGCACCTTCCCTCATAGATCAATCAACTGGCGCCGTTGAGTCACCTAGTAGGTATTGACATGCTTCCTCTGCACCAGTTGTTGCTAATCAACCTTCCGCCGCTCGTCTATTGAACTTAGCCAGTTAGAAGTTTGTTATAGCTTCTAGTCGATCTTTGCTGGAATGTGAACCTCATCGTTATCGCCATTACACTCGTTCCTTTCATTTGTTCACCCCACGTCGCTTTTACCCAGTTAAAGGAGTTTGAGCCAATAGATTCTGTCACTACAGTTTATATTTTGATATGCGATATACACGGGACAAATACCGAAGCTGGAAAGAAGTAGAGAAAGATACCGGTGTTCCCTGGGCGACTATCACCAATGGCCTTCATTCCGGGAAAATTGAAGCATACAAGTCGGTCTCGGCATTCAACGAAGATTGGAGAATACTGAAGCAGCTGCGGACACAATCCACTCTGGAGAAACTGGCCGAGACCGCCGAACCGACCATTGTAAGCATAAAAGAACTCCGCATGCGTTCAGACAAAGACCCTCCAAAGCCAACGCCTACATCCAACTCTCTGATTCCTTACTGGAGCTATGAGAAGAGCGCCCTTGCGGCAGCGTGCATATTTTCTGCTTTTGCTTTAGCCGGGTTTATATTCATCATTGTTCTGGCCGCCAGGAAGATCAGAAGGAGCTGGAAACGTCACAAACGAGAGAAGAATGACTATTCAGAATTCAGACATCGAATCGAACTGAATTATGATGAGGGGGACTCAAGCTTAGGTTTCGTTCCTGAATGCAAGTCGAACCGAGAATCGCTCATGTATAGTCACGGTGATTCGCAGGCATTGGGCTACGTTGTCGAACAGGAAGGTGACTCTGTTACTCGAGTGTATCGTGAGAGCAATATGGTCTCGAGTCAAACCTTCGATTCTATCGGTGCTCCGCTGAAGAAAGGAAATTCTGCACGCAAGTCTAAGCAAATATCAGATCTTCGGACAGATGCTCGAACACCGTCCGGGAAAGGACGTGCGGGATCAATTCCAAGGCCGATAGTCGTTGTGCCGTCCCCTCTGAAGCACGTCTCTTCCTTAAAAGCCACGCCAGGTAGCCCGCCAACTGACACTAACTCGCCAGGCTCTGCAAATTCATCTGTCTCTGCTGCATCACAGGGCGAAACGAAAACCCACAGAGCTGATCCGACTAAGCGATTCTCGCTATTACGTCTACCTTCCATCAAACTATCTAAATCGCCGATGTTCACCTTATGAGCATGAAGATGCTCTAAGGGCCTTCAAAGTGCGCTTCACTTGAAACAAATGAATGATATGTCGCCATTGCTACCCCGAGGTTATAGAAGTGACTTTGACGGAGTTAGCGACTGTTCCATTATATCAACAGACTTCCTTTTGGATACATAGCGAGTTTCGGTATATGCGGTCTATGGCATGCCTTGGTCTCTACGTCTTTCATTTAGCAACCTAATACTCCAAAGTTCCCACTTTTCAAAAGAATAACGCACACTCGTTTACTTTTTTGCACACACATCCCACCGTCGAAATTGAGGCTTGTACTTTTACCATGTTCATTGAAGCAAGAATAGATCGTGTTAGAAGACCTCAAGACCAAGTCTAGATTAATATTGAAAACATCATCTTATACAAATTCTCATATCATCATTAATTACAACCACGACACGAAAAAGAGAAAACACCACCAACGCACCTGCAAGACACAACAACAACAACAAACCACAAATTCCTATTCTACACCGAAGTAAAGGTGACAGTAAACAGTAAACGGCAAACAAGTAAAAAGAACAGATCAAACACAAGATTCTATAAACTAACATGAAAAGAAAAAAGAAAGGAAAAAAAAAAAAAAAACCACATCCCACTCTAATAAAATCAACCAGAACCAGGATCCAACTCCCTCACGCTCCGCAAACACCTTTCGAGACGTTTCCCGCGTTCTCGTTCCCGGACTAGAGTAGCCTTTACGAACGATTTAATAGCGTCACGGCCTACTTTCTCGCGCCAGGATGTCCACCCTGCTAGCTCGCTGACGACCACGTCCTTGTTCCATGTTATTTCGCGGGAGATGTGGGCGATTTGAGATTCGGAGAATTGAATCTTAGATTCGAGGTCGCGGACGGACTTTTGGCGGGATTCTTCGAGGCCTGGGAAATTCAGGTTGAATTTTCGGGGCAGGGAAGAGGAGAGGAGGGAGGAGCGGGAGCGGGAGAGGGAGCGAGATGTGGATTGGAGGGTTGAGATTAGGGTTACTGGGCGGGAGAGGGAGGAGAGGATTGCGGAGGTGGTGTTGTTGATTGAGGAGAGGGCGCTGAGGAATTGGAGGAGGGGGGAGGAGTCGGACGAGGAAGTGGAGAGGTGGGAGGCGTAGCGGGTGAAGGCGTCAATGTGGGATTGGGGGAGAGCGTTGGTTGGTTCTTTGAGGGTGGAGAGGACGAAGGAGCTGAGGGCGAGGGAGTCGGCCATGTCGGAGGCGGAGTTGTGGAAGGCGTGGCCGCGTCGGATTAGGCTGCGGGTGTTGGCGTGGACGGCGCGGACCATGTCCTGGGCGTGGGAGACGAATTGCTCGGTCTCGCGCATTCCCTCTGGCGTGATGGGCTCGTAGTCGTCTGCGATGGACTCGTAGAGGACCTGTGCTTTGCGACGGGACCTGTCTGCCATCATCTCCGGCTGGAGTTCTGGGACTAGGAAGAATTCCCAGAGCATCTCGTGCGTTGAGAAGGTTGGGTGGGAGAGGAGGATTTTCAGGAACCGGTCGAGCCGCTCTTGCATGTCGTGGAGGACGGAGCGAGAAGGCTTGGAGTGGATCTGGAAGGGGGAGCGGAAATCGGAGAGGGAAGGCATGTACGAGGCCGGATGTTCGATGGACAGCCATTTGGCAAGGTTTTCAAAGTCGGAGAACGTGCGCTTGCATGTTGTCACGGTGTATGTCATGGTAGGTCCGGGGGAGGAGTTTGGAGCTCCCGACTTGAGGACAAAGCGCACAGTTGCGTCCTCGACGAAGAATGAACGAACCACGGTCGTGACACGGCCGGATGGATCATCTGACACTGAAGGCGGGTTGGAGATCAGGATGAGATCGTCGATGCGGTTCCTTACTTCGTCGTCCTTCGCCAGCTCGACTGCGGTCAATCCGCGAGCTTCCTTGAGATGAACATCCACTCGAGGGTCTGAGAAAAGAATGCGGACTTGGTCGATACGGCCGTATTTGCTTGCCATCATTAACGGCGTGAATCTCTTGTCATTCGTCGCATTCGGGTCGCAATCGCATTCTTGCAGGATGCGAATGGTGATATCTGGATCACTAACGATATGTAACAATGTATTGCCTTTGGAATCGATGTGGTCATCCAGACGTAAGGGTTTGCCGTCACCCTGTGCCTTTTGAGCAGCTGTCAACGCCTCGTTCACCATCGAGCTATAGTTCGGATGATCGTATGATCTACATAAAGCAAACAGCGGTGTTTGTCCATGCTTGTCTCGTTGCTTCCAAGGAAGCAACCTCTCCAGTTTGCGCATCACTGACGGCGTGCTGAACAGATAGTGAGCGACTGTTCGCCCATGTATATCAGATCTTTTCAGGTATGCTATTATAGTTTGCGTATCTGTCATGCTATGAAGATAGCTCAGCAGGATATCAATGATTTCAGTATGCGTTAGCTGGACTGCTGCATTGAGTAGTGTCGTTCCATCGGTGTTCGTATCTTCGAGTATGTCCTCAAGAGGGTAGTATTCTTCCAGATTCAGCAGATAGCTTAAAGCTTCTGGCTGGCAACTCTCGACCGCCATCATCGGTATCGAGTGTCCGGCAGGATCCTGCGTTTTGGTCAACGTCTCAATAGAGCTGTCTCCCTCGATCGTACTTGTCATTGATTCCATCGTAGTAGCACGCGAGGCGAATGAGATCGCAGAAGATTCAGAAAGGCTGCGGACATCCATCGAGACCTTTTTAACAGGACGCCGTATCTCCTGCGGAGGGGAGCTATTCCCCCACGTTTGGAATGGAAATACATGCGCTAGAGGTGGCGTATCGACCGGGTCATCAAGAATGGCACTCTCACCGTTGACGTCGCTTCGTCCACCACGAATTGGCAAGATTCTTTGCGAGCGCTCTCGGTCTTTACCTGCGTATGTGCCAAACGAAACAGATCTCCCTTCACCTTCATAGGATGAGTCGTCGAATGATTCATCGCCACTGTCTGGTTCCAAGATTGCTCTCATGTCAACAATACGGCCATTCTTTGTGGCGTTCCATAGGCGTTTGTTGCGCACGCTCGACCTCCTTAGACCTGCTGAATCCGTGACGAGATAAGTCAGAACAGCTTCGAAAGTACTCAATGCATATCCCATCTCTCCGCTATCGACATCGTCGACATAGATAAAGTGTTGCATGTACAGTAGTTGGGCTTGTAAATGCTTGATTTGAGACCGGATGACCACAATGAGCAACAGCGAGACCAGCACATCTGCGTTGACTGTTACTGGAGCGCTCTGCTTCTCAGATGCCTGTGAGCCAGCTTTGTTATAGTTGCCAGGGTACGACAAGATCTTTACTGTTTCCAGCAGAGTGTTGAGCATATCATGAGGACATTTTGCTTCCAACATCTTACGAAATTCTTCCACGGCCTTACTAAGGCGTTGCAGCAACTCCCGTTTGCCTTCTCGTCCACCCTCAACAGCTATGCCAACCTGAGAAACATCTATACTATCCATCTGTCGGATTCTGGAATCCAACTCCGCATCTTCTGGCTGACGGAAACCACACAGGCGGGGGAACAGAAGTGATTCGTGCACCTGCTCAGCAACATAACGCTCAATTAACTTTTCGACGAGAGGCCCGGTTAAGTCGGTTGTAGCCCCGAGAAAAGACAGCTGTTGCTTATCCACTAATCTGAAAAGGTCAATGGCTGCAGTTACTGCTGTTTCCAGGCTGCGACGCATGAGGTCTTCATCATCTTCAAAGTACTCTTCGGAATTGAAAGGGAGTCCTTCTCGAGGGCGGGATGACGAGCTCCGGATCGAGGCAGTCTCACCCCCATCACGGTTATGCTTCCAGTCAAATTCTTCAGCGGACAAGGGCGAACGCGAGGGAGGTGGAGGCAATGGCTTGCCCAATTCTTTGCCAAATTCTCGGAACAGCCTCTCCAGTCCAGGTTGCATTTGTCTTGCGATCATGGGAAAATGCGCAAGAAGTTCCGCGAAGGTTTTGATCTCCTTTTTGGGAGGAGAAGATACAGGCTCCCCGGACTTGATACTATTGTTTTGGATCTGTTTCGTGGGCAATGTTCCAGGTACTACAGCAGAGATAACTTTCCCAGGATCGAACGAGCCGATCAACGGTCGAGAGATGTAGTATATGAGCCATGGTTGAGTCCCATTACTCGGTGTGTAGTAAAGAGCATCGGATAGCAGCTGTGCCTGGGTTAGGGATTTAAACCCTGGCAAAACCGAGTTAGCACATGCAACGAGTGAAGAATATCCAGCATACACTCTTACCTTTATTGCTGTAGACCGAATTCTCCTTTATTATCACCGTCCGTCCATTAGCTGTAGTTACCTGCTTTGCCTTCCCTCGACTATCACGAACACTGGAATCATCCTTTGCGCCGGGGATTCCATTGGTGGCCGGGATGCGAAGCGTATGGCTGCCTAGGAATTCTTCAGAGACGACGAGATCGGAATAGTAAAGAGATGACTCGCGATCACGGGAACCGATCAGCGATTCAGTCACCGGAACCAAAAGGACCTAAAAGAGAGAGTAACAGAGGTGAGAGACTGTGATTGAAGGATAACCCCGCATAAGTCCCGCTGAACGTACATGATTCTCGATCGGGAGACACTGCCCCGGAACAGTGCTTCGGAAGAAGGCACGCAGGAAAGGGTTTAGAGGGTGCATCCAAACGGTCTTGGACGACGGCCCGATGGAGAAGCTCCGGTACTCATCAAGCCGTTTATTTCACCGACCAAGGGAGGATTTGCGCTGCTCGAATCGCCACAGGGGAGGAGCAGCTCCGGCGCATGCGCTAAGCGGGAGTGAAGAATAGAAAAACAACCCGGTGGAAGTGAAGCACGACCAGGACGAATTGAACAAATCACAACAATGAAAGATCGATGAGGACCTATAATTGCCGGGGAGAATAACAATAAGAAAAAAGAAAGGATAGCATTTCGTCTCCAGTCAACAGCTTCGCCGGAGTCGCGAGAGCTCCTCGCGCTATACCCCATCTGGTAATTTACCTTGGAAGCCTGGGGATTTCATTGTTTCCTGAAAAATAAGGACTCCGCAATGGATGAAAGATACGGAAAGACTTTTGAAAGAGTACCCCATGAGTTTCCGGACCTAATTGGCTAATATACAAAAGATAATGACAAAACAGACAATCTAACAAACAAGAGAATTTCTCTTTCAAACACATGTACAGAGTACAATACATACATCAACCCTTTTCTTAATTATCCGTCAATGCTTGAATCCTACCCAATTCCCTCATCCCCCCCCCAAAGAAAAGAGTGGACATGTTTACTCCATCCCAAAAGAAGTAGTCTGTAATCCCCAGAGTAATAGACTCAACCCAGTCTCCGAACCTTTCTGCTCCTGGTACCACCGAACTTTATCCGGGTCGCATCGGCGACTCGGCTGACCAGTCCACGAATATTCTTTCCCTCACCACCCAAAAGGACCTTAGTGAAGGCTTCACGTCCCTGTCCGAAACCACGCAAAATAATTTCTAGGCGACTGATGTCCATCATAAGACCTCGTTCTTGTATTTGAGCGAATACATGGACGGCCAATTGGTATGCCGGGTCGTAGCCTCCACGGCCACTCTTGCGGAAACCCATGTTACCACAGCCCAGCGATAAGAGTGGGTTACCGTTGGGTCGTGTCAATGTCAGAATAGTGTTGTGTTTATGGGCGTAGACGTGAAGGTGATGGGGCGGCAAGCGGTCGGCGTAGGGTTGTTTGATCATTTCGGCTTCCAGGCTCTCTGCCATTCTAGAGTAGTCGCGGCTCACATTGGGAGTTGCCCGGCCCGGTTCGTCCTGCATCATCCTACTAATTGCGGAGAGTGCAGAGTTCTCGTTGGCGATTGACTCTGACGCTGTTTGCGCCTTCAAGATTCGCCGCTCCATTTCACGACCCTTGCCTTTGGGATCCACCGCGGAGGCACGGGTGGAGGAGAAGGATCTCATGGATTGGATAGCAGGGGTACGGCATTGTCGGCTAATGGATGGCAAAGCCTTGGACAGGGAACTCGCAAAGGTGTTCATGTTGACGTTGGTTGAGAGGTGTGAAAAGGTTACCGGGGATAAGCAATGGTGGACGGAGACAATGCGGCAGGAGAAATCGATCTCCACAGATGATGGCAGTAGAACGATGACACTATCGCTCACCCAAAGAAAGGACCAAACCAAGACAAATTAATTGATCTCACAGCAATTGGCTGGAACGGGGTTGGATCATGAGCCCGCGATGATGGTTCGGGACAGAAGGCGGCGGAAAAGGGCCCGAATTTTCGAGTCTTGGCGTTTGCATCTCAACTTTTTCCCTTTTCTCTTCTTTCTCCATTGACTCCGCGGCCGATTTCGCTTCTTCTTTGCCTCCCCAACTTCTACTTTCCCCCATCGCTTCTGGGGTCTTCCCGCCTTTCATTTCGGGTTTGATTTTCACTTTCTATCCGTTGTCTCTTTTATTCATATATTAATTAGCATGATTTCGGCTACAAGAATGTCAACTGCGCGGGCGGCCACTTTGCGGTCTCAAGTGCCGGGTCTGAGACCGACATCGAGCAACCTTGTTGCTTCTCAGCGCTCGCTTATCCAGGCCTACGCTTACACAACGTCGCCAGTGGCCAGAGTTACCGAGCGTACGAATCGCCCTGTCTCCCAGCTGCTTTCCCCGTACGCTGCTCTGCCACTCACGAGATCCTTCCATGCTGGAACCCCTCGCCTGCAGCAGAAAGAACAAAAGGAAGAGAAGGAGCAGAAGGAGCAGAAGTCCGAAGATGCAAATGAAGGGTCTAAGGATGAAGACAAGTCAAAGGAAGATAAGAAGGATGCGCCACCGCCTCCTCACGGTGACAAGTCACCCTGGCAAGTCTTCACGGAAACTCTGCAGTCAGAATTCAAAGCTTCCAAGGAGTGGAATGAGTCAACCAAAGCCCTTGCATCCTCGGCACATGAGTTTAGCGAGAACGAGAATATCAAGAGGGCCCGTGCTGCTTATGAGGCCGCTCATGGAGCTGCTGCGACCAAGACCGGAGCTGCCCTGAAGACCACCGGTAAGGCCCTTGGCAAGGGAGCTTCATGGACATGGAACACACCTGTGGTTAAGGGTCTCCGAAAGGGTGTCAATGCGACAGGTTCTGGTCTCGAAAAGGTGACCCGACCAGTCAGAGAGACCGAAGCGTACAAGAATGTTAAGGACGCCATCGATGATGGCAGCAGTTCTCGGTATGGTGGTTGGATTGAGAAGGAAGAGCGTCGTAAACAAAGACAGTTGCGTGAAGAGGCGGAGATGAAGGCTGGCAAGCGGGTTGAGCCTATGGTGGAAGATCCCAAGTATGTCACTGACTATAATGGAACGATGGATTACTGCTAACCACAATTCGATTTCAGTGCGGGTACCAATGTTACACTCCATAAAGATTCTGCCTGGAAGGAGTCGTGGCGCGATTTCAAGGACTCTAACCCCATGATGCAGAAGCTCTTCACTCTCAAGGAAACCTACAACGAGTCCGAGAATCCTCTTATCAGCACTGCCCGTAGCATTTCCGACCGGTTTGCTGGGTTCTTTGCCGAGAACGAAACCGCCCAGGTCATTAAGAAATTCCGCGAGATGGACCCTAACTTCCAGATGGAAGGGTTCCTGCGGGAGATGCGTGAATACATCCTCCCCGAAGTGCTCGATGCCTACGTGAAGGGAGATATCGAGACCCTTAAGCTTTGGCTTTCCGAGGCCCAATACAACGTCTATGCTGCCCTTGCTCAACAGTACACAACTGCCGGCCTGAAGTCCGACGGCCGCATTCTTGACATCCGTGGCGTTGATGTCGCCCACGCCCGCATGTTGGACCCTGGCGATATCCCCGTCTTCGTCGTCACTTGCCGCACACAGGAAGTCCACGTATTCAAGAACGCTAAGTCCGGCGAGCTTGCAGCGGGCACGGAGGACAAGGTCCAGCTGGTCACCTATGCCATTGGTATGACCAGGATACCGGAGGATGTCAACAACCCCGAGACCCGCGGATGGCGGTTGATCGAGCTGCAGAAGGCTGCTCGTGACTACATTTAGACGACAACGGAACTATTCTTCCTCTTCAGCGTACTCTATCGTTCCTGCTTCGACGATCATATTATAACCTACCATGTTTTGATTATCGGCGATTTGTGATGAATTATTTCCTTATTCTTTTCTATTATTTCTCTTCTCCATTG
This sequence comes from Aspergillus avenaceus, assembly GCA_009193465.1. Lineage (NCBI taxonomy): Eukaryota > Fungi > Ascomycota > Eurotiomycetes > Eurotiales > Aspergillaceae > Aspergillus > Aspergillus avenaceus. The sequence continues at coordinate 36,085 of ML742055.1, forward strand.
TTTTGATATCATCGACTGTACAATATGGACTTTCTCTCAAACTTATAGAGGCCGGGTGGGCCCGGCGCTTCATGTTATGTGTGTGATAGTAGCCATGGCTAATTTTGTTTTCTTTTTCTTGCTCCCCTTTCTTCTCCCTTTGTATCCATTTACCCGTTTGGCTTTGAGTTTGGTGTCTCCCCCGGCACAGGGGAAGGAATGCCCAACCCATCACCAAAAGCCAGTACCCATTTCCATGCATTAGTTGGTTCGATGGTCCTTGTTTCTGGCGTATACGGCGTTTGCTGCTATGATTTGCAAAACTCACGCTCCACTCTCCATTGCATCTGGACTCTGTCCAGCTATTTTACTACTATATATTTAGTGATTGTTATGAAATGCCGTACATGTCTGAAATCATCCAATGTGTTCATTTGAAAAAGTAAAGGATTAACGTGGGAGAAAGCAACGTAGACGTCGTTGGGCTAGTCGTTTCTATTCGTCTCGAAATATTAGGACCATGATTCTGTAGCATGTATAGCGTTAAGATCGGTAGGAGTTCAATATAAACGATCCGTTGAACAGCAAAATGAACAGAGAATGTAAATTACACGCAATAGCGCATTTATTGACCACGTCCAGCACCGCCAGCGCCACCAGCGCCGCCACCACCCATCAGATTCCGAGCCCTGCATTCTCTGTTAGTTTCACATTTATCAATTTCATTTTGATGGGAACACTTACATATCAGCGAGGTTAGGGTCGCTCATCAAGCTGGACATATCGGGCATGCCGCCACCACCGCCAAAGCTGTCGGCCATCTGCCTCAAGCGGGGGTTGCTCATAAGGTTGTTTAGCATATCAGGGTTGCTCATCAAGTTCTGAGCCATGCTAGAGAACATGGGGTTGCTCATGATAGAGCTGAGGTCGGGCATGCCGCCGCCGCTGCCGCCGCCACTGCCACCGCCACCACCGAACATGCCAGCGAGAGCGGAGAGATCCGGCATACCACCACCGCCTGCGCCACGAGAGGCACCGGCAGCATCATCCACGGCATCAGCCGGGGGCTCAGCACCGCGGGTAGACTCCGCAATCTTCTTCTTGCAGGTCTCCAGACCTCTCTTCATAGCATCACTGCCACCGTTTCCTTCCGCCTCGATACCCTTCTCATAGGCCTCCTTGGCGCCGTGGAAATCAGCCTGATCGAAACGGGCCAGGCCGAGACGGCTCCAGGCCTTGGAGTACTTGGGGTCCACGGCGGTCGCGAGCTCGGCATCCTCCACAGCCTTCTCGTGTTTGCCGGAGGCAGAGTAGGCGGCAGCACGGTTGGAGAGGTAGATGGGGTTCGAGGGGGCAATGGCCAGGGCCTTGGTGTACAGGTCGATGGCAGCGGTGTAGTCCTTGCGGGCCATAGCGGAGTTACCCTCCGACTTGAGCTTGTCCGACTCGGGCGTAGGAGCGCCAGGCTTGGTCTGCTGGCTTGAGCTGGCCTGCGCACTAGGGCCGGCCGAATCCCCCTTATTGCGAAGCTTCTCGTAGACGCTGTAGATGTTTGCGAGCGACTGGCCGCCGACGGCCTCCTTCACGGCCGCCTCGTTAGAGGGGTCAACCTTGAAGGTATCGGCAATGCAGGACTGGGCAATCTCGATCGATTCAGCATCGTCAGCAGTGAGGGTTCCATCTTTCAAGCTGGAACCAAGGAAATCAATGATTGCAAGCGCCAAGCGCTTCTTGGACTCGGTGGGAGCCTAAAAATGAAGCCGTTAGCATTCAAGATACCAGATAGTCGTGCGCACAGAGGCCATTTTACCATGGAGGAATTTTTTAATTGATATACCAGTGGATACGGAGAGTTTATGAAGGAAAAGAAAGAGTCGTCGCGGGGGATTTTGAATTGCGGGGACTAAAACAGTAAACTTACAGTAATCTGGATTGTTTGGCACGTTTGTCCGGAGCTCCCGTGCACGTGATAGTCCGTGCAGGTGTCACCCTCCAACCCGTTGATATACTAAATCATCCTCTGCCGATACTGTCGCAGATTAATTTTCTCTTGAATAGCTATGGTCGGTATTTCTGGGATTGGCTCTATCCCGAGTCCGACGGATTAACATATCTCCTCCCGACGAAGATGACTCGATGTGAGCTCGCTTTCCACTGTAACTCTCGCATTAGTGTCGAGCCATGTACTGGCCCAATGGAGTACCCCGGGTCTATGCGGTCAATGGCCCTGCGATTCCCTACGTTACGTCCGATGATGAGGAGGCAATAGATTTGGAGAGCTCTGTTGAGCAGAGGCTCTCGCTGAATGAGAATGGACCGAAACCGTCTGGTACGGAGGGGGAATGGGCAGACGAGGCTATTACAGGTCTTTGTGTCTCGCGCAATGGTCACATGTTTGCGACCATGACGAGCTCGTCGATCGCTGTGTGGCAAACAAGAGTACGCATTGGTGACTGGAAGTGTGTGACGAGTGCATGTGTTGACTGATTCCTAGCCTACTGCCGTTGTTGCTGCTGTCGCCCGGTCCGCGTCGTCTATACACAATTATGGCCCGAATGTGGCATTACTGATGCACCCTGACTCGACTATAATCGTTGTTCAAACACTCCATGGATACCTTCTTACCTACACAGTGGCTGTCGATCCGCACGGCTACGTCTACCAGCAACACTTTGATCAGTCGGCCCAAAGTCGCCGTCAGCAGCTTGCTCTCGAGGAAGATGCCAACGGCGTCCGAGATGCTAGTATTCGATTTCGGATGGCTATCAAGATAGAGTCTGGGATAGTGAAAGCTTTGGCGCTGGATACCGAGCTTGTCGTTGCTACCGTGAAACCTGCCGCAATCCAATGTATACGATGGACGCCGGATGCGAACGGCGCTCAGACGACCTCTGAGTTATTGAGTCGCATTCTAGGCGTCTCTAAGAGGACGTCTATTGTGGAAATGGTGTACGATCGCGCTATCAATCTTCTTCTGTGGGTCACTAGTGAAGGGCAGGCTTACGCAGTGCAACGTCAGCCGGATGGCCCACGCGAGCCGGATACTCCCAGGAAGCTTTTCCAAGGCCACTGCTTTCACGCCCCGAAAGACAGCAGTGAGAAGGCTGTGAAGGTGGCTGTAAACGCTCGCTTTTCGCTTCTTACTGTGTATTGCGCCAACGGTGACATTTTCGTCTACACAGCGAAAGACTACCTCGGCAATGTTCCGTTATCCCACAAATTACAACTACCGGCTTCTCCCACTACAACTGGCAACTTGAGTTTCATGTCCTACTCCCCGGATGGATATTGTCTCTTTGCGGGCTACGAGCGCGGCTGGACGACATGGAGTGTATTTGGCAAGCCGGGGGGCAATAGCTTTTCAGCCGATAGATCGCTTGCTAAGACCAATGCCGAAGATTGGCTCACTGGGATCTCGCATGGTAGTTGGATAGGGGGTGGCTCGGATATCATCTTGACTGGACAGGACGATCGTCATTTATGGATCTTGGAGACAGCACGCAGCGCTTTGACGGGCTGCTTTTCTTCGGCCAATCTGGCCCGAGGCTTACTACAAACTGGAACCGAGATCATTCTCTACCGTGGCCACGACCTACCGGATCTTATGACTATCTCCGGGAAGGACTCTCTGTGGCATCACGCGCAATACCCACCAGCTTATCTTCACTCTCAATGGCCGATACGGTCCAGCGTCATCTCTCAAGACGGGAGATATGTGGCCATCGCCGGTAGGAGAGGGTTGGCCCATTATAGCGTAAATAGTGGTCGCTGGAAGGTTTTCGAAGACTCCAAGGTAGAGAACGCTTTCGCGGTCAGGGGCGGCATGTGCTGGTACGGCCATATCCTGATAGCCGCCATTGAAAGTGACGGATCATACGAGGTGAGTGGTCTAGCTCTTGGCCATGTTCAACCAGGCTAATCGACGCAGCTACGTTTGTATTCTCGGGAATTGCCCTTGAACAACCAGTCCATCCTGCACATAGAATATCTCCCTGCACCTGTTGTCTTCATTGGACCATCAGGCGAGGACTCCATCCTCGTTTACACATATGATAACATCTTATACCATTTCATCATCAACTCTGCGCACACTCGAATCACACTTGTTCCAGTCGGTCAGATCGCATTTAACGGTATTGTACGGGCACCTACGCGAGTGAGGTCGATCAGTTGGGTCCTACCAGAACATCAGCTACGTAAGTGTCCTGGTTGTTAGTAACTGCATGTCTAACGGCAACAGGTGACGGTGATCCCTCTCACGATGTGAAGGTTGCTTCTGTACTCCTCTTAGTCGATGGCAATTTAGTCTTGTTGCAGCCATCGTCCTCGCCCACCGGAGAACTAAAATATGATATGCGAGTGATAGCGCATGATGTTGAGTATTACATCTTGATGCGTGACCAACTTTCTTTCAACTTCTCTCCCCCGGTCGATGAGTCCCTGACGCCTAGCCCTTCTGCCGAGATGGCCTTGAACATGCATCATCATAACTTGTCGTTGAGAGACTCCCTCTGGACGTTCTGTGGTAAGGACTTGCTTGCCTGGGGCGACGTGCAAGATGTACTGCGGCGAGAGGAAACCCCCAAAGCGATTGAGATACCCCTGGATTTCTACCCTTTATCTGTTTTGTTGAACAAGGGAATTGTCCTGGGAGTAGAGTCGGAGATGTCACAGCGACGCGATGCCACTTTTGCAGTGCTAAAGTTTGCCATTCGAGTGGGTCTACACTTTCTATAACCGACTATCAACTTTGCTGACAATAACAGACACACCTCTTTCTCCCGTACTTTTTGCAGTACTGTCTAGTCAGCGGAGATATGCCAGCTGCGCTGTCATTATGCCAGTACTTCTCGCATTTATCGTACTTCCCACATGCTCTGGAGATCCTCTTGCATCACGTGTTGGACGACGAAGTCGACAATGAAAGCCGCGATAGCAAGGTCGACGACCCGTCCCAGAAACATAACCCTCTACTCCCATTCGTGATCTCCTTTCTTCAGGCCTCGCTGCCTGCAAGGGTGTATCTGGACATCCTTGTCCAGTGCACACGAAAGACGGAGTTGCGCTCATGGCGCACCCTCTTCACCTACCTCCCCCCACCGAAAGACCTGTTCGAGCAGGCCTTAAGGCTCAACTCACTCAAAACAGCCGTCGGCTACCTTCTGGTGTTACAAGCCTTTGAAGACGACGATGGCCATGAAGCGCCCATTGAAGACTACGTCGTGCGCCTGCTTGTACTCGCGTCGCAAAAGAGCGACTGGGAACTCTGCGCCGAGCTCGCGAGGTTCCTCATCGCGCTGGACGGGTCCGGCGATATGCTGCGACGGGCGATCGACCGCACCGGCCTTCGCAACGGAGGTCTTCCCGGTGCCGGACTAAACGGGTCGGCGACCAGCATGAAAGGCCTAGGGCTAGCAATAACCCCCTCCTGGTCATCGCTATCCACAGCATCGTCACTATCACCCCGTCGCAGCCCGGCAGACCACGACAAAATGGACAGTGTAGACGAACTTCCTTAACCTAACAATCATACTGTACATACCTATTCCCTCAATCCACTTGAATCCAAATTACCACCTCAAACTCAAAGAAAAGAGTCTATCATAATTTCATTCCATACTAAACAAACTATATTAAAAACCAACCCAATAAAAACCCCCTCAAACCCTGAGAAAGAAAGAAAATCAATCAAGACTCATCCTCCAAAGCCCATCCCCAAGATAATGTCCCTCATCCATAACAACCCCCTTAGGCTTCGCCTTCATCTCCTCCGTGCCCACCTTCAACGTCCCAACAAGACAAGCAAACTCCTTCCCCTCAGCAAGCACAGCAACGACCTGCCCCGCCTCCAACGCCTTCTCCTTCTCGGGCAGCCGGCCCCCGGCACTCGTCAATCCCGGCGCCATGAGCGCCGCACCCGACAACACGAACCGGATCGCGCCGCGATCAATCTGCACAGTCGGCAGGGCGTCAGGGTACGCGTGGATCAGCTTCAAATGGGGAATCGGGGGACCATCTTGCGGTTGGTAGAACAGGGGCGTGGAGTCTATTGTGTACAGTGTGGATTTTTCAGGCCTTGAAAAAAGAGTATAGTATTAGCTTTGTGTATTGCGTTTATGGGAGTTTTTCATTTGGTTCAACTGGTTGAATTGGACTTGCATATATATTCAACATATGCCTAAGGAGAGGTAGAAGGAGAGGTAGAAGGGGGGGGTACAATTTCACAGCATCCAACTGAGCCTTCTTAGGCAGGATTTCATCAATGTAACGGTCGAAACCAGGATACGCTTCTAGGAAGCGCTGGCGGAGGGCTCGCTGCACCGACGACTTGACTTTTGAGCGTGTGCTTGGGGGAATACTATCATTTTCATTTATTCATTAGTATCAGTATTTACATCATTTTCATTATAGTGGTGGTAAGCTTGTCCAGATTGTGAGGTCATTGCTTTCTTGATCTTTTTAAGCTGGCTCTGTTTCTCATTCTTCATTTGGAGGTTTCTTTTCGGTTATATGGGGGATTGGGATTTAGATATGTAATATGTGTGTACGTACTCTTTTTTGAACATTTTGGCGGTGTTGTGTTATGTTTATGGTGATGATTCTGTTTGGAGCTTGATTGCGGCGGGGAGTTGGTCGCGGGGAAGGTGGTCACGTGTTTGGTTTTTTCTTAATTTGTTTTTTAAAAATTGAAATTTACATTATGATTATTGATTGGTTTAGGACGGTGTTGGATAATTTAATATGTAATTACGAGTAAGTTGCAGTTCAGAGATGGTTGTCATATTCTCATTTAACTATTTAACCGCGGGCAGCACCGGCCTTGATCAAAAGGACGTCTCCGTCCTCGACGAGGTAGTCCTTACCCTTGGTCATGACCTTGCCGGCAGCCTTGACGGCACCTTCATCGCCGTATTCACGGAGGGTGCTGTAGTTGTAGACGATGACCTGGATGAAGGTCTTCTCGAAGTCGGAGTGGATGACTCCGGCAGCGGCAGGGGCCTTGATACCCTTACGGATGGTCCACTGGCGCACCTCATCGGCACCGGTGGTGAAGAAACTGGCCAAGTTGAGGGATGTGCGCATGGTGGTGATCACCTTGGGCAGACCCGACTTGGTGTTCAGAGCCTTGCACTCCTCGAGAGCCTGCTCCTCGGTCTCGAAGCGGGTCAGACGCTCCTCAAAGGCGGCCGAGATGGGGATCAGGGGGTCACCAGGGGAGTTGGCCTTGATCCACTCGAAGACCTTGGGGAGGTACTTGTTCTTCTGGCGGATGTAATCACGCTCGCTCAGGTTAACAAGGTAGACGACTGGCTTGGCAGTCAGGAGCTGGAGAGGGTTGATGACCTCGACCTAGGAGTTGTTAGTGCCAGCACACAGTAACTCTTGAATGTAAAAAAATTGGTAGAAATTTTTGAATCAGACGGGACGTTATCGCATGATGACCTCGCGTTGGTATAAAAATTGAGGCATTCGACGAGCTGGGTGTATCGAGCAAAGCTCTTATTCATCATATGAAATGGGGCAAAAGAAAAAAAAAATTTCAAACGTACCTCCTTGGGACTCCAGTCAGCCTTACGGACATCGTTACCGTCCTGCAAGTGCTGAAGGATCTTGGCGACGGTGGCCTCCTCCTCACGCAGCTTCTTCATCTCCAAAGACTGTCCACCACGTCTGGTCTGCTTCGACAAGGCCTCCAGAGCCTTCTCGACGAACTCAATGTCCTTGACACGCAGCTCCTCGTTGATGATGGTCAAATCACGAACGGGATCGACGTCACCCTCGACGTGGATAATCTCGGCATCATCGAAGCAACGAACGACCTGGAAGATGGCGTCGACGGCGCGGATGTGCGACAAGAAAGCATTACCCAAACCAGCACCGGTAGAGGCACCACGGGTGAGACCAGCGATATCGTAGACAGTCAAGTTGGCAGGGACCTGAGACTTGGGCTTGTAGTGCTGGCAGAGCCAGTCGAAACGCTCATCGGGAACGATGACACGCGCTTCTTCGGGGTCAATGGTGGCATAGGGGAAGTTTGCCGGGTTACCCAAGTTGGACTTGGTAATGGCTTGGAAAAGCGTCGATTTACCGACGTTGGCCAGACCGACCTAAGAACTTGTTAAATCACTTGTTCATTGTTTGAATCTGAGTGTGTTCCTTCATCACGACTACATGGTGATGTATTGAAAGGAGAGAGAGGGAAGGAAGAAAAAAATTTTTTTTCAAAGGGGGGATTTAAATAGGGCTAGAAAAAAATAGGGATGGCTGGGAAAGTGGGCAAAAAAAAAAAATTAAAAAAAAAAAAAAAATAGTCGGTGGGGTCAATGCTCACATACGATACCGCTCTTCAGGTTATTACCTGGACGGCCCAGAAGGACCTTCTCTTGAACAACAGCCTTCTTGGGGGGCATCTTTTTGTTGGATTTCTTCTTCTTGCTGGAGTAACTCCGGTAGGCGAAGAAGGGAAGAGAGGAAGGAGGAGAGACGCGGGGACGGCAGCAATAGGATTGGAGACGCGAAGCCAAAGCAGGACCAGCTGCGGATCGATCTAAACGGAGGGGAAAAGAAAGGAAGAGAAGAACGGAGGAGGATTGGGTGGAAGACGTTTTGGCGGGTGCCCACAGCGACCGGTGGACGAATGGAATTGGGGGGAAAAGGTTTGGAGGGGTAAAGTAAAACCAAGTAAGTAAGAAAAAAATCAAATGGTCAAGTAACGGAGGGGTAAAGTTGGTAGCAATTGGAGCTTCCGGGAGCAATCTTTCTGAATGTTTCTGTGTAGCTTTTCGTTCAATGAAAACTCAACGGACACTTTCTGCCGACTTTTCCTTCTCCAATGATGACGCTTTCGCTCTCGCCTAACCTTGGGTTTCTCACCGCCCACGTGAATGCATAGCCCTGCAATCACCTGATGCTTATGACGTCATGACGCTTTCACCCTGAATCTGCAGGCATTGATCTTACAAGTTTTTACCATTTCTCTGTACAATGGGTAGTTTGCTGGTTTCTCTTATTTAAAGCTTATATTTCAATCAGTGCTACTAGTTACTACTCATGGTGATGCAGGTGGAGGCGTGGCGTGGCGATGGTGTCGTCGTGGAAAATATATTCAGTACCTGATCCGGAACCAATTTACTCGCCATTTGTAGACTGGCAATCGAGGTTCTCTAGGCTTCTCTCATTGGATACCAGAGCCGACTCAGTGACCGTGTAATGTATTCGGGTATCAAATCGTGACTAAAAATTACATTAATGATATCGCCTTGAACCTGTCCTTCCACATTTGTTCATGATAAAATGGAAGAAACACCATCAAAATACCTAATCAGACAAACAATCTGCCAAAGAGTACCTGACTACTGCCCAACCTGTCCATTGCGCTTGAAAATACAATCCATTCGCACTAATGGCCGATTCTTCCAGCGACCGGACTGGTCGGAATGTTGGACGGAACACTGGCGGAGCGTAGGCCATCGTCATATAAACTTAAATCAAGAGACTGTCCAGAATTGAACCGGCTCACAATAGCAGCGGCAGTTGAACGAAGTTAGACGAAGATATCAGACTATAACGCCGCCTTGATCGCTGCCTCCGCTATGGAACGATATTCAGCGCACTGTTTAACGAGTCGCTTGATCCCATCGAAATACTTGTAATAAGATAAAGAAGCTAGGAACCTCTCTGTATGGTCAACTAGCTGCAGGTAGTAGCTCCCACATATATCTTGAGGGTTGTGTATAACACAGTTAGACAGTGTTATCGATGCTACTACCGGATAATAAATGAGAGTCCTGCAGAGCATTAGCAGGAAGAAGGAACAGCCTTTGATGATACGTACCCGAGAAGGGGGGTATGTTCTCGCGATATATAGTTTGTCAGAGAAATGGAAGCCCTGGCAGCCTTCGTACATAGTGACGCTGATAGCAATACTCTCGGATTCGATAAAGTGTCAGGTGAAGGGGTCAAGTCGTTCCTCCTAAGTAAATCCACACCCGTGTGTACTCCCTGTGCGGCGACACGTCGGTGGATGGCGATCATACAATCAAAGTATGAGTAATGCAGCAAAAGTAATATGGGGGACATAGTTGGTTGCCAGGAACCGGTTCTATTTCCTGATTCTGGCTGGTATTCTGTAGGTATGTTTTTTTTCCATGCTTGGAGTTTCTCGTCCAACGTTCCGACTGACGAAATTATCTCATCGATTGGCCTATCCACTGCGGTAGCTGAATAAAGGTCCTGGTAGAGTTGACCTTTTATAGTCGCAAGCTGACAAGCAGACCTGAACGCATTAAAGTTTCCAGAAAGATCACTGGTCGGTATGCTGTATATGCTATCTGTCGGCGCCTCCATAGGCAAAGCTGCACCGAAGTCATCGTCGCTGCTCGTTGGAGGCTCGCCAAATCGCAGACACAATCTATCAACACTTAGCCAAGGGTTTTATGATATCTAGAGACGAGTATGGGTATTCGTACTCCCGGTCCAGCCAATAGGCAATCCAGAATATCGTTTGCCGGTGCTGGGCTTCCTCGGCAGATAAAGGGAGTTTGTCTTCTGTATTTCCAAGCCCGAGATCATGACAGAGACGAATAGCAGTGGAGACCAAGTACCCGCAAGGTTGAACGGCTGATGTTCCCAGCAAAAAGGTGGCCTGCCTCATGGGTTAATTATACACGTAGGAAATACGGAGGCATCATACAATCACCAAGAGGCTTTGGACTGCCAGCAAATCTGGTGGGCCAAGCCAGAGCTCATTGACAACTTCGAGGGCATTCTGAATAAATAGCCAGCTCTTCTGAGAATCGGTTTGACATGGGCGTAGAATAAGGGCTGTCGCGAGTATGGCATTGATACTAGCCCACTGGCTTGGGCTCCGGAACTTCATCTCTAAGTTGTCCTGAGTGAAGAGTGACACTAGTTCTGGGCGTTTGAAAACCGGGAGTATGGTGTTGAAGTCCCTTATATAATCATGTAAGAGAGATATAGCTTCCTCCATTGGTGGTAGGGGGCAAAATATCCGATTAGGCAATGGGCTAACGAAAGGGGTACCGGAATTCGTCTCATCATCCTTTGCAAGCAATAATGCTGATAGGTGTTCCGTTGATACTTTCCCAGCCTTCTGGGATATCCATTCCATGCCCCTTTGAGAAATCACCGAGAAACCTAGCACCGTATTAGCTTACAACCCTATAAACTAACATAGGTTGATGAGCCCCTTGCCTCCTGTAGTTGACACATCTGCTAGAGACCTCGGGATGAGGAAAGACGTCAAAGATGGAGGCCCATCAACTCCCCCATGTGTGAATACTAGGCCCGAATTAGGGTCAGCGGCTTGGGTATCGGTGGGGGCAAATGGCTCCCACTCAGAGAAAGGACGCTCGGAACACTCTTCACCCAGGGTTTCATGTTCCGAGGACTCGTAGATAGGAAGGGCTGGTAACTGGGCTTCCGTTGTATCCACCAACGTATCATCGATCAATTTGACTCCCATATCTTGCAACCGAGCTTCCATACGCTCGATTCCCGTTTCTAGTCGGTTTATCATGTTGCGTCTTTAGCGAATGAGATTTTAGTTTCACAAGAGCCATGACACCGGATGGATAGTACCTTCTCATATCTGCTCGATATCTTTCTGAGTTGCGCGTACAGGGAAGTTGTAGTTCTTGGCACGGTGTGCATCTGGACTTCATATCGAGGTCGCAACATAGGCCCTTGCGTTGGCATGCAGCGCATGTCTATAAAACAGACGTTGGGTTAATTCTTCATACTAGTAGTCAAGATGTATCTTTTCACTACATACTGCCTTTTTCGGACGACCCCCCTTTGCAACCTGCCTCTCTGATAATAAGGACATACTATTACTGGCACAAGCCTTAGGATCCTTACTGACTCGGCCCATTTCGCAGATTTTTGTCATATGGCGATAGCAAATGAAGGCGTAGCATAACTTGAGATAAGAAAGTACTACAAGTCAGGAAGCGATGAAGAAGTCCAAAGTTTAGTCGTGGGGCATAGTGTTCTGGACTTGTGTAGGAGTGGAGTGCCACCTGTCGATCTGGCACGTAGGGTAGACCTTATTCGGAATCTGCTTGAGCCGAATCATAATTGCATGGGTGCATACTTACCATATTGGGCACTGAGCCAGAGACTAGACGTTTCGCTAGTCTTGGCAGCCCCGGATGCCGGATCTTCGTTCGAATCTGTAAATTACGCGGTAATAAAACACTGCTATTCTAGCAGATTTCCAGATGCCGTTCGGTTCCGAGTACATCGATGCTTTTGCCAACTTTCACATTTCATACTCCCGACCTTGTATCGATTTTGCCGCCATGTGGAGCGTTTATCACCGTGTCCCAATAACCAGATATGTACACAGTCATCAGTCGTCCCCACATGATATGGTTGGTTCGGAAATCGGGAGCCTTTAGCTCTCTGTTTTTAAGCCTTCGAATCGGAAGTAGGTTGCATTAAGGTATCCGGTACATGGTCGCCTACTTTTTACTGATTAAGCGTATCTCGGGCCGCGGGTGTTCGCTATGTAGATGTGTTGCTCATGGAGCATTACCAGTCTTTACCCCTTGATGTGGACCCTGCTCGTTGGTCGCATGTGCTTGGAACACTCAATCTGAAGTGTATATAATATACTTGGGATCCCCCTTAGTAGTTAGTGCATGTATATGTGGAGTTTCTTACTTTGAATACACCATAAATTTAGGCAATCCATTCTTCACAAAACGTTTTCCGTGCCTGAGGCACATTGATTTCCAATTAGTCTGCAATCGATGGGTAGAACAGCTTGAAGCCGAGGTATAGTTAAGACAGGATGTCTTTTCTGGGGACCGTCAGACCAAGCACTTCCCAGGTGCAGTCTGTGGTCAGTCATAACAATGTCAACGGTGACAACCGCCCTTCGAGCGCAGGCACCCAAACCTCTGGTCATGAGAAAAGTGAGGACGGCGTGACGCTACAGGAGGATGGCGAAGAGAACATGGAAGCTCGGGTCGGCCAATTAGCTCGACAACTCACTCGTCAATCGACTCGATTTTCTGCAAAAGGCACCCTGGAAAACCCGTTCGGTGTGGAGGACCCAGAATCGACTCTCAACCCCAATGGTCCGAATTTCAAGCCAAAGGACTGGCTCAAGATGCTACTCGCCATCCGTTCTAGAGATCCCGAGCAGTACCCAGACCGAACGGCCGGTGTTGCGTTCAAGAATTTAAACGTTCATGGATTCGGATCCCCGACGGACTATCAAAAGGATGTCCTGAATTCTCTTTTGGAAGTGGGTACCCTGGCTCGCAAATTGGTTGGGATGAAGATGCAGAAAATCCAGATTCTTCGTGAATTCGATGGCTTGGTGAAAAGTGGAGAAATGTTGGTTGTTCTCGGAAGACCTGGTAGTGGATGTTCCACGTTCCTCAAGACAATCGCTGGGGAAATGAACGGTATTGAAATGTCAGATGACTCGATGCTGAACTATCAGGGTAAGTGCTCACATTCTCAATCACCTTTGTTTCCCCCCAACAAAAGCACTGACAACAACACTACCCTTAGGTATACCCGCGAAGGTAATGCACAATTCCTTCAAGGGCGAAGCTATCTACTCAGCCGAAACCGATGTCCACTTCCCTCAACTCTCAGTTGGCGATACCTTGACCTTTGCAGCCCTTGCCAGAGCCCCGCGAAACCGCCTAGACGGCGTTAGCCGGAAACAATATGCTGAGCATATGAAGGATGTGGTGATGGCCATGTTGGGTCTTTCACATACTTCCAACACCCGCGTTGGCAACGATTTTGTTCGAGGTGTCAGTGGTGGAGAGAGAAAGCGTGTTAGTATTGCGGAGGCCACGTTGAGCCAGGCACCCATACAGTGCTGGGATAACAGTACCAGAGGCCTTGACAGTGCGAATGCATTGGAGTTCTGCAAGAATCTCGCTTTAATGAGCAAATATACAGGCACTGCATCCTGTGTTGCTATTTACCAAGCATCGCAAAGCGCATATGATGTGTTTGATAAAGTGACTGTTCTCTATGAAGGAAGACAAATCTACTTTGGGAGAACATCGGATGCCAGACAATTCTTCGTTGATATGGGATTCGAGTGTCCAGATCGCCAAACCACAGCTGATTTCTTGACTTCTCTCACCAGCCCCTCGGAGCGTAAGGTTCGCCCGGGTTATGAGAACCGTGTACCGCGCACTCCAGATGAATTTGCCACAGCATGGAAACGGAGTGATGCTCGAGGAAAATTGATGGTGGAAATCGATGAGTTCGAGAGACAGTACCCAGTTGGTGGACCTTCCTACCAGTCCTTCATGGATGCTCGCCAGGCCATGCAAGCGAAACATCAACGCATTAAATCCCCATACACCATTTCGGTGTCGGAACAAATCTCCCTCTGTGTTACTCGGGGCTTCCAACGCCTTCGTAGTGACTTCAGCTTGACGCTGAGTGGGCTGATTGGAAATTTCATCATAGCTTTGATCGTGGCCTCCGTTTTCTACGACCTTAAGGATAATTCTGACAGTTTTTACTCCCGGGGAGCTTTACTTTTCTATGCTGTGCTTCTTAACGCATTCTCGAGCGCTCTGGAAATCCTAACCCTATATGCTCAGCGCCCTATTGTTGAGAAGCAAGCTCGATACGCCTTCTACCATCCTTTTGCAGAAGCTGTTGCATCTATGCTGTGTGACACCCCTTATAAGCTGGTAAACTCCATCACCTTCAATATACCTCTCTATTTCATGACCAATTTGCGCCGCGATGCGGGGGCTTGGTGGACGTTCTGGCTATTCTCAGTTGTCACTACATACACAATGTCGATGGTCTTCCGAACAATTGCCGCAACATCTCGCTCACTATCCCAAGCCCTCGTTCCTGCTGCAATCCTGATCTTAGGTATGGTTATATATACTGGCTTCGTGATCCCGACTCGGAATATGCTTGGCTGGTCCCGCTGGATGAATTATATTAATCCTATCTCATACTCATTCGAGAGTTTCATGGTGAATGAGTTTCATGGTCGGACATTTGAATGCTCTAGCATCGTGCCTGCTGGAGGTCCTTATGATGATGTACCAATGCAAAACCGAATTTGCTCCACTGTTGGAGCAGAATCTGGGTCAGATATAGTACATGGAACCATCTACCTCGCCCAGAGCTTCGAATACACCAAGGGACACTTATGGAGGAATTTAGGAATTCTCATCGCTTTCATGGCTTTCTTCGCTTTCACCTACCTGGCTTCAACTGAGTACATCTCAGAGCAAAAGTCCAAAGGTGAAGTCCTGCTGTTCCGTCGCGGTCATCAGCCAAGAAATGCCTCCGGAAAGGGCGATGTAGAGTCACCCGGGTCTAGTGTTGCTGCAAAGACTGAAGAGTCTCCTCAAACTGCGGCAAATATACAGAGACAGACTGCTATCTTCCAATGGGAAGATGTCTGCTATGATATCAAGATCAAGGGAGAGCCGAGAAGAATTCTAGATCATGTTGATGGCTGGGTTAAGCCGGGCACCTGCACCGCATTGATGGGTGTCTCCGGCGCAGGTAAAACAACGCTATTAGATGTCCTAGCTACTCGGGTTACCATGGGTGTGATTACTGGGGAGATGCTCGTCGATGGGCATCCTCGTGACCAATCATTCCAGCGTAAAACAGGATATGTGCAACAACAAGATCTGCACTTGGCAACATCTACTGTTCGAGAAGCACTCAGTTTCAGTGCCTTGCTACGACAGCCAGCACATATCAGTCACCAGGAGAAGCTGGAATATGTCGAAGAGGTTATCAAGCTTCTTGGTATGGAAGCCTATGCTGATGCGGTTGTGGGAGTACCCGGTGAGGGGCTGAATGTTGAACAACGCAAGCGATTGACGATTGGTGTTGAACTAGCTGCGAAGCCGCAACTTTTGTTGTTCTTGGATGAACCTACCTCTGGCCTTGACAGTCAGACCTCTTGGTCGATTCTGGACTTGATCGATACATTGACCCAACATGGTCAGGCAATTCTTTGTACCATCCACCAACCTTCAGCCATGTTATTCCAGCGATTTGATCGTCTCCTGTTTTTGGCAAGGGGTGGTAAAACAATCTACTTTGGCGAGATTGGAGAGAACTCTTCAACTTTGTCGAGCTACTTTGAACGTAATGGCGCTCACCCCCTGACTGCCGGCGAGAATCCCGCTGAATGGATGCTCGATGTCATTGGGGCGGCACCTGGATCCCATAGCGATATAGAATGGCCAAAGGTATGGCGTGAAAGCCCAGAATATGGGAAGGTCAAGCAGCATCTTGCTGAGCTGAAATCATCTTTATCTGCCAAGACGGTGGATAACTCGGATCCTGAGGCATTGAAAGAATATGCTGCACCGTTCTATGTTCAGCTGCATGAATGTTTGATCCGCGTCTTTACTCAATATTATCGTACACCAAGCTACATCTGGTCCAAAACAGCTCTATCTGTCTTGACATCGCTATATATTGGGTTTTCATTTTTCCATGCCAAGAACTCCATTCAAGGGATGCAAAACCAGATGTTCAGTGTCTTCATGTTGATGACAATCTTCGGCAACTTAGTGCAACAGATTATGCCTCACTTCGTCACACAAAGGTCATTATATGAAGTCCGTGAGCGACCATCCAAAACATACTCATGGCAGGCTTTTATGACAGCCAACATTCTTGTGGAATTGCCCTGGAACACTGTAATGGCAGTACTCATGTTCTTCTGCTGGTACTACCCAATTGGCTTATACAATAATGCGAAGCCTACCGACGCTGTGACAGAACGTGGAGGCCTCATGTTCCTTCTTATATGGGTTTTCTTATTATTCACATCCACATTCGCGCATATGGTCATCGCAGGGATTGAATTGGCCGAGACAGGTGGTAATATTGCTACTTTGGTCTTTTCATTGTGCTTGATCTTCTGTGGTGTTCTTGCGACACCGGACAAGATGCCTGGTTTTTGGATTTTTATGTATCGTGTTTCGCCCTTTACATACCTGGTTTCTGCTATGCTTTCAACCGGTCTCTCTGGAACCGACGTTCAATGCGAGGCAGTTGAATATCTTAAATTGACCCCTCCAGCTAATCAGACCTGCAAGGAATATCTGCAACCTTACATTGATGCAACCCAGAGCGGTTATCTCCAGAATCCAGAAGCCACGGCTAACTGTGGATTCTGTGCTATGGACAAAACAGACACGTTTTTGGCATCGGTTGTTAGCTACTTCGACGATGCCTGGCGGAACTTTGGGTTAATGTGGGTTTACATCGCGTTCAACATTGCAGCCGCAGTTTTCATTTACTGGCTAGCCCGCGTGCCAAAGGCCAAGAAATGATCTGATGCGGCTATGCCTCTTCCTTGCCCTTGTTCATAAAGGAGGTACTGAGAACACATTTCCGGTACCCTTTCTGGTGTCGACTTTCTCTGTACGATCTGTGACACTTTTCTCTAGTGTGTTTCTATCTTACATTCATATTGACTCATTCATCTCTTTCTAAATCCTGTAATCATCTCTTGTTGTGCTGCTTCAGGTGACCTTTTGTGTTTCATTTCTATCTTCTTATTTGTCTACTATTCTATGATTTCGACATATCGCTATTTAGATTAGAGACCTTATATAGACTATTTTATTTTACTCCTATACAAAGTCTGAACTTCTTGTGTCTCGAACTCCACGTATGTCGAGTAGCTTTTTCCGTGGGCGATGCTTTCCCATCAAGACATATGATGCAGAGAAGGTAGAAAACACTTTACATGATGTCTTTATCATGTCACTTGACATGGAGGCTTTACATTAGTCGAACGTTCATTGGTGAACTCCATAAGATAGTGGGTAAAATATTGTCAACCTTTACGCCGACCGTTATTCCGATGACGTCACAGAAACAAATACGTTAAATAGGGTACAAAAACACGAAAGCCAAGAAGGTAAGAAAAATGATTGAAGATTTCCTCAACACTAACTCGCTTATCAAAGCAAATGGATATCAAATCTCAGCACATCAACATCATCCCTTCCTTAGCAACCTATTTATCCTCAAGGAAGTCCTTGAGCATAGGCGCAACAATGGGACGTAACGTCGTCAACAAAGAACACCGTCCACTTCGGAGGATTTCGTAGTCCACCCCATCAAATCACATAGATCACCTAAGCACCGTATTAATCATCGTACATGGAACAGAAATCGGATGACGCACGTTTACATCACAGTGCAGATGCAGCAGTCGCATTCCTCGTCACCGCAGTCACAGCCGAAGCAAGGTTTTTGGACGGACTTGATAGGCTTTTTGATGGATGAACCGGAGCCGGAAGATGGAAGGATGAAATCCACGGGAGAAGAGACGGAAGAGGCGCCCATGTTGAATTTTAGTCGGGGTTGTTTTTCCGGGGGGGGGGGGTTAAAATAAGGGGTTTAAGTTATGGATTTAGATTAGGTAGTGTGAAGCGGAGAAGGTGGCTACGAAATAAATAAGAATGTCAAAAAATAGGAATCAAACACGATCGAAAGGCACCAACTCACCTTTTTATAATGCTGGGGAAATCTGGAATCTGGGCCCTGGATGCAAGTGTCGGTCTAAAAATCGACGCGGCTACGTAAGACAGGCTGGTTCAGCCACGCGCTAAATAAGAACTTAGATTGGGGAGGAAGTGTCGATCCACTTGGCTAAGACACGGGGTTCCACTCCCGTTGGGCTGAAATTTGATTTACCCGGTTGTTTGGATGGTGATGTTGAATGGGTGGGTGGAACTTGGTGGATGTGATGGATGCGTTGTTGCTGTGGTTTTTAATACAGTTCAGACAGGTGGATACCTGAGGATTCTGCAGTTGAATTTATCTACTTTGAGAAAGCTTGATTTGTCTCTTTGAACTTTGCTGCCTAGCCGCCTAGGGTTACATGGATACATTTCTTTATTACACTGATTACAAGATTACATTAGGGTGTTTTTGGCTTGTGTGTTTGCCATTTTATTTGTTCATGTAAATTTACTTGTGGAAATAATGCTGCTCCGAGTTGTATGTTGTTCTGAATTATCATGCAGTATACACTTCTGTTTTTGCAGTGCAGCCAGCACGTGCATTTTCTCCGCTGTGGCTGTGCACGTGATGGCCTCGGTCTGGATTTGATCCGCGACTACGCCATATTTCTATTTTGAGTTGAGTACCTGAAGTCTATCATGTAGATTAAACCTTGGACATATACTACTTGCCCGATCCAGGAGATTGCTTTTGGATAGGGAAGATCAGCGTTGTTCCAGATCCAATCATTAACGCTTCGTGTATCAACAACTGCGCATATATGTATATATTTATCTCTTCAGAGAAAGATCACATCTAGACTCTGTAGTTAACCGTGGAATGTCTCATAAAAGCTCACTGCCAATATACTTCGTAGAAGAATGGGCAATTTAAAATATGACCGTATACACTATGGCAATTGATATGCATAGGGGATGTCTCAAAGACTGGTAGGAATATCTTATTTGATTTCTTGCCCTTCGCTCCATTGAATGACCTATGTGATGTGGATTCATAGTTCATCATATTTATTAAATACTATGATTTTAGATAGTAAATTATTTCGACCTGAATCTGCAGTGTTGTGCAACATCCTTCTATGCTATCATGCTATTTTCCGTCCCAAGGAAAAGCTGCCACTTCCGCATGGCACCTATATAAGTAAATCCTGCACCTAATCCCTATTAAAGACCCACTATGCTATCTTATTGATATTTACCTAGACTAAGGGAGTATATCCACATCTTGACCCCAGATTGTGTCCAAGTGGGTCCGAGTCCGGGTGTGCCAAACTGGGCCCAATTCGATATCATTCACCACCACACCCCTCTCAGGCACTTTCCTCTTCTGAATCACGCAACTACAGGTTCCCTTCCTCATTCTGACATGCCTAAAGCCCGCCCCAGGCCTCCAAAGCCAGCCTCAGGCATCTTACAGAAGTGAACAGATGAACCCACATCGCCTCTTCTTCTTCAACCAGCGAACCCGGTGGCCTAACGGTCATACGGACTCCATATCCACAGCGATATTGGCGCCCAGGATTGCTTAAATTTCCCAGGGGGTCCTGAGGGACGTAAGGCCTGGTGCTCTCCGTTCGAATCCCTTCAGGTCCAATTCCTGTTGGAATATCGAGGTCTCAATGACTAGTCTTCATCATGTGCAACCTGACCATCGCGCAGGTAGAGGGCAGATGCCGGTACCCTCGCTAAGCACGAAGACGTAGTGGTATGGAGGGAAAGTAGCTGGCCACCATCCGGTGCCCCTTTTTTTCTTTTCCTCCATTGGAATTGTGGAAGCTCTACATGAAGTTCTACAGCTGCGAGTATTTCTATCTCAGAGTTTGTGATGTGGATAATGATGGATTGAAGTCCGCAATGAAGTTTTACAGCACGTAGTGATGATGATGTGGATGATGGTTGGTGATGTCCGCAGTGAATGTCTCTTTACTTAGGTATTCTTTGCAATTGGTACTTCCACAACCCAACTGAGTCTTTCTGAAGCCATATTGACTATCTCAATCGACGGCTCCTGAGTATCTCGTGGTGGTGAATCTGTTGATGCGCGATTTTCTTGATTTGAGGCCGAGTGCATGTCCTTCCCGAAGTGGAAGCTTCCAGTCTCCCACCACCCCCATCTGAGCAATTGCTGAAGCTATTCAATTCAACCGCCTTTTTGATCCTTTTGATGTTCCTTCCACAATTATAGTCACCACCATCACCAATGACTCCAGCACCACTTCCCACACCAGCAACATTGAAGCTATACAAATTGTCCATCCTCACCACAACCATTTTGCTTACAATCACATTATACAAAACCAATAAGGCCTTTTGAATTTAGTTAATTCAATGCAATTCATTTATCAAATTAGTCAAGACTTTCAAATTATTTAAAGGACCTCATTTATTCACTTCTCGTCCTCGCACTACAGTCGTCTTCAACCGTCAATCTTGATTTGAGCGATGTGAATGTCTAGCGGCTTTGTCTGGTGTCCTTTCTACATCACCCTCTGAACATCACACAACTCCAGCATGTTAGGCTCTACTATATAGTCTTGTTGTGGGGCTTATTAATATTGAGTGATCATTTTAATAGAGGTATTTGCTTTCAGCTCCAACGCCGTCTGCGAACAGCGTGTCTAGTCTGAGCAAATAACGAGCTTTTCTATTCAACGTCCGATAATGAACGATACTTCTCAACCATACATCCATACATAATCGAGACTAGGTTAAAGAGTTGTTGATATCATGCACTCAATGCTTGAGCTACACGTGCGATCGCTGGCAAACACGCCTTGAAGTCATTTGTCATCGATTCCCCTTTTGATACAATTGCTCATTGAAAAGGAGTACTAACCAACATCTTGTCTTGTCTAGTTAATTCCTCGTATCCTCCTCGCTTTATCACGTCTATTCGCCTCCCTGTCTCAAGCCCACCCCTCCGGAAATACCGCTTTCATTGTCGCGCGCTGTTTGATGGCTTTCTTTCGACTCCTTAATTCCTATACGTTGAACTTTCTTGCCTACTGTGGATCTTAACGATCTAAACCTTTGAAGCTGTTGTTCACCCACAGCTTGGCGCTACTACGCAGCCTTCTCGACTTCTTCGGCACATGAGAACTTAGACACCACCAATTCTTATCAAATGTGATATCGAATGGAACTTATCTCCATAACAGCTCAATGCATCCCAGCCCGTTCCTTTTCACGTGCCATTCTCAGCGCTACCTCCTCCTGTTACGTCGCCTGGTAGTAATCGAATGCTCTCATGGTGAGATGTATTGTCCTTTGGGAAATTCCATGACACAGAATGTCTGAAGCAGATATACTTCGACGCATGAACTTAGTATAAGCTCATTGTCGCACTGCCAAGCTCGGATGCGCTCCACTAATATTGACCCTAAAGTGATAAGCGGCCCCACTCGTTAGCACCACCCGGCAGGTATGTACAACGTATCACGTCGAGATGCTTATTTGTATCTGTATGCCCTTTTATAGGACTGTAACAAGGATAAAGCCATAGGCGCAGAGGACGTGTCATATCAAAACGACTTCCGACGAGCCCAATGTCTGCTCGATATAATAATAACGAGATATAAGGAATTTACCTCCTGAACACCGACTGCTAAAAGATAAGACCTAAACGAAGTACGAAGCCGTTTCCACGTCTTTTTTCGTAATCCTAGGGGTCCTGCTCACTACCTTTCTTACTCGCCTCAGGTGTATGGTCACGGGACACTCAAACTAATACCTCAGTCCTCATGTACACTTCAGGCATCAATTACTTAT
This sequence comes from Aspergillus avenaceus, assembly GCA_009193465.1. Lineage (NCBI taxonomy): Eukaryota > Fungi > Ascomycota > Eurotiomycetes > Eurotiales > Aspergillaceae > Aspergillus > Aspergillus avenaceus. Next base: position 58,371 of record ML742055.1, read on the forward strand.
GTAAAGTAGACAGATAGCCCGTACCACAAGTTATTAGTATTGAAACCCATGGTGACTCTAGCCCAGTGGTCGGAACGCTTACCGCACTAGAGAAGTCGTGGGTTCGACTCTGGAGTGGATTGTTCCGCAGGAAAAATTGAGTGTTCAATACCGCGGTCCTCCAGGGTTGTCAGTAAAAACCTCAAAAACCAAGGGGTTTTCGTAGCCTCCTGTCGATATTTCTAAGTAGGCAGTTGAGGTGAGCTTTTTGCTTTTTGAGATCAATACTTGATTTCCTTTTTTTGATTCTACATGAGGCTTCCTTCATCTTGAGCCCTTCGAAGTAATATGGACTATCTTGTTGATGGATGGTTTTGTGAGGGTTAGGTAGGTCCTGGTGTTCTACCTGATTGTTCTTTCCTTTTTCATCTTTCTGCCGCCGTGATACTAAATACGGCGGCATACTCTATTCCTTTACCATCAAAATCACCATACGTGACTCGATTCCCATTCCGCCTGGCTCAGAGCTCTTCCGTCACAGCCGAATGCCATACCCAATTATTATCTATGCTCGCATTCTCTCAAAGCGTGCACATGTAACTATTCCCACACTAAGAATACACCCACCAAATACTAACAAGAACATCTATACATGAGTCTCTTTTGATCCACATTCAACAGAGCCAACTACTGGATTATTTTAATTAATATGATCAAGAGAGTCTATCGTTTTCATTTCAGCCATGGACGAATGAATGATTGAGACATGCACAATGCACTCAAAAAGAAAAAAAAAAAAAAAAAAAAAAAAAAAAAAAAAAAAAAAAAAAAAAAAAAAAAAAAAAAAAAAAAAAAAAAAAAAAAAAAAAAAAAACCGTTACACTGTTGAAGCAAGTGACTCATCCATCTTGGCTCTCATAATTACACCTTTAGATAGGGCCTACGTCACAAAATCATCAGGAGCTGAAAAGCTCGTCCAGATCAATGAGGCATTCAAGACGGTCTCCTAACAGCCACGGATAAATCTATACTTTGAGCTCGTTAGTCCGTTCACCTGCATCGCATTCCACATTTCAAGAATGCGTACGCCTCTAATCGCAGTCAAAAGCATTATTCCTATTCTCTCCTTTCATGAACAACAAAATATAGAATCCAACTGACATCAAAAGACAAATCGCAATACATCGACAAACAACGTCCCTACTGGGCCAAGCGACTTAGCCTTCCAACATGCAAAACTCCACCGCCAGGGCTTGTTCCCAACCTCCAAGTATAATCTGTTTTCTGTGTTGTGGCTTCACACTTCCCAGATAGATTAGCAGAAGTGATACAGAAACTGTATCGCTATCTATGGGGAGACGGGAGCGACGATAGCTAGGCCTGATGGCTTCATGGCTGTTCTACAGGAAGCTTTGGTACGGAGATTGCCAGGAAGGTGTTGGAATCTGTAAGCTTTTGTCCTTTTTTGTTGTCTTTGTATGCGCTTGAGCTTGGTTTGTTATGCTAATACGTATCATTACACCGGGATATCCGTGCACTAATGCTTGGAAATCATTTTGCCATATCAATCAATTGACTAATTGTTTCTAGTATAATTAGTATTCAAAACCATAAGCCTCTATCCTGAATTTCTCTATCAAGACCGGCGCCAAACAGGCGCACCATTCAACTTAAAATATCCCGGCTGCAGCGTCTGAAACACACCCATTGGATCATATTTCGCCGCAATCTCCAGCAATCTTGCTTTATTTTCCGCCCCATAGCTGGCAATCGGATCCTGGAACATGCTGGCGTAGTTCATATAAGTGAACCTATGATAAACCCCCATGCTCTTCGCCTTGTCAATGACCACTTCCCAAAATTTATCTAGGAATTCATAGATAACCTCGTCATCGGATGCTTTCATCCACCAACAAGGTATCTGCATGATCATCAGAGGACCTTTGGACGCATCCAGGCCAATTGCATTCCCTCCGTTTCGGGACATGTTTTTGAGCATGGGTATCGTAAGGCCGTGATATACTAGTACCGGCATAACACCCTCGACATGAGAGACCTGCGATCGAACGGAGAAAAAGTACTCGACGACCCAGTCTGCTAGCTCTTTGTTCAACTGAAGTGTGATGTGGGAATAGACCTGGCGGAGTCCCGGGGGGCTACTGACGGTGACGTCTTTAGAATACTGTTGCATAGTTTTCGGCTTCGTCGTGTCCGACACAGCAGGTATAGATCGGTATTCTTCGAAGATGGCCGGGTTCTCAACGTCTTCGGTATATGCTAATTCAACACTCGCAAGGTTATGGCCTTCGTACTGCAGAAAGGCGACCCATTGTTGAGCCTTGCCGTCAACTGGGGCCTGGTCTGCAACGTTGATGAACGCGTTGACAACGTTGGTAAAGTTGCTTTGAGCAATTGTTCGTGTGCCACCGCGCATTGTGGGACTGGGGATTGTGTACAGGTTGAACTTAGTGACTATGCCGAAGTTGTTTCCACCGCCGCGGAGAGCCCAGTAGAGGTCGGGGTTGCTGGTTGCACTGGCGGTGATTGTTGTACCTTTGGCGGTAACCACCTTTTTTCGCATTAGTGAATGTTTGGTATGGAAGGCATGGTGCTAACCTCGAAACTTTCTATGTTGTCACAGCCCCAGCCGTACAAATTGGAGTAGAAGGATATTCCTCCACCAGTGAGAAACCCACCGACTCCGAGGTCAGAATCGCGAGCGCCAACCGCAGCTAAACCGTGTGGCTCGAGCGCCGCATAGAGCGATACCCATTTTGTACCTGCGCCAACGGAAACGATGGATTTGTCGTCATTAAGCGAAATGTCGTTCAGCTCTTTTAGTAGCACTGTGATGCCACCGTCGATGTTTGATGCACCCGTGAATGCGGCGTGGCCGCCGCTTGTAACAGCGAAAGGACAACTAGTGAGTCGTGAAAAAAGGACTAAGATGGAAACATCTGCATCTTTTCGCGGCGTGAAAATACAAGAGGGTTCTGCTTCGGCTTGCTGCGCGGACCAGAAGGAACTCGTGGTGTTTTGGAAAAGTGGATTACTGGGAATTAAAACGGAGGACGAATCATATATGGTGCTCAAGAGGGTGCACTACGTATATGGCCTGGTTAGAAAATCGAATCCCCAAAGGTGTGTACAATGTGCAGATGGAGTTTTATGCTTACAGCTCGCTGACAGGCAAGGTCTTGGGAATCTACCGAGCTAGCAAATTCGAATGAGTCGTCCCATAGACGAATGCGAGAGATATCCACGTTATGCGCCGATAGAGCTTCGGCGATGTCGAAATCGGATGGCTCGAACGGCTCGGGAATAGCCTGTTCGCTACCCCTTGCGGTGTAACATGCGAGGAGGAAAACCAGCCAATTTCGCATTGTTTCGGAGCATTAAAAGAATAAACAAAAGATAAGGTTAGACGGGAGAAAGGGACACGGGAAGTCAATCACTTCATGTTGGGTTAATGCCCCTATTTATTACTGTTGGGAATGTCATGCTATACAATGCATTCGTTTGTTTTAGTGCTTATCCAACTGTTGGTTAGCCAAAGGATTGAGGTCTAAACTGAAGTTGCATCATGCTAATCACTCTTACTCAATCAGAGTGTTGGATAAATGGTACTCTCCATGAACAAGTCAGCCGCAGTGGGGGCCGTTATGCAGCTATCCGTTCTCCAACTGTTTTTGAACTGTTTTTATAGGGTTGGAAATATCCCGGATGTATAACCTTCTCTGGTTAGATCATGATCTTTGGCCCCCAGAAGCCAATAGTATTCTCCCTCAGGCCACAACTCAACTCACCTTCTCAGCGATGGATTATCTATACGCACTGGCCAATCAGGTACGTGTGGGGATTCCCCATCCAAGTACCAGTTGATAGAGTCGCATTCCACAAACCTTGGCAAGGAATATTTCGCTGTTGATAAGGTATGGGTTTCATTATCTTTTTGTCATAACTAAGGCCAAGAAAACACTACCGTCAACTCTGCCTTAAACCGTGCCTTGTGCGTAAAATATATGAAATGATTGTTGAAATATTGGATCATTAACCTTCATCAGAAATCCTTCCACAACACATGCCACCCCCTCGATACGATTATATGTGCCCATAATAGTTTTTGACGGAGGATACGGTGGTTTCTAAAGATATGACACATGATAATCTCGCAGAGGTCGTCATGTCCCAATGCCAATCCACTGCATTTTCTCTATTAGGCTAAGGGAGACATATCCTACCGCAATAAGACACGGCTCATGCGTTGGTGGGCGAACAAAGAGACAGCTGGTGGCACTTCATTTCCTAGTCCAGGCAATGCACCTTGAAATCAATCCGAGCTCGGGGACCTGTACGACTTCGCACCCGCTGATTTTTCTTTTCCATTCCTTTGATAAAAGCTCAGGTCACACAATCTCGGACATTCTTATCCAATGCAGGAACATCGGCCATGCGGGATGGAATGGTCCCCGATCTATTTCATTCCTCTCGATGGCGTTTATGCTCGTTGAAACGGTGGATAGTGGCAAGCATGCTTGTCAATATGTTCCTCCCTCCTTTTGAGTCCATGTCATTCGGGAAATGCGACATTAACCATCAACATGAATCATGACCTGCGAATTTAGGGATTTGGACATCGCAGATCTATTGTACAACATGAACCAAGCGTTCGGCCCTTGTTACCCGTTCCAGAATATGGATAAGCATGGCCCACCCACCTTACAAAGAACTTAACCCATCAAGCTGAAAATAGCATTTGCCATATGCGGCCGTCTTTCGTTCTCTGATACAACTGAAACGTAATATCAAGGCGGAACCGCCTTCGCTCTCGGCACTGTGGAGATGAAACAATCATCTGCTCTTGTGATTTTCATAAATTAGCAATGTTGTACAGTGTGTCCATACAAGACCTACCATTTCGCTCTTGCATCGCCTTCTGTTCTATTACGTCTCATTCGGTCTTATATAGATGTGGCCTTCATGATGCGAACGCGGCTTCAGTTTATACAGTCTATGACGGCATACCACTTACAATCAGACTATAGCTTCAATGAGTCATCCCGGAATTCTGGGCACAGCATCCACCCTTATTGCGGTGACAACCATCCTGATCATCTCCCGCTCCGCTGCAATATTTACGCGAACAAGGCGCCTCAGAGCTGAAGACTACCTCTTATTCCTCGGGTATCTTTTGCTTCTTGCACAGTGCAGCCTGCTCATTTATCTCGCACCGAGTCTACCGCAGGATGAGACTGCCAAGTTCGAGCAGTTCGAAGAGGAACAGATTGCGAACCTGCAGAGAATTCAGAAATGTACTTTCGCCCTCCTTCTTATGTTGTGGCTCTGTCTGTGGGCGGTAAAGTTTTCGCTCTTAGCAATGTACCGGCGGTTTCTGAACCGGAAATGGTATATATGCGCTTGGAGAGTCCTTGTAGGTATATGTGCTCTGGTATGTTTCAGTCAGCTATCCGCTTGAATTTCGCAAGATTTGATAATAACAAGAATAGACCCTCGTTCACTGCATAGTCACTATCTGCCGACCTTGCTCACCATTCTCCCCATGGTACACACAGGCCTGTGACAATGATCAGAATGTCAAGTTAACCTGGATCAGCGCTTATATCGCTTATGCCCATGACATTCTCACAGATTTATTGGGTGAGTCTTCCTCGGTTTGCTCATCGATAGGTCTAACAGATCAGTAATGCTGCTTCCTACCTACCTCATTTGGAATCTCTCGATACATCCTTCCAGAAAGCGCGTATTCGGCGCTCTTGTGTCCCTCGGCTGGTTATGCATTGCGGCTGCAACATTGCGTCTTATCCAAATTATCGAGAAGGCAAAGGAGACGGGATTCAATCCGAAGTGGAGTCTCTTGTGGGGGGTTATAGAGGCCGGAGTGGGTACGTATGCAGTGTACAATATTCTGTCCAGATATGGCTAATCGACCTTCAGCGGTTACCATCGGTTGCTGTCCGGGGATCTATCGCGGATATAGGAGATGGCGGGAAAGGTCCAGATCAAGGCCGATGACGAACCCAGCGTCATACCGCTTCGATGCACTTCTACTACAGCGGATGATGCGCGGCGGGGCTGGTGCTCTTGACGTCCCTGACTCATATGGAGACGGCAAGCTCTACCATTCGTGGGACGAGAATGATCCCAATCTATCGACTGTATGGGAGGTTCCACACAGCGGCTCTAGTGGAAAGTCAACCACAACTGCCAACCGGGTGAGCTTCGCCACGGATGCTCAAATTGTAATTCCAAGTCCATGCTATCAACCATCATGTACAAGAAGTCCTTAATAAATATTTCAGAGCCACCTATTATACTTTATGTCTTCGTAACCGGAGACCAATCCCATAGCACATAACCACACGAACACCAATTCTGTCCAAGCCGACACGCGCACGAAGTAGGTACCCCATTACACCAGCACACCCGCTTAAAACAGCATCCAGCACAGATACCCTACAATATTGGTATATATAAGTAATCGTGCAAGAACACATACCTTATCTAAAACCAAGTTATCAATAAATGGATCATGCACATAACACGGATTACCCTGTCGAGGAAGCACAGCGGCATATACCTTAGCGAAGTAGATAGCAAGAATGAGAATGAGTACTGCGGAAGTCATCTCAGCTTTGCTTCTGCTATTTTATTGAAATCGTCCGGGATTTGTAGGAGACCGGGGTAAGCTTATTAATCCGGGAGTATTGGGTGCTTATAACTTGTGAATCCGGGGCATGGATAACGCACCGGTCGTTATTCAATTGCTAGATGCTTTGTGCATGTTTTGACATGGTGCCCGATGTTGAAATATTAGTTCGTCGGCACTGGTGATAGAAATAATCATGAGTCAATTGTATTCTTTGGTCTCAGTTACTCGTAGATTCTGACTAGACCCCAAATAGTCGGTGAGCTCATCGTTCAGGATCTGGTCTGATTCAACATGTCCATGGACATTCACTATAGATCCTTCAGCCTATTCGATACTAGTTTATAGAAATCAGTAGTGAATATCTCGCCGTATATAAACCCCCTATATCCCATTCATCACTATTTGTATTAACTCAGTCTGCTCACAATCTATGTACAGACACAGAGAAGTACAAAATGAAGATCACTTCTACAATCCTCCCAATCTTCCTCCTATTCCAAAAAACCCTATCTCTCCCTAACCCAGACACAAGTGTTTCATATATGGAAAGTGAGTCACCAGACCTTATACCTGTATGTTTATCATTTCCTCCCACTAGTCCGGTTGATATAAAGCTAATAAAGCGAATGAAGGGCTACTGTTTCGGTCTCTGTACGAAAGGCAAATGCTATTGTGCGAGTGGGGATAATTGTGGTTGCCAGCAGCGTTTGAATCTGTGTGTTTGTAGGGTTCCGATTTCTTGATTCGGTTTATTTAGTTGAGCTTTCAGAGTGTATGGAGTGTATTGTATATGGAGTGCATCGTGTATTATTCTCTAGTTCCGCCGTGATTCTGTGGATTCTACTCAATGTTAATTGTGATATTGGCGTACGCATAGGGTAACGCTATACTAAACCTAAGGCCGTAAAGGCAGAAACCGAGGAATATCATTCACATTCCGCGAATAACAAGTTGATAACAAAGAACACACCCAGACACATGGAAGGACCATCTCACCTTCAAATCATATGGACATCCCCGTTGAACCAACTTAGCAAAAATACAAAGCACCATCCATTATTTAATCAAGTTCTGCCCATTTCTTCGAATCCTCCCCATCTACCTCTACACATCAACTCGATTCAACCAAAACAACCCCAGAAAATGGACAGCAAAGACAAAGCTTCAGAAGCGAGCCCCCAACACGCTCTAGCCTTCCGCACAAAATGGGAAAGCCATACGGGCCTCGAACCGCAAACAGACGAAGAGATGCTCCAGGAGCTCCGCGATTCCTCTAAGACCTCTCATCGTCAGCCTCCTCGGATCACTAGGTCTTTGAATGAGAGGTTGAAGAGGGTGGTGCTTGTTGCGGAGAAGATATCGAACTCGGATCTTCCTGTGGGTGAACGTGTGAGGTTGCTGGATGAGATGGCAGGGAGGGCGCAGGAGGAGTTTGGGTGGAGTATGTTTTTTTTTTTCTATTCTTTTCTTTTCTTTTTCTTTTCTTTTCTTTTTTTTTCTTTTTTTTTTCTTTTTTTGGCACAGCTGATGTTGTAGGTCTTGAAGCGAATGCGAAATCGCCTAGGGCTGAGCGGGAGAGGAGGCATGGGTTGCAGATTGGATGATGATCTTTTGGTTCTGGAGTCGATCTGGTTAGATTTGAGGAGTTGCCTTTGGTTTTACTACCATTTAGTGCAGACTGGCTAAGTAGTAAGGATCATACTGGAATATCGTGGTCATCGATCTATTCAATTTGGGAGAATATTCCCTTATCCAATTCCATTTAGCCAGGATATTCAATGATCGTTGATGAATGATAATGTGCCTTCCCATCCTTGTACTCGTATATAATCCTCCATCCTCCATCCTCCCCAAGTCCATAATCCTCCTATGTACAGGAATGACATACTCATATTTTACCTTAATATACCCTCTTAAACTTAATTGAGGAACGCTCCAAGTCGTACCGAAGGTATAGAGCCATGAAGAACCACTACATCAATATACCATACTACAAGGCAAATAGCCAGGTACATGGCATCACAAGCCAATACCACTCTACTCCAGCAAGAGCCCCTAGAATAAGGGAGTTGATCGAGAAAGACCTACAATGGCTTGCTAGTTCGAGTTCAACTCCTCTCAACCAAATATCTCGATCCATACTATTGTGAAGCCACAGTAGAAACACACTAGTCTCAACATGCTACGACTGTCCAAAACAGGTGGTTGGTTCAGAAAGCAAGACAACAGTATACATTAAAATACTCCCAGCAGCATATCGAAGTCTGCCTTGACCCATCATAGAATTCGAAAAAAGATGGATTCTATCTAACGTGGCTACTGGTCTTTACTTAGGTTCCAAGCTTGAATACATCCTACAGACTTGAATCCTACAGGCATCACGTTTCAATGCAAGAGATACATATCGGCGGATACAATACTCCAAGTCTTAGTGTTCTCGTTTGCGATGTCGAGCACTATGTACCTGGAAACCCCTTGTCGGCGGCTAGGGCTTGCAATGCCATCCCTTGTTGTGCCGCCCGCCACGCAGAGTTTGACTGCGCGATTGACCGGGATACGTGTTTTTCCATGACATCCAATACTTCATTGATTAACCGAAGATCGCCAGAGTCGCGCGAGAGCACATTCCCAGCTTGTGGAGGCTCGTTCCCGGTTTTGGTGGAAACTGCATACTTACTGATTGTTCAGGTGGTTGTGTACGCCAGTGTGAGTAAGATGGGCGATGTGCCCAGCGAGCTACAAACGACTAGTCCATACAATACTGTCGAAAAGATGATCAACTGATATAACACGCTGCGACTATTTGGAGGAGCATCAGAGTGATGTGGTGTTAGGGGAACTCAAAATTGGGGTTCTTAAGTTAACACATCACTGTGCACCGGTATCATGGATGATAAAGCAAAATGACTTCAAGACCAGGGGCTGAGCGAGAGCTATGGGTAGTGGTTTTACAGTCCGGATCGTTTAAAGCCCCTTGCCTTGTGCAATTCAGCGTGATCTGTGTGGTTTTGAATCCCCTATCGAAGCTTCCGACTCACGGGCCAGTTACAAGGGGAGCTATTCAACAGCCGTAACAGCAAGTTCCATATCCAATGCCACACCAAGTTCAGCAGCAACCCGGTAGCCAACATGCATATTGTGCCCAGTCTATCGAGATTACGGCCCAAGGCCTTAGCGATCCATCTCTTCACAGAGACCTTCAATTAACCTGTTGAAAACACATCTAGATTCTCCTATAAGATGTCGTCGGTTCACTGAATGCAAAGAATGTTGAAGAGCCGAAAGCGCCGGTGATTTTATCATTCCTCATAACCAAAAGCGGTGTAATATGCTTAAATCGGCGATTCAAATACTCAAACGTGACAAAGACCGCGTGGAAGCATACAAAGACGGCGAAGAGTACAGGCTAGGGACGGTTCGCTTCTTCTGGATTGCAAGAGGAGCCATTACAAGAAAATCATAATATCATCACAAGTGCGCCTGCTGCTTCTCAGCATCTGTCTCTGCAAGCATCCGCTTTATGGCTATTGTCCATCTAGAAGTGTATTACGTCCGTCACGGTAAAATTAACGAGAAGGGGCAAGACCTACTCAAGCGATGCAAGTGTGATGAGTGGGATGGAGGCATTGTCGTTGGCGGGTGTTAAAGCATAGCCCTAACTGTATTTTACTTGGTACGTCTGCGCGCTGGCCTGATGAGATCATAGATTCATCCCGTGGACTATTCGGCACTTGTTAAAGATATACATTATTCGTCACTATGTCTTCGAATAGTCAGTTTCATCGAGACGATTTCATTGTTCTGTGCACTCTCTAGAGCGAGGTGAACGCACCTTTCTCATCCAAATGCTATCCTACCAAATATTGCACATCGCCTGCCAACACCAGGGTTATATGCCATATCTATTTCCACGACCCTCAAAAGGCACAAAGCATATTGAGATGTATTAGGTCATTCATCATTGCTGATCGATCCAAAAGACACACAGCTACGCTAATCGTCCAAAGGCCGATGGGCAAATCCACTGACTAACAGCAAACCAATCTCAGCAACCGTGTTGAATATGAAACTAGAAACGCTTCAGATCCATAGCACACACCTACCTACGCTACGCACATACCACTATCCACATGCCAGTTGGCTTAGTACACAGGCTAAATCCGCTGTACTATCACCAAGCACTCTACCAAATGTGATCAAATGCGAGCAAGTAACAGGTTTACCCCCCTTAGAATCGAAGTCTACGAGATGAAATCATGGCTCTTTTAATCGGATATTATCTCGGATATGGCACGCTTTATTTATCCCTGATTTGAGTATCATGCCTGAATGGCAGGCATCTGTCTATTACAACAGTTGCTACGAGTGGCAAATGCGCCGGGTGCTCACTGTATTATTTCCTGTCGCGTAGACTCTGGTTGACAAACTCAGAGGATTATATCTATAAAAGGAACACATGCCAATACCTTGACATTCCAAAACTTGTATTGAAGTGATCGTATCATGACTTCCTCGAAGCGAGTACGGCTAGGTTCTCCACTGGTAAGGTCCCAGTCACTGCTGGCCCCAGCCGTAATCCAATTCAACCTAGTGTGGGCCAGAGACGGATTGGTCAAGCGCCTACAGCTGCTCCAGGTTAGGGTAACCCGGCTAGAGCTACAGGCGGGTCGGCCGAACCTCGGAACGACCAACAGACTGATGTGGAGCGAGTAAGAGGAAGCCAAACGGTCGGCAGTAAGCGACAGATCAGAGCTATGGAAGGCGAAGAGTTTGATTTTAAGAAAATGCTTAATGGGGTAATGGTCGAGATGACCTTAGCACAGCTGTTTGACATTTGTCCTACCGCTCGTGCAGAGACAATCAAGTTAATGAAGTTGAAACCCAAGGAGTCGACGACGACTGCAAGGGGTAAAATATCTGGATAGCCAATACGTGATGTTTTGCTGCTCCATTCCGAATGCAAAACCACTTCAATCAATTCAGCTAGAATACACCACTCTGGAACTTACCTTTTATCTGATTTTCAGTTTCCTCACTGGCCATTTAGACTCTATGGACAACCGCTCAGGCTGACTTCCAAAGCTGTGCACTGATAAGCGAACTAATCATGAAGTCATGCAGAATCCTACAGTCCTACTAAGCCACGGAGCTATCTGCTATGAAAGGAGGAACCTAAACGGAAACTATAAAAATAGTTGATGGCATTTGCCTTAATAACAGAGAGTAAAGCTGAATCGTTGAGCGAGTACACACAGTGCAAACCAGGCTTACTGTAGCATTTCAAGCACTTATGCGTGTTTTAACTGAAATGTGAGAAGTGTTATCAGTCCAGGTATCATTGTGAACAAGCCAATTCGATGTTCTGAAACTGGCAGTGTAATTGCTTGAAGGTGATGAAGGTAGGCTTATATAACCCTACAAGTGTCTAATTCTAACATTGAAGATATTAGTAGAAGAACCGAAAGCTTTTGCCAATGAGTTGTATTTGAATGTCAAATTCACATATACTTGCAAGTCTTTTGCAAACAATTCACGCATCAGATGGTTCAGTCTTCGCTTGCATGTTCCTAGTTTCACTATCCAATTGAACCGTTTGGGATTAACCCCTTCTTGCTCCATAAGCTTTGTTCCTACATTACGGGTCTGTATATTTTCATCTTTGCTGAGATTACAGGTCGCATTAACTAGCTAGCTAGAACCAGACCGAATACCGCATACGCGCTTTTCCAGCTCCAACGCCGTTCTGCAGACCCGATCAGGTTGATCAATAGCTGCGAAAGGCTTGCTGCGCTATCTGCGTACTACACATATGGAATCGTCCTGGGGTGTGGGTATAATCAGTTTACTAACGAGTTGAACGAGATAGCAATTCTACAAACATTACCGTAAAGAGGGAAGTACGGGATGACTGGTTTCATTATTTAATAGTCTATAATAGAAGTATCGTGGTGCTTGTTGAAATTGATTTCTGAGAGACTAGAGTCTAGAGTATGCTTTTATTGTTTGCAATTGTCTCTACGTGTCCCTTGTTATGTCGGCAATCTGTGAACGTATGTAGTATCTCTGCAGAATACAAAGATGGTCATGAGATGTACTAACAAGGTGTCCATGTCTTTGTTAACATCCTAGACATTGTCGTTACAAAGGTGAGGCCATGGTCAAGTCAAATATCCAGACTTGTTATGGATCTGCCCTAGTGGTACAAGTTACTGAGTGGGAAAAGTGCACGGTTGCCTCAGAACTGGCTAGTCAATTCAAGCCACTCGTTTAAAGCTTAAGCGTAATACCATTCACTGACTAGTCAAGAGGACAAACTGTTGATTGTTTAGCCAATGCCGGGATAAACACACTTGAACAGTTGTATGATCCGGGAACGTCGAATTTGCGTAAGGGTACTACGATCGTCAAGTCTACACTCAGCTACTCCTGCCATCTTACACAAATGCACTCAGCAATTTGAACTGTCCAAATGATGAATATTTACATCAATTTATTCATAAATCATTGCGTAATGTAGAACTTTTATCGGTCTCATCACTTCATCGCGCGTCGAGGTCGCCCTAACGCGCTCGTGGGTATCGTCTATCAACCGTAATATCCTTTTGGTATCCAGTCTATCCATTAAATATTTGTTCAGTCATCAATCCATCATATCGGGTAAGCATTTACAGCTGCTCGGCCCAAGGAGCAGCACCGGGCTGCATCTGGTTCAGCCACTTGACAAGCTCGATGAGCTCGGCGCGGCGCTCGTCCTCAAGCTGGTCTTCGTCGCCGCAAAGGACGGACTGGAAGATAGGAAGGAATTGCGGAGTAAGCTCCCGGATGGTGGAGTCCTCAACCTTGTCTGTGGCACAATTAGCAATGATCAGGTGTAAAGGAAACGTGGTATAACATACAAAGCTGGCAGATCATGCGGTACAGAGGATCGTTCTCCTCATAGTCGTTCTTCAATGGGAGAAGCTTGACCAGAGCAGGGAGGACTTCCTTAAGAGGAACAGCCTCACGGTTCTTGAGGATCATGCGGCTGAGACAGCCAGTGGCGTTGTCCTGAAGACGGGAGACATCCATGTGCAAGCAGCCCTCGAGACGACTGAGGATTGTGGGGAATTCCTTGGAGATCTCAGCAGTAGCGTTGGTGTGCTCGACGAGGCGGCCAATGGCGTAAGCGGCGTTTGACCGGGTCTGGGGGTCCTCGTCACCGAGACGGTGCACAAGCAGCTTCAGGAAAGCAGAGGTGAACGGGGTGACAGAGGGGCCCATGCCGTTGATGCACTCAGCAAGCACACCAACAGCAGTGGAGCGCTCAAGAGCCTCAGTGCTACCGGCATAGCGGAGGATGGTCTTCTCAAAGACCTTCCAGAGCTCAGCAAAGCTCTGACCAAGGGCAGCAGCCAGACCCGAGACAACATCAAGACCGGTGTCAACAACAACCCAGTCGAATTCAGAAGTCTCCTCGCCGGCCTCAAGAGTTTCCTCCTCGGGGCCGAACTCGATCTGGCAAGGGTGCTGCTTGGTGATGATATCGGTGACCATCTGGATGACATTGTGGAGGGTGGTCTCGTTGGCAATAAGAGCAGGGCCGCAGTAGCGAAGGTTCTCAGCCACGTTGCGGTTGATATCGGCGACGGTAGCCCTAGGAGCTCAGTTAGAAACGTCCAGTCAAATGCAATGATGAAACAAAGAAATGTGATAGTGGTAGATCAGATTCTGATATCGTCGTTCGCATCAATCACGTCTTTTGCGTGTCAAAGTGAGCTGGGTAAACGAATGTGATCATCATTCTACCAGACCAGCCATGAATGAATTCAAAGCTTGTCCAAAACGAGAAAAAGAGCAAACAAAGCAAACAAAGCAAACAAAGCAGCAAATGGACCAATACATACCGATCATCTTCCTCGGTCCACATGCGGACGGTGCAGGTCATCAGGATTTCACCGAACTTCTGAACCTCCTTGGCGGGCTGAACCTGCAAAGGCAGGCCAGGCTTCCACTTGGCCATCTGGTTGTTCTCTTCAGCAATGGCAAAGAGCATGGCATAAGAGCGGTGCAGAGTGCTGATGGTGCTCTTGCGAACACCCTCGTAAGGGTGCTCAGCGAGGGGCAGGACCATCTCAACAGTCTTCTCAAAGAATGGCAAGTAAGCACCCTTGGTGTGTGTAACAAGATCACCGATAACCTCAACGGCAATCTCCTTCTCGAGAGACAAGGGGGTGGTGGCAGTAATGTCATCCCAGCCATCGTCGTCCTCAACATCGACATCCTCGATCTCACCGTCCTCTCCGACAGGCTCATCGTCATCATCAGCACTGGCAACCTTGACCTTGCGGCCACCAACGGTCACTTCCTGGCCGACAAGATCCTTGGCAGCCTCACCGAAAGAAACCTCGAGATCAGTCTCATCCTGCTCAATACAAGCGAAAAGACCCTTGACGACGCCGTCGAGGAAGGGAGCGAAGTGCTCAGCGTACACCTTGGACATAGCGCCCCAGAAGATGTAGGTGCTCTCCTTGAGACGGGAGTGACCAAGGTGGAGGGCCTCCTCGGTAGCACGCATGAGAGGCTCGACATAGGGCTGGTAGCGCTCGGGGCCAGCAGCAGCAGCCATCTCGCCCATAGCATCAGTGACGCTAGCGCGGAGGTCCAACTCTTCCTCGCTGTCCTTGACAGTGGCGAACTCCTGGAGCAAGTGCATGGACTCATCGAAGAAAGACAGGAAAGAGTCACCAGCAGAAGAAGCAAGAGAGCCGAGGGCACCGGCGGTGAGACCCTTGATTCTGAAGTCGGGGTGCTTGAATAGCTTGTGGAGGATAGGCACCAATTCAGCCTGGTAAGGAGCCACATCCTTCTCATCGAGACCGTCAACGACCGCGTCGATAGCGCTGATACCGGCCTTCATGATGTCGATGGTGGGACCATCCTCTTCTCCGTTGTACTCCTGCATAGCACTAGCCAGGTTCTTGAACAGCAAGGGCATGAGTCTCTCGTGCTCTTGGCTCAGATCCTCGGCAAGGTCATCGGCCAAACGAGCGACGGCGTGCAGAGAGGCCTGACGAACCTTGGGCTCGGGATCGCTCAAAAGCTGCAGGACCATGGGGAAGATTTCCTTCATCTGGGTGCTAATGAAGTCGGGGGCACCCTCGACGCACATGCCCAACGCCATGATACCGGCACGACGGTAGTCAGGGTTGCTGTTGTTGAAGTACTGGCCCAACGAGTGGAGCAGAGGCACAACCACCTGGCTAGGAGGCAAGCTCTGTGCCAGCATATCAAGCAGACCGAGCGCGGAGCGAGCAGGAGTGATATCGTCATCGGCGACAGAAGCATCGCCAAGCTCCGTAACGATGTGAAGGGCGGTACGAGTCAACTGCTCACCGAGACGCATCGACTGAACCTTGAGCTTGCGGTACTGGACACACTGCATCAGGAAGCTGATGGCCTGAGTACGAGTGTCCTCTTCGACCTCAGTGTTGGCGGAGATTTCATTCATGAAGACCACCAAGTCCTTGAGGTGAACAGTGAGAAGGGCGGGGTCACAACCAAGCAAAGTCTGGAAGACTTCGAAAGCCTGCATCACACGGTCCTCCTGCTTCTGATCGATGGCATCCTTCAGGACAGCAACCATGGAGGGGAGGATCTGCTGGAAAGCCCTGACAGGACCCTCGTCCTCATCAGAGTCAAGATGCATAGCCAGCTTGCTGAGCGCAAGAAGAGTGTTCATACGAACTTCCTCACTCTCAGGGTCGCGGATAGTCTTGCCGAACAGGTTGAACAGGTCCTGGAACTTCTCCTCGAATCCCTCACCAAGAGTTTCCAATATGGTGAAGAGGATATAGATGCCAACCGCACGCTCCTCCTTGTTACCGCCGTCAGCAGCACGGATCAAGAAGTTGGGCAGCTCAGCCCACTCGCCATCGTTAAGGTCAACCTTAGCAACAGCCGAGATGACACGAGCAACGGAGTGACGGACGAGGGAGGAACCCTCCCCGAGAGTGGCACGCAAGAGCTGCTCCCGGATCTGAGGCTTCTGGGCGGTGTTAACCGAAACCCAGTGCTTGTTTACCAAGGAGCGAGCCTCGACAGCAGCCAACTGCCTCAGATTAGCGTCCTCATGACTGGTCGCAATCTGAATAAGAAGGACAAGAGAGTCAGCCTTGTTGTAGAATTCGCGCTGGAGGACACCCGTCGCTTCCTTGACATTCCCCTGGGCGGCTGGGAAAACACATTGGTCAGTACAAACCCCTGGCATCTGCGACGAGGACTTCGAACTTACGGTTCAGCACGATCTGCAGCTGCTGCAAGAATCTCTGTTGATCCATGACGAATTGAATCGGCACACAACTTTTTGGAAAATGAGAAAATATGGATTGAACGTGGGGTTGTCCCAGGCCCTCTGTTACAATGAGGTTCCTGCAACTGGGACAGAATGAGCTGTCTGCGCTAAGACAGGCAGCTCAAGGGTATCACAAAAAAACAAAAAAAAAAAAAAGGAAAGAGGTTCAAAACACAGACAAAAAGGAAAAAGAGGGATGATGAAAGGAAAGAAAAAAAAGAAAGGAGGGGAGAAGAAGAAATAAAAAAAATTTAAGTGGAGTGGAAGAAACGGAGGGGAAGAAAAAAAAAACCAAAGAAAAAAAAAATTCTTTTGACCTTTAGTCGCGTTTGGAATTAACCCACTAAACTGAGACTGGTTAGCCTAATGACCTAATAGGGTTAGTGTGAGCACACTTCACGTGTCGCTGCCCAACCGCAACTGGACAATCTTCATCATTTTATCCACTTGTTTTATCCACTCTGTCGTTCATCGCCGACTAGGTTCGTTCACATTCTATGCTTTAAACTTTTCAAGTCTAATTTATGAAGAGTTACCGGCTCCATTACTTGCCGTGATGCACTGTTTAGCAGCAGTAGAGTTTACATAGAACAAGACTATTGGAAATTTCTGTTGTTACCCAGTCCCACCCCTAAGGTTCACCGTATACCAAGGTCTCTAATTATTCTGTTTTAAAGGGAAAAGAAAAGTAAAAACAAAGTATCCCAACATCACCCTAGTCGCAACTCCAAATGCGTCCAACACTTGCAAAGCAGAGGAAATTGGTTCCAGCAAACCCTTCTTTCTTGTCCGGGAACATATATAGAAGTTCTGAGCGCTGCATAGTTCATGATATATCGAAAGGCCATCGTAACAGAGTAATCAAGTACACCGCATATCTAGTATTCATCGGAATCGTAATCGTCGTCAACCAGCAGGGAACGATAGCCCCTGGACGCAAGGTTTTCTTCGAGGCCGCCGTCAGATCCGGGGTCAGCATACCCTGCAAGATAGTCAGCAATTACTGTTGATTAAAGTATCTACCAACGGGCAACAAACCATCGCCGCCAAAGTAGCTAAGAGCCACGGGCAAGAAGATGAGTGCGTGCGTTGCGGCGAACAGAATCAGCGCTAACCACACCCGAAAATAGTAAATCTCAAATATTTTACTGCGGGTGAATGCCAAAACGCAGACGCCGAGTAATTTGGTCACGGTAATGCCGCTGAAAACACTACCCCCTACATTAACCAGAGCCGTCCACGCCCGAGCGTCCTTGCCTCGGAACTTAGTCGGCACCTTCTCTAAGATAACTCGAGAAGGAAACATGAATGCGCGAGCAATGTGGGCACAAAACTCTACCCCGATACCAACGCAAATGATCAAGTTCACCAGTGACACGGCATTAAGAGACACGCCGGCAACTGCCATAGAACCGATGATATCCACTACAGTCATTACGACAGTAGCAGTCACCACAGCTCCAGTTGCAACAGAACCCAGGATCACCGAGGTAAGGAGAAATATGATGGCAATAGCAGATCCAAGCAGTATACCCGTGAGTTGTACGATAGAGATATACTGGTCAAAAAAGATGTAAGTCTTGGAATAGGGAAACACATCGATGCCGTGTTCTTCCGAAATTCCTTGCGCAATGCGCCGGGCGGACTTGTAAGAGTTGATGAAATCCTCCTGTGTCCTGAGAGGTGTATGCGTGGTTCGGAAATGGCTGGCATTTATTGTCGTCCGTTTTGGGTCGATGACAACAGCATTACTGTAGGGGGCCTTGCCACCTAATGGACATGAGGAATCCGTAGGAGCCTCGATCCACTTTTGGGCGTAATGAATAAACTCAACACCTTCTGGCATTCCGTAAAGGGAGATGTTCCATGGTGGGTTCCTGTCCTCGAAGCAAAGCTTGCCATCCTCTTTACAACAATCCTGCTGGGGGTTGAGCCAGTAGAAGAAGTCATCGATCCAACTGGCCGTAGCACCGGATATAAAGGAGACATTCGACCTCTTGGATTCTTGCTCTAAGACAAACGGCAAAGAGAACTCCTCGCAAGCGGTGAACCGGCCGCAAAGTTGCTGCTGGTGAAACCGCTGGGTCATATTCACATTACGAGTCACAAAATAGACTGGAGGTCCACTTCCGAAATATGCGTTCAGGTCGTCGAAATATTGTATCAAGTAGGAGTCACTCGGGAGAGCTATACGCTGATCCAAACCGAGAGCCACCTCAGGAATAAGGGCCAAACCAGCCGTGAATATACCAAGGAACACAATAACAACGACAACCTTGACCTTTCGTGCTAAAAGAAAGGAAGCATACACTTTGCGGATAAACTTCTGCAGAGAGCTCTCGCCATCTTGGTCATCAAACACCTGGTCTTCTGACATACCAGAATGTGCCTTACGGACAGTCAGGCAAGGGAAGCAATCCGCCCGCAGGCTTTCAACGCGTTTCTGGTTCAAGGCTAGCACAGACAAAAACATAGTGATTTGTAACACGGCATTAATGAAGACAGCCCCCGCAGCGTACACTGCAAAGTTTCTGACAGCCGGCATCCCGACAAATGCACCGAGAGCGAATGCAACCGTTTCCGTGAGGGCAGATAGAAAAATACTAGGCCCGATGCGACCCGCAGCACGAGCAATTCGCTCATCAATCTCTTCGTCGGGGTGGCTGACATTTATGCGTTCAAATTCGTGGACAATCAAGAATATATTGTCCACGCCAACCGCTAACACGAGGAAGGGGATGACCTCCGCTATTATGAGGGTTGCTTTCACTCCCGTCACAGAGAACAATCCAACAGATGCAGAAACAGACATGAGAACGATAGCAATTCCCACAATTCCCAAGGTGAACTTCGACTGAACAAGAGCATTGGCAGGGTTCGTGAGCAATGATTTCCACGTCACGGTAACTGAACCCAGAGCCAAGGAAGCATATATGAACATCACGATGTAGCTGATGACAACAATCTTCGCATCGGTATTGCTTGATTTGTTTAGCTCTTGTTCAATACTGATTTCGGTATTGAAGGACACACGCAAACCGCGTTCATGAGCTTCCTCTTGGACGACACCTAGCATACTTCTAAAGGTATCTTCCCAGTCTATCGCGGCCTTCTCGCCTTCAGTTCCTTGGGCGTGGTTATTAACCACCCACGTGGCAATCAGCGCTCGTGATTTCATGACATCGCCCGATTCTTCAAAGCCACCCAGTAGCATCTCCGGCTTGAGAGGCTGTCCAAATTCGGGAAGACAGCTTACATCGCCCGGAGACTCTGTACAGTGTCTAAGACGGTCTTCCCAGGTGTCGGGGTCAAGGTTAGCCATTGAACCGCCGAAATAACCTGTCACGGATTGGACCACACAAGCGTCACCAGTGGGTTTGAAGCAAATGTCATCCAGAATCACGCCACGTTCAAGAGACATCAACCGGCGAACTCTTGACTCGACACCGAACCACCAACTCAAAGTATCATAATCAAGAATTGTGCCATTGTCATTAACAAGGAAAGCCTGTTCCGCCCGATAAAATGGGCCAAAGTTGGCATCGAAGTATTGTTTTTCTTGAAACGCTGCTGAGGTAGGACTCACCCACAGTCGGACTGGGTCTGTCTCCACAGCGAACCTCAACCAGCCCAAGCTCATAAGGCCTACGAGCACAATACTTGACACAATAGTAACGGCTGGAAACCGGGCGCATGTACCACCAACGCGATTGAACGTGCGGTCCAAAAACGAGTTCAGTTTGTATACACCACGAGGTTGCTCCAGGTGGCCAGCCGCACGGACAATATCGCCTTCGTCCTCGTCATCGCTTGGAGTTGGGTCCTGCAAAAGTCGCACCCGCTCCGGCTTACGGTGACGCCGCTCCTTATATGTGAAGTAGCTAGTGAGAGCCACGACAAATAGAAGGAAGATAGAGTAAATGAGAATAACCGAAAACGACAAACAGGGTAGAAGGCCCACGTGGCAATGCTTGTCTGTTCCCACTGCTGGAAGTTGCGGGCAGATGTCTGGGCAATCCACGCAGGAGCAGCGAAATGCTTCTTCCGGGTCATTGCACGCTTTGGGCTTGATTGGCAAGGGCGCCATCCCTTGAGGATCCTGTCCAGCGGGTTCCGTTTTGAAATTTATCTGAAACGGGCTTCCTAAGAACTTCTTGTCTCCCAAAAACTTCATGAAATGAGTATAGTCCTTCGCACCTCCGCCGATAAAGTCGATTGCTTTGCCGCCTGACGCGCCATTCTTCACGTTCTTGCAGCTGTCGTAGAAGCCGCTCTGATATTCCTCCGACCAGATGTTGTCTAGTTCAGTCACCAAGGTTTTACCGGAGCTGCCGGGTTCGGTCTGCGTCACGTTGATAAAAAGGGATTGGTCCGGGGAGCAGGTAAATGTACAGAATATATTGAAGAAGTTCTCTTTGCAAGCGGGACAGGATGAGATGATACCTTCGGCAAGCCGCAAGTTCGTAGAAAGCGTGTCGATCTAAAACAATTAGTAAACGGGCACAATGTTAACCACGCCAAATTTATCAGAACAATGCTAACCTGTTCACTCTCGCAGCATATAGGACCTTCCTGCCATTGACTGCCGCATAACTTCACCAGTTTCTCTCTCACCGCCGTTTCTGGCTCCTTTGCGACGTCATTATCTGGGCAGGGTAGCTCTCCGCCAAAGAATGACTGCTTTCCGCAATTTCCTCGGATAGCACAGCGCCCCTTTTCATGCACTTTAGTCTCACCTTCGGCGAGCGATGGTGGTGTTAAGAAAGCGCCGAGACACGCGACGATGGGGGAAAAGCGGAGTCCCCGCATGATTTGACAGGGTCGGTGAGTCAGAATCGGTCGCAAGCGTCTGATTTAGGTCTGGTCGGGATCATTCAGAGCAAGTGACAAATACCCTACCGCGTGTAGACCTAGCAATGGGTACGTTGCCACGTAGGGCAGGGCACGATGAATGAAGGAAAGACTCCGATGGCCGAAATCGCGTGATGTCAATGGGTCCGCTTTTGAGGATGTGTAGTTGAAGGCAAATGAATAATTGAGCTGAGACGCGACAGCTCTTACATGGACGGGTATATAAGCCCAGACCAAGCCATCAATCTTAGGAAACAGTGGCAGAATAGATCTTGGAGATGAGACCTCGAGTTGGATGATGATGAATGAATGATAAGGAACAAAAGAAGCGGAGAGACGATAGGACGGAACACTACGTAAGCGGAGAAACGTTGCGTTGTTCCTCGGTAGATGCCTCAGGATTCAACAACTAAGTCAGGCGCTAGCGTCAGGCACTTTCCGTTGATCGCCCTCAGGCAGAACCAATGATTCACATTGTCATGGATATTTCCAAATGGAAGAACCATTGACCAAAGAAAAAATAACTCTTAATTAGGCCACTGTAGGTTCTACATTATGGTTGTTCCTAAAACTAGTCTTGATATCAGGAGACTATTTGTGATTCTTTTGTGTAATGAACCGGTACTCATGTGATGATATATGTCCAAGTTTTCAAAAAATATATTCACATAACACCAGAACATTGAAGTCCTCAACAACTTACGCGGTTTCGAATGGTTAGTATTTCAAAGACTTATAGCAACCAAATAGATTGATGGATTTGCTACTTACCAAGTCCGTGCCATCAACTATTACCCGATCATGCGATGGTAGATATTAAATTGGAACTTGAATGAATATATGATCTCAGGCTTGGATTAGGATACAATTTGGAACTCCATACCTGACATTGTTGCACAACTGGGCTGAGTGTAACTATACTTCTACTGATACCCAAGAAGATGTTTACACGAATACAGCATCACAGGAATTGTGTCCTGACATGGTTTTAAAATTTAAAAAAAAAAAAGTTACTTCCCGAGTAGTTACCGTACCTTGTTGACAAATTCATTTTCGAAGTTGCCAAAGCATGGCTGAGAATTATGTTTGAATAGTTTGGTAGACCACAGGAAATGCTGTGCATACAGACAAACAGGAGGCCTCCCCTGTTATGGGTACAAAATATACCGAAGGGAATTTTTCACGCAGCAGAGACTTAAGGTGGTCAGCTCAAATCCGTTCCTTAGGTGCCATTATCGCATCAATAAATCGCGGGGTAATATCGAATGTTGGGATATCATGGATCTATTCATTTATTTGCTGTCTCTCTGACTAGATACATGTGCACTTGCATAAATTTATGTGGCATCGTGTGTGTAGTATTTTTTGTTGTTACCTTCATGTCAAAGGTAAAGGACTAGAAATAACTCTCCTCTTGAGCCCTTTCTTATTATAAACCAACGCTCAAAGAATTGAAATAAAATAAGAGCAGATTCCGCACGAATCCGACTTAATGATGAGACATATTGATTTTCAGAATATAAGTCATGACCAGGTAATCGAGAAATAGAATAAAGGAATTAACTGGAAAGGCGTGACTATTCCCCGGTATTCCTAATTTGTACTAGCGGCCCGCTTATCTGGGACCTTCGGCTTTGGGGATTAGCATGTAACGTGACCGGAGCCGGCCTCCTTCAGGTGCGCTGACACTCACTGTACAAAGAACAAGATAACAAAACGTATTCTGGATCGTGATAATAATAGTGACAGGGAGGGCATAACAAAAGGCCCATATGGTGAGTGTACTTGAAGCTAGTAATAATACAGTTAGATATACTATTACCCGTCGATATCATCGGTTATCAAGT
Source organism: Aspergillus avenaceus (assembly GCA_009193465.1). NCBI lineage: Eukaryota > Fungi > Ascomycota > Eurotiomycetes > Eurotiales > Aspergillaceae > Aspergillus > Aspergillus avenaceus. The sequence goes on from ML742055.1 coordinate 82,048, forward strand.
ATCAATTAGCATATTTGGAACAAATATGAGTGAAAGAGCTTCGGAGATGATATTCCGATCTGGAAACGCTCCGGTCCGATTTTTTAAAGCATGTCGAGGGTGCAGAAAGCAGAAAATGCGATGCGATGCCCGCACCCAAGTTCCTTGTTTCCGTTGTCGGGCAGCCGGTCGAGATTGCATCTTAGATCCTATGGACGATGGAAGACGGCGCAGCGACCGTCAAAGAAAAACCGGAACCCCGTCAATACGGTATGCACCACGGCCTTTGTTCAAATAATCAAGGGTCTTTGACTTATTCTTGGCATAGAGGACAAGTAGCAACTTCCCCATGGGGCTACGGCAGTGGCTTGAATACTCCCGACTCTAGAGCCCGAGACTATTCGCCGGTTTCCGCAAGGGATACTGCCTTTGATACTTCTATTGACTCTCTGCCAGAGCCTACAGCACTAGAAGACCTAAGGCCCCCCCAGCCCACCGATCAAAATGGACCGGAGTCCCAACAATTAAGCCCTAACGACATGATAGCACCTGTGGGAGCGATGCATTCCATGTCAGTGAATCTGCTTGGGTCCAATAATGTCAGTGAGCATTGCTTTTGCAATCAGTTGCTCGGTTGTCTAATGATCTTAGATATTTATGGAAAATGCTACAAGCAGCGATATTAGAGGGGATATCATTGTCCGGGGCATTGTTAGCGAGGAGCGTGCTCGAGTAATGTATGAGCGGTAAGTTTCTCTTAAAGAAGGACCATTGGAGCCTTGTTGAATGGTAGCGTACATAACTAATACAGCGAAGATTCATGGGGGGGAGCAAAAACTTCCTGCCACTGTTCGACCCAATCCGAGACACTTTCGACTCTATCCGCTCGCGTTCATTGTTTTGTTTCACAGTAATAATCTACCTCGCTAGTCGTGCGGTGATTGATTTGCGTGGCGACACGCACTTGCAGCGAGTACTTCAAGATGAAGCCCAGCGATTGGCGGAAGACAGTTTTTTCGAACGACCGACAAAACTTGAGACTGTTCAAGGAATGATCTTGCTAGCGGCATATTCCGAAAAAACATGGTTTTCTATAGCACTTATCCTACGCACTGCTTTGGACTCTGGTTTAGAAAAGTCGTTGGATGCGTTGCTGTCACAAGAAAATATCCCCCGCAGCTCACTCTCTGCCTCCATGGCAGATCGGCAGTTGGTGTGGGAGACTAGGACCTGGCTGATAAGCTTCACGTTGGAATTGGATGTGGCGTCTGGTACAGGGCGCAAGTCACGTATTGCTGAGGTGGACGTTGCGAAATTGCGCAAGTTCCTTGAATATCCGCTTTCACTGCCCTGTGACATGCGCACCGTATGCATAATTGAGCTTCATCAGCTTCGCGGTTCGGACACGTTCAGCACTGGTACCCAGATTCCTTTACTGACTACTATCTAGGCCAGTCTCGGATGATCATTGAAAACTCACCGTCTGTTCATCATATTGTGTCAATAGAATTGCCAGCTATTATGGGAAGATTGCAGAATTGGTGGACCACATGGGACGAGATACATGACAGTATGCATTCATGACCCACTAGAAACTTTAAAAACGAATGTTTCTGACTATACGCCTCGCAAAGATAATGGATTTCATGCAGGTGCATTCCAGCGCAGCAGTCTCAAGCTCATGCTCAACTACGCCAGGATATTTGTGTTGTGCGCGTCGTTAGCGCGTATCCAGAAACTTCAGTCGAATGCGTCTGATTCTGGGACGGGAACCATAGACCAGAGTGTTTTGAACCTATGGCAGTCGCTTGTCATTACTATTATGGACCAGTTGGCATTTATAATCAATGAACCGGCATACCGCTGCCAATTGTCGTGGGCCCCGACATACCCTGCTCTGACGATTGCCTTTGTCAGTAAGTTGCATCCGAACTTGCTGGTGTGTCACATCGAGTTAACTGACGGCGTAGCTACGTTTGCACTACGGATTGCGCGATGGCGACCGACATTGATCGATCAAGACCTGCTTCTCGATAGAGTGGACCACATCTGCGAATTTCTCAAACAGCCGCCGTATCCGGATATTCACCGCACCGTCTCAATATTCGTGAACTATGCCCGTGCGTTAATTGCAAGCCAGCGAACAGAGACTACTAATTTTGCGCATGCATCAGAAATTTCCGAGCATAGCGATGTGCAGGGACCGCTTGGTCGGCGGCCCGACAACCCCATGGACGCCACCCCTCCATCAGGGTTAGCTCCAGTAGAAGATCCTACCTACAGGCCCAGTGCAGCCTTGCAAGGTAACAAAGACGCGAGTGCATCATCGATGCCAAGTTGTGATAAAACAGCGATATCCAGACCGCCTCTTCCCAAATTTCCTGGGACAATGGAGGCTCCTAACTGGACCATGTCTAATCCTATCGCGGATTCTTTTGGCCTCTTTGAAGAAGGCCAAAATGATATCTTCGATTTTCTGCCAGTGATGCCTTCAATACCACAATAATCTTCAGACATGTTTTTGAAGGCAGATTGATCCCTAACTCCCGTTTACATATTGACAAATTACCGAGCCTTGATTAAATTCTACTACGTACTAAGTCGAACGCCACTGTTCGGTGGGCTAGAACGTGATTCAAGCTCCAGGCGCGAATCATTAGTTGGGCAGGAACCCACTACGTCTCCTTGCCGTATCCTACGTGGATTGATCGTCACACTGAACAAAAAGAAACCATCCACACTGCCAAACTTGCGTGAAAATCATGGCAGCGGTGGCTGTCTTAGCATCGGATCCTGATCGGCGCCGTATGGTGGATTCCTCATTGTTTCGGAACCGGTCCGGCCCCGGTTCATTCACAACAATATGCGCAGATCATTCGTAATTGGAATTTACTCGACGCATACCGGCTTTGTGAGATATCGAGCACAGACATAAACAAGGATCTAGCCATTATGACTCAGGTCATTGAATTTTTACTGCTCCACCGGCTGGCTTGGGGCGGACAAGGTAGTTTCTTATATGGTTCCCGGATCGCCGGGATGGAAGGGATGGTTTATTTCAACCAAATCCCTCAAAAGTTCAGAACCTGGATTGTGTTTCTTGTTAATAAGCACGATGGCAAAGGATACGGAAGTTCTAGTCACTGGGCAGATGACTAAAGGTTACTCAGGTACGTTGCGTTGAACTGTGTAGGTGATCAACCCTAATTAGGACCAGAGGGAAATGTTGGACCAAGTGTGAGGACTTCCCCCTTACCAAGGGTTGGGGAGTACGCCCAAAGAGCTCAAGAGGAGTATAATTTGATCGAACTATCGCGTAACGAAATCCTTGTTGAGTTCCGGAAAGGCTCGCCAACCAATCCGAGCAATTGGTCATTTGTATGTACCGTTTGTCTAAAATCTTAGGCTGTCTTTGGCGCTAACTAAGTTGATCTCTATAGAATAAAAAGGTGTACAATGTTCTCATTGCATTGTTTCTTGTACTCAATAGCGGTATATCGTCTTCATTGCCAAGTAATGCGGTCCCTACCATCATGCAGGATTTCCATGTGCGAGGTGATGGGCAAAAGGTGTTGCCAACGGCCGTTTTTCTCATTGGATATGTCGTTGGCCCCTTGGCGTTCAGCCCTTTGAGTGAGACTATTGGACGGAAAAAAGTCCTTGTCGGGACTTTCACGGTCTTTGTGTTGGCATCACTAGGTTGTGCTTTGGCCCCAAACTGGCCCTCGCTCTTGGTCTTTCGCGCCATCTGTGGGACCATGGGTTCCGCACCACAGACTGTGATCGGTGGGGTATATGCAGATATGTTTTCGGACATCCGCAGCCGAGGTCGAGTGATGGCTTTCTATATGTCGGTATGTTACAGACTTATGCTGTTGGGTGAAGTCAAGAACTAACCCGAGATCCAGGCCGCCAGCTTTGGTCCTATACTCGGACCTATTATCTCCGGTTGTTCAGTCAAGTATGGCTGGCGGTGGACGTTTCGAGTTGGTTTAATTCTCGCTGGTGTTTGTTGGATTGGGTGCCTGTTCATGTCAGGTATATCCTTCTTTCCATACTTCACTTGTTATGCCTTAATAGCTAACGGACTTCTCAGAAACTTTCGCGCCCGTTCTGCTTAAGGAAAAAGCCACGAAGCTGAGAAAAGAGACTGGAAGCGATGCATACGTGACCCAAGAGCAGCTGCAAAATGGAAGTTTCCGTTACAGCACTGCTCAGATCATCACACGACCGATATCCATGCTTATATTTGAGCCGATTATCCTATTTACTTCGCTCTATATCTCTCTCGCATACAGTTTGGTCTTTTTCTTCTTCCAGGCTTATCCGATTATCTTCCAAGGTAGTACTATCACATACACCCCTACAACCCAGCAAACAATCACTGACCCTGGCCTTCCCAGAAACCTACAAATTCAACATAGAAGCAACATCCCTAACATACATACCAAGTACGCTCCCCCACCCCCGCAAGCGAACCAACTAACAGATAAAAGTCGGCATCGGCGCCGCAAGCACAGGCCTATTATCCTTCTACTACGACACCTTCTACGAAAAGGCGAAAAGCCAAGGCAAAGCCTGGACAGCAAGTCCCGAATTCCACCGCCTCCCAATCTGCTGCATGACCGGCCCCTGCCTAACAATCAGCCTCTTCTGGCTCGGCTGGACCGCGAAATCCTCCATCCACTGGATCGCCCCCGTCTTATCCGGACTCCTCTTCGGAGTCGGCTACCAGATGATCTTCATCTCCCTCCTCACATACGTCACAGACGCATACAGGATCTACTCCGCCAGCGCGCTCGCCGCCTCAGTCATGCTACGCAGTATCGCAGGAGCCCTCTTCCCGCTCGCCGCCGACCCCCTATATTCCACTCTAGGAGTCAGCTGGGCCACGTCCGTCCTCGGCTTTACCAGTCTAGCATGCATCCCTATCCCCTTTGCCCTACTTTACGCGGGGCCCTGGATCCGAGAACGAAGCCCCTTCTGTCAGCGCTTGCTGGAAGAAGACAAACTCCGCGAAGCGAGAGCATCAGAGAATATCCAACCGAATACATCGGTGTAAGCAGTAGGATGAAATATAGAAGCGGGTACGATGGAACGAACAAAATTATTTTCGGGCTTGATAATGATACCTAGACAGCGCTGGCTTGGAACCCTTTTCCTGATGATATTTAATTAGATTGATAAAAGAATGCCTTGAACATATAACAAAATAAGAAGAAATTCTTCAATAATTCCTCGATGGTCTAACGGTCATGATTTCCGCTTGTCATCTCATCGAGAACAAGCGCGGGAGACCTGGGTTCGACTCCCAGTCGGGGAGATTCTTTTTTTCTTCCTTACTCTACTACCACTGGTACTAGGGATAGAATGTTTTTATTTGCCTGTATTATGTATGTAGATTATGGGATAAGTATACCCAGACATAATGAACTCCGAAACATTTACTCGTAACCTCCAATTCTAACATGAAATACCCAAACCCATGAATCATGACATACTAACTATCCACTGAACCCAAGGTATCATACTATAACCCGCTAATCAAACCCAAAAACCCAATCAACAAAAAACACTCAAAACGAAAACAAAATCAAACTAAACATTCTCCGACACACTCCGCATCCGAAACGCACCCGGCGAAGAGTCAAAAACCATAGTACCGGACTGTTTATCGAATCTGGCTGTGTGCGTTCTCTGAGATTCCGTGTCTGAGGATACATCTGGTGCCGGGTGACGGAGGGCTTCGATGATGAATTCTGTGGGCGTCTTTGTTGGTTTCAGGGGGAGGAGCGAGCCGGTTAGAACGACTATGCAGCCTATTATCATGATTGATGCGCCGAGGAGACTGGCTCGGGAGTCGAGAGAGTAGGACCATACTTGGATTGAGGACCAGGAGGGTAGATTTTTTTGGTTTGGGGTTGTGTTTGTGTTTGAGGTTGTGGAGGAGGGGGTGGTTGTGTAGTCTATGAGGGATAGAGCGTGGAGCATTGAGGCGAGGTGCATGACGTGTATTGTGACGAAGCTGAGGGGGGACGGGTCTCGCCATGACTTTATCATTGCTTGGGCGCTGGCTCGGGTGTTGGAGACGGTGCCGTTGTCGATGGCTGACCAGGCGGCTAGGAACCAGTGTGGGTGAAGGGGGATAGCGTTGTTCGCGTCGATGCTGTCTTCGTCGATGGAGAAGTGGATCAGGTTGTTCTCGTATTTAGCTGAGGGTAGGAGGATGGTGTAGGTGGCGAAGGCGAGTTTGATGGTTGCGTCGCAGAACATGGCTCTGTACTCGTCGTCTCCTTTGGTGTATTCGAAGGTGAGCTGGTGGTTGGATTTCTCGGGCCATAGGGTATCTTCTATGGACGAGAACTTGCGGTCCCAGTTGCAGGATGTCATGTTCGTGGAGCAGGAGTCGTTTGTCAACATGTATCTGGCTGTGGGGGTGGAGTAGATTGTGATGGTGAGGTTGGGACTGCTTGAGTTGACCATGTCGGGGATGCTGAAGGATGCTGAGCGCGCGAATGTGTGGTTCGCCCAGCCTGAGCCCCAGGGGATGCATTTCGTGATTGCGCTGTCGGCGCTCGTGTCGGAGGTCGGTATACCGTCGTAGCAGCGGACTTGCTTGTCCGCGGTGATGTTGGCTGTTCTTGCGCCTGTATAGCTATTGCAGTTCCAGTTTGTGCCGAAGGTCGGGCCTTTCCGGGATAGTTGGGCTTGGAGGGACTTGTTGAACATGTGCGACTCCGGGTAGCCCTTGTGTGATGCTGAGGTGCGTGCGGCTGACATGTACTCCATGGGAGCGTATGCGTCTGCCCAGTTGAGGTAGTCTGCGGCGAAGTCTCGTAGCGTTTGCCGGTTGGGGGCATAGTAGTTTCTGCTGCTTGCGTTGGCGTAGAAATTGAAACCGGCCTCTTGTGACTGGAAGCCGACGATATTGGAGCTGCTCTCGTAGACGTATTGTTCCATTGTGGCCATCGCATTCACGATGACTTGATCGAAGGCTGACCCGTAACGGGCTTCCGTGCAGGTGTAGTTTCCGGCATCGAGGAGCTCAGGGCTGCATGTGGTGCAGTTGTAACCATCTATGGGAAGGAAGATTTCATTACATGTAGTGAGGCCTTCCACTGTTGGGGCGTCTGCTGCGCCGCTACCAGAAAACAGGAGGTAGTCTTGTTCGTTGATGTCTATCCATTTGAGTGTGGGTATGGCGAGCGTTGCTGTGGCTATACCCATCAGGTTGGCTACAACGCAGAGCGCTATGGTCGCGACAATGAAAAGGGTGTATAGCATGCTCTGCTTCTGATTGCGTGGCGCAGTCTGCATTGTGTAATTGTCGGATCCGCGGATTGTCGAGTAGGTCGCGATTTGAGGCTGGTCTCGTCGAAATAGCTTATTCGTGGCATGCGCAATTCTCTCCCAGATGGTATCGAGTGGATAGCGTGGATATTGAAAGTCGGTATGCGCTGTCAACAGGCTGATCGGATGTTCACGCGCATCTAGGAGATACAATGCTAGACGGTAGACCAGAATGCCCACGAAGAACATGAACCATGCTTCCAGAATCTTTGCAACGAATTGAAGGGAAGCCAGGATATTGTGATTGCTTTTGTCCACTTGGTCTGATCTCTGGACGCTTTTCTCGGCATCATTCAAGGCATGGGAGTCAGAGCCGGCCTGGAGAGACGCGCCGATGATGTAGCCTTTAAAGTTGATCACCAAGAGGAATATCGCAGGCACGAGCCAGAGGATGCCAACCAAGTTCCTCCAGCTCAACAATTTGATACAATAGTTACTTTTCAGTGAACTCTTTTTCGTCACCGGCTTGACGACTGGATTGGATATATCGTCCATAGCGGAATAGTCGTAAGGAGGGGGTTTCCGCGATATAGACATATTCGACTATGCCGCAGGTAACCTGGGCTCAAGGATTCTGTCCAAAAAGGAAAAAGCAAAAGCTGGCTCCCTCGGGGCTGAGGGACTTTGAAGGAATAAATAGAACATGGTCTTGTCACTGCGACGTACCATGAACAAAATTATCCATCAGCGAAACAGCCTGATATGAATACTGACCAACATCAATGTGCGATAACGACCAGACCATGCCAAGTCTCCATTGGGGCCAAAGGCCAGGCTCTTCAAAGCGCCTTAGCAGCTAACAAATCCGGACATTGAAACGGTTAGGGGGCCATGATTGGACGGAAAGAAATTCCTGCCGTAGGTTGTGATTATCGACCAACACTCGTATTCCTAGGTAGTTCCACTTAGCCCTAAACAGACTGGCTCTTATCCTGTGGCTGAGGTGCAGGCATTAAGGACTTTTAAGTCCCGGACTCATGGTCAATGTTGGAATCTCTAACCCTGATATCTTGAATGTGATTGGATCTGCCGATAAAGAAGTGGATAAAAGTCCACACAATGGTGCGATTGACAGTGCAATAGACACATTCAGCAGTGATCAGCGTGTGACTAGCCTAAAACCATTCTAGCTGGTTTTCATCTACCGGCCTTGGCAGGTCTGTGTACAGCATAGTAAATTTGGGCTGACGGAAATACTCCGTGAACCGCTTGATCGAGAAGCAATGCATTGGGTATTTTGTTGAGAAATGAATCACGGAAATCGACATCTTTGTCGCCTCTATTCTCAGGAGGGATTGGTGGTCATACATTTGGTGTATGGCTTGTGACATACATGATCGACACATTGGATGGATGTGTGACTTTGCAATAAGGGAATGTAGCAAGTGAGATAATATCTTGGTCTGCACATGTAAGGGTCACGTTACCGTACTTCCTGTTTGGAAGACTTTTAATAGTCTTATATTCACTGACAGAAAGAGAAACCATGTATGAATAATTTTGTATGAAGCTGCAGAAATCCATATTCAAAGCCATTTTCAACAATAAACTACCCTTAGTGCTTATTTCGTGCAGGTGTAGCTATTTTCGATTGCATACGAGTTGTTTAGCCTTATTGAAGTGGCCTGTAAAGAGTATATCCCATAGTTTTAGAAAATTAATACAGTTTGACTAACCATGAGATGCATTGTATACAAGCAGAAACGTTTATGCATCACAGTTCATCTTGTAGTCAGTAATATGTTGCATTTCGGCTTGAATATCCACATATGATAGGGCTAGTCCAAGTGAGTCATGCATATGGGCTGTGTCTCTGCTTTATGCGCGGAGCATAGTCATATTGTTCCGACAAGAGGATTGAGAAAGCATTCAGTATCCAATGATATGAAGAGACTTTGCTATAATTAGCATCTGTATGTGCATCAGAGCGAGTCCCGCCGCTAGAGACGCCTCTAACCTTAGAAGTACAGCCCAGACATATGTACCTGTTGTTATTTATGTCTGCACCAAGCCACTTAGTGTGTGACACTGCAAGTCTATTCAGATTTATTATTGGAAGATTATCTTACCTTTCTCTGAGGCTATGATCAGCGCCTTCTGATTAATAGTATTCTTATCTGATCAATACAAAATTAAAGTGGGAACATGGGCCAGTGGCTAATTCTCCAACTCCATGTTTGCTCTGGATAAGACCATAATCCACTGGTTTTTATGAAACTTTGATAATTAACACGAAAGAATTAATGCGACATTTAATATACTAATAATACTTTACTCATCCAACCCCGCATAATAAGCATCCCAAGCAAACCAATCAAATGTGCAATCCAACATGCGCTTCTGATCGTCTAATGCCCTAGATTCCGCAATTCCCATGTCTGCCATGGGCTCATCCTCTTTATGTTGCCATTGAGTCGATATGTCGGCAGGGAGCCATTCAAGGTAGTTGATAATATCTATACCTTCTAATTCAGCTGCTACTGTAACGTCCTCATGGTGGTGGGAGTCATTGGATGTCTGGCTGTTGATTTGTATGCCCAGTTCGGTAAGTAGGGCTTCACGGCTGTGGTGTGATGAAGAGTCTATTGAGACCTTTGTCCTTTTGCTTTTGTTGCCTTCTGGAGCAGTAGAACTGGTCACATGGGCTTGCGCAAGGTGCAGGAACACGGTGGCAATCTGCTCTAATCGACTGCAGACAGTAATGAGAAGGCGACATTTACTGCTCATATTTGCGAAATAGGACACAGTTTCTGAGAGCAAACCGAGGTCGTTATCGACAGCCGGCGAGAGGTAATCGCTGTCTTGCACGATATTCTTGAAGATAACGAAGAAGGGGATGAACGGATAATATAACAGGTGCCTGTGTATTTTGTCACAATGGTGTTCACCATAGTATCATAGAAAAAGGGGCATCACACGTACCATAAGACCCCGTTGTACACAGAGCCCCAATTAGAGACCATCGCAGGTAGAAGGGAAATTGCTTCACGAGCAGAGTCCAGGCGTAGTGATTTATGTTCCGAGTTTCCTTTCAGCAGAAATATTAAAACATGCAAGTAGTGGAATTTCATGCAGGTGATTCCCAATGTCATTTCTTGTCTTTGGTCTGAGTTTATAAGGTAACTCTCGGCATCCAGTGCCCCCGACAAAATCTGGCGCATGAGAAATGTGAGCCTCCAAAGACGTGGCTGGTAATATGTACAACGAAAACTTACTTGATTTGTCTGTTGGTACCACGTATCAAGCTCAATCTTAATAGCCTCTGTATCGTCAAATATACCCCCAGAGACCCGTTTATCCAAGATACGGCCCGTTAACTTTGACATCTTAAAGGACTGGGTAAGCAAATGAGCCCCAAATGTGGAGGTATGCGTATTGGCATGTGAGCCGAAGACAGAGCTGTTGTGCGGTTGAAATTTGAGCAAGTAATCAAAATCAGGAAAAGGAACATTGCCATAATACGCAGTAGGAAGAAGTGGAGAACAACCGAACGCAAGGGAGCTTGATTTGTCGAACATGAACAATAACCAAAAGAGAGAAAGATTCCTTTGTTGGGAACCGGGATCATGATAAGCCGGCCTATGAAGATTTAGGACCTCCGCCTGTCGGCAGGCATGTCCCATCATTATCCAGGAAGGCCTTGGGGTGGCATAGTCCTCGCCATGCATTGCGAGGAATGTTAACGCCTGCACGTTCGCCTCGTGCGGCTCGAGAAAAATGCTGCTGTCATTGAGGGCCAAGCGTACATTCTGTCGAAAACTTTCCGCCTCTTCATGCTTGTATGATTCTTCATTCGATAAAAGAGCGAGCATCGTGTGATTGAAGTATACTACCCATGCTTTTCTCGGCACGTTTTCGGGGTCAAATACTACTTGCCTGAGGATTTCATCTGACGGCATGCAAAAGAAGGCCTCTCCTAATTCGGAATGTTCGAGGAATTCTTTTCGAATAGTGTACTTAGAATCAGCAGGGTTATATCCACATCAAATCGGGCATAGAAGCTCACGGCTTATCAAGTAATATCCAGTCCGTCTCGAAGGCACGCGAAACCCAGGAGTGTCAGTGGTGGTTTCGATGCCGCCTCGTGTCTTCTTCAATAAAACAGAAGAACCTAAGATCTGACTGAAAGTAGAAGTTGAGTCACTCAAGTTTGCTGAACCTACAGTCCCCACAATTTTATTGACGGAACCAGCTAATTGTTCAATCGCACGTTCAATGCGCTCCAGCCGTGTCTCGATGCTCTCTGGGGTGATCTGCGGATTCGCTTGCGAATTGGCAATACTTGGACTTGAATGTGTCGGTCTAAACAAGTTTAGCCTGCAGTCCAAGTAAACTTGGCTCCGAACGCATCTCTTACCCAGTATTTGAATGAGGACCCATGGGAGGGTTATCACGGGAGTAAACACAACTGCCGGGCCATGGCTTACAAACACTGCACTTGGGGATTTCTCTAGAGCATCTGAAAAGAGTTACGCATTGTGATTAGGTAGACTTCAATCCTGGGACTATAGGGAATATCATACTTGAACTTCTGTCGTCGACAGTGGTCACACTGAAGTGTATGTCAGTTCCACTCCCATGCCCAGTGTTCGATGTTTTGGAGACCCACCGAGAAATGCGCCAGTATAGGTCGGTCTGCTGATGATGGATCAGTCATTGCACTTGGTTTACATGTGTTAATTCATCAAAGGATGGTGTTGAAGAGGTATGCATATGAGTGGCCAATATCGGGAGAACATCCGGAGACATCCGTGCCGAACCAATCACAGTCAAGCACGTCGGAAGGCTCCGATTATATCCAATCAGTGAGCAACATGGAAACCCTACAGACAAGTATAAAATTGAGATTGAAAACTCGAAACTGATCACTGCATTCTACAATCAAATATCTTCTATCGGATATTGTTACCGCTACTGTCTATACATATACACTACTATACTTCATCGCTTCTCACTGATCGACATGTCCCCATCACCCATAGCCATCATCGGCGCCGGTCCATGCGGACTAACCTTTGCACGGTTACTAGGGCAAAACAACATCGACTATATCGTATTCGAGCGTGACGAAAGTGCCATTCCCATGCCGCATCAGCTAGGCGGCACACTAGACATACACGGCACAACAGGGCAGGAGGCCATCAAGCGCGCAGGACTATTCGAGAAGTTCAGCCAGCTCGCGCGCTGGGATGCTCAAAGCTTTGTGGTTCAAGACCCTACAAGAGCCATTAACCGCAAATTCAGCGGAGGCCGCGACGCCCCCGAGATCGACCGCGTGCAGCTGCGTCGTCTGCTGCTCGACTCGATCCCTGCACACAAAGTTCGCTGGGGTCATGGTGTTAAGCGTGTTGAGAAAGCGGCGGATGGCGATGACTGGATTATTTTCTTTTCTAATGACACTACGGCATCTAACTTCCGTCTGATTGTCGGGGCTGACGGGGCTTGGAGCAAGGTTAGGCCTCTGGTATGTCTACCACATTGCATAGCCATCTGCATTGTGCTACAGATAATAACCAATGATGCAGTTAACACCTGTGAAGCCGGAATACTCCGGCAAATTATTCATTCAAGGTCGCATTTCCCATGATAACCCCCGATACGCAGACGCTCTAGCACAAGGAGGACGCGGAAACATGATGGCCATAGGCCACGGCCGACAGATAGGTGTACAGCAAGTCGCAGATGGATCATACCAAGTCCACATGGGGATCCTAGCCGCCGAAGACCTAACAAAAACAACCCTAAATGTATCCGACACCGAAGGCACAAGACGCCAACTCCTCAGCTCCCCAAACTATTACCCCGGTTTCGCACCGGAGCTCCGAGACTTCATTGCGAATGCTGAAGGCCCTTTCTATGCGTGGCGACTGTACCGCATGCCCGTCGAATCCATGAGCTGGAAGCGCGTTCCCGGTGTTACATTGCTAGGCGATGCAGCGCATGTTTCTACGCCGTTCGCTGGCGAAGGCGTTAATTGTTCCATGTTTGATGCTCTTCGGTTAGTCGATTGTGTACTTAAGTACTGCGGCAGTGGCTATGATGATGATCAGGGAAATATGGAGCAGGCAGTGATGGAATATGAAAGTGAGATGTTTGTCCGCGCGAAAGATCTCATCTCGCGCTCTATGGCTTTCGAGGAAATCATTTACAGTGACGACGCGGCCAGAAGACTGGTTGCTGCTTTTGATGAATTCGGAAAGGAGGAGTAGACACCTACCCAGTAGCCGTGAATTAGCTAGCGAGAGATGAAGATGAAATAGAAGTGTACTTGAACCTTACAATTTAAATGAATAATGTTTATTTTTGCCAAAATGTTGAGTATGATACATAGTGCAGATATAAAGGGTGGTGTTAGGAAGTACGTCTATCTAGGTGGGAATGTTGGCTGAGTTCGAGTGATGAACATGTTGATGTTGATCTATATGTTATTGAATAAAGAACTTAACCACACCGCTCGCATATCATAAGAATTATTGTGGAAATTGGATAAATCAAAATCACTACCAGACTGGAAAATGACATCTTCAATAACCCACTCTACCGACGCTCAAGTACTGCAGCGCCAGTGCCCCATTCAGTCAAAGAGGGTTGGGGCCATTTTGAGGGCATACGCTTACTAAGTTCACGCCATAGTTCCGGGCTCTTGACCGTACTGGTAATGAGAAGTTTATAAAAGCTTTGCACTGAAGGGTCTCTGACAAGTTTGATGAGATACTCCAGGACTTGATGCATGTTCACCCAGGATGCATCTTGTTGATAGGAATTTATTCCGTCGATAAGACATACAACTTCCATAGTATTGCTAGGAACCTGGAGGAGAAGGAAGCGAAAAAAAGGTCACAGAGGCTGTCAATCTGCCCCTGTATAACATCAATAGCGATGGCACCATTCACATTCCTGCTACCGATACTTGGATTAGCAAGTAGTTGCCAAACAAGACTCTTGATCATCCATCGCCATCCTGCATTCGCGTCTTGCTGGTCTAGATGAAGACCACGGAAGAATACTAATGGTAGAATCTCCTTCCCTCCTCTAGACTGCTCAGAATAGACAAGTTTGCATAGATAAGAAAGCGCGGATACAGGGCCTTTGCTGTGATCTTCGTCAACCAGGACCAGGCTCCGAAATTTTGGAACATCCCAATAATTAAACACCATATATTCCCTCATCTTTTCGGCTTGTGCGCGGGAGTTTGCGAAATGCTGTTGTTCACACGTCGATAAATATTCCAGATCAGCTTTGACGAAATCTGGGTAAGCAAGTATAGTTATAAGATCCTTCTTGGTGAAAACTGGGTCTTCAGGTGATAAATCTAGGTACGGCAGGAGCGCAGAAAACCGCGTTGCCAATATATTAGCTAAGGCTTTTAGAGGGTAAGGTGATGGCTTACGTCGCCCTGCACGTTGTTGATATTCCAGAAGACTTGAGACATCCCTAGACCCGTCTCCTGTGCTCTGGACTTCCTCCCTTGTTTCTCCTAATTCAGGATTAACCCAGTCCGAGTCTGCATAATGGAGTTATATAATCAGTCATATTGTTCAAGGTTGCGTTGAAAAAATATGCATACCTGACATTGTTACTTCAGTATGACGATCTTGCCACTTGTTGGAGACTGCGCGTTTTGCATCAGCGTCTTGCTACTTGATCAACTAGACGCCAACTGTCCTTGGGAGATTCGTGTACTCTTCCCCTGTGCAGGTGACTTTCAAGAGCAGAACAGATGGTTTATAAAAGTTTTCGAGTACCACAATTCTAGGTTCTTGATCCTGCAAGGCATCGGCAATCTCCCTATATACGGAGTCTGACATGTTTCATCTGTTGTCTGCGGTACGACAAGCCTCCATCCATACAGATACAAAGGGAGAAAGAAACTTACCATAATTGGACACAAGATGATGTGAATCGGATGAAATAAACACAAAGCCCAGGGATATACCCGTTAATATCTACCGGTTCTTCCTCCATATCCCGTCAAACAATGCCACTTCAACAAAGAATATCGCTTCTCCTCATGCAATGACATTGAACGTGTCATGCACCGCTCTTACAATAAGGAATTATACCGGTAATTACCGACAATTATGACAATTAGTCCACTCACAGGGTTTGACAAATGCCGAGGACGCGACAGAAGACGTTGAACCTCTAATCATTTCCCCATCT
This sequence comes from Aspergillus avenaceus, assembly GCA_009193465.1. Classification (NCBI taxonomy): domain Eukaryota; kingdom Fungi; phylum Ascomycota; class Eurotiomycetes; order Eurotiales; family Aspergillaceae; genus Aspergillus; species Aspergillus avenaceus. Next base: position 97,540 of record ML742055.1, read on the forward strand.
CACGGACCCTCTATGTCTTATTAGTATGGTTTTGCGCAAATCTTCCCACGCATTTGACTCGCATGCTATTGGAAAATAAATGGAACCAGATAAGCAACAGGCAGCATTGTCTTGGACAACAAGTTATAATTTGAAATAGTGCCGGTTCGTGCCTAAGGCATGAAAGCAAAACAGCCCAAAAAAGCATAGCGCCATCCGCGACAATATCCACATATAACGCAAGTTATACAAGAGAATATCATAGATGTGAGCAAAAAGAAAATCCAGATAGCATGTCCTGGTTTCGATCCAGGGACCTCCGGGTTATGAGCCCGGCGCTCTTCCCCTGAGCTAACATGCTGAGGTTATGTTTTTAGATTTGTTGTTGAATTTATCAGTTAGGGCTAGAATTGTGGGGTGGCTCGGTTATGGTTTCCTACCCTGTATGTTATTAGGATGACTATGAAGTATAGGGTTTGGGGGTTGGGATTGGGATGAGCTTTTATTGAGTTTGATGGGTTATATTTTTCAAATTGCATTTGTTTGTTATGGGCTTTTATCATGTCTGGTTCACGGCGTACGGTATTTGATTCAGGGCAATCGTGGTGATATATATCTTGCTACTAGCAGTGAGTGGAATGGTACTTGAGCACTTGAACTTCGAGGTACTATATAACAACGCCCCGAGAATTCATATTTTTACGAGAGATGATAATTTAGCTGTGGTTTTAAGGAAAGTGTTCTCAGTGGGTGGTTTGAATCCATGTTTTGTTTATTTTTTACAATTCAGCCCCTTCTCACCTACATGGCTTGAGATGGTAAATTATAAGTAATGTCGTTATATTTGGTCTCAAGTATCGGCCTTCACACTGCATGACCGCAGCTATTCTAGGAATTACAACTAAATTCCAATCAAAGCTACCCATGGGTTTCAACTAGACACAAGTATAATATCCCATAATAAATCCCTTCGGTTGTCGATCACTAGCCAGGGGGTAGAAGTCGTTACCGAGTAAGCTCCTATGGATTAGGATACTCCTGCGGTGCGTCCCATACATGTAATCGCTCGTCCTCCCAGATGGCATAGCCCCATTTCCACAGATGTTGGCCCATTTGCATCTGGAAATAGGACTCAAACACAGGGCTTTCTGGATAATCATCGTATATCCAGTATCTACTGAAAGCGAGATTCGGCCTTTTGGTTGGCGGTAGCGTTTCCAAGAATCCTATCATCCCTTGCCTATCTCTGCCGAAGTTGAACTGCTCCGCAGGATGCAGAAGAGGCATATGGCTAGGATCAGCCGCTAAGCAGATTTCAGGAAAGCACCAAACACATTGTCTCCCATTCGAGAGAATCAAATCCCGGCGGTCTAAGAACGACTCTAAGCGAATGAACTCAAAGCAAAATGTGGACCCCGTAGCGACCAAGGCTGGCAGGATTTCTAAGTCGTTTTGATGAAGGTCGTCGGGATCCAATTGTATACAATCTGCAGGAAGTGTAATCTCTTCGGGAAAGCCAATTTGGTTCATTCTGTACTGCATGAGGTTGTCTGCAATCTCAGTATAAAGAGGTTCAATTTTGTCGTAGATGTGCCGCCAGACGCAGCCTAGCTCGGCGATTTCCCAGGGAGCCATTGGGCTAAAGAGAACGCGCCAGGCTTCCTCCATAGTGAACGTCTTATCTAGCCAGTTGTTGTCGATACGATCATGATCTTTGTGAACAGGATATTCAATGTGCCCAAAGATATTCGCGTAAATCTGTAGTCGATAGAACCCTCGCATGAAACGCCTCTTCTCGATAATTGACAGACTCAAAGGTAGTACTTCGCTATTCCACCTGGTCGAATTCATCCAAACAGGGCAGAGTGCACTTCTGGAATAGTCATCAAGAAAATATTTCGCAATGTCGTGCAGGTCCAATAGCTTGAGGATCTCATCGGTATTAGGCATCTCAATACGATAGCCTGCCGATGGAAGCTGCAGACGACAGATTTCCTCACTTCGTCGCCAACAGTCTAAGAGTGCATAGATATTTTCTTTATGGGCCGGGTCAAAAGCATACAGTCCACTAGATCGAATAGCAGTGACTGCATCCACCATATCTACTAGACCGTCATAGTTCGCATTCAGAAGATTCAAAAGCAGTTCATGCTCGATGCGTTTGTAAGTCAATTCATACGCTGTTGATGCCTGTACAATGGACTGAACCGATTTCAAATCCGGACAGTTCAAAAGGATTTGAATACGCAGCTCAGCTGGCAGACTTTCTAGTGGTGTTGATTCCTACCCCTGCTTTAGTCTGGCGAAGTTCTTTCCACCAAGTCAATGACAGTACGTACCATGACAATTGATGACGTGTAAGCTCAAGATCCGATGCATGGATATGGTAAAAACAATGTCAAATACTTAGCACTTAGGAAAAAAGGAATACAAAGAAAGACGGGGAAATATGGAAGCGGGGCAACTGGAACACCTTAATTCCACCCCCTCAGCGCCTAGAAAACCTTTCGCACATGTCCACTCCCCCATCAGCACGGGTTGAACCTGATTCTGCTGAAATGCAATATATTAGCCCTAGGACGTAGTACTGCGTGATGCCCGGTACTACGTACACGCAAGTGCCATGTTGGCAACTTGAACAGATAATAGATACAGCAGGCAATCTCCGGTAGGTAACCAGTGATAATAAGCTGTCGTGCTTTGTATCTTATTGCCGTGCTCATTGTCTGTTTTGCCTTTGTTTTCTGACTGGGGTTGCTTTTGACCGCGTGTTTCGTCTCGCTGTCTCATTGTTCTTCATTTATACTAGTTTCTTTTCTTTCTTTCTCATATTCATCTACTTTTTGTTATCGATTTCCTGCTTCGTTTTTGACTGTTTGGGGCTTATGTTTCGGCCAATATATGCAATCTATATTCTACACATCAAAATGAGTTTCTAACAAGGCCCGAGATGCCACGTATTGTCGATTGTCGCGATTTGTGTTGTTTTAATCAGCCTTCAAGCCCTAGCAGAAAATACCTTGTGCCCTCCAGCTATATAAAATGAGATTCAGCCAGGTCAGACCCCACGGTCTGACCTTAGTGACCTTTTGGTCCAGTTGGATATACGCCTTCCTGGACACATGTGCTGATAATTAGCTTTGATTGTATGGTTTAAACCAATTACATATATAGTGGCCAGGGAGTACGCGTCTTACAGCTCCAAATGGTGAATTAATAGAGCTAAAGGTGTATTACTCTTTATATACTTTCCCATTTAAGATGCGGAAGTACACATATAGTTGAGAGTCAGCCGTGGAAAAAACCCAGAACCCGTCTTAGCTTGTGAACCACTACAGTTTACTCTTCCTTGGGCAACTCCAACTGATGGGCGTCCGGAGAGCCTTGGTAGATGTGACGATATGTAATGCATTCCTATCGGGCGGTTTGTTTGTCTTTCTGCACAAATGACAATGCAGGACATCTCCTTGCTAATACCTGAAGTTTGAACAATATAATTGGAGGATACACTAGTTGCATAATGGATGGGAGTCTTCCTATCATGACCTTTGATACAAAGGGGCTTATCTTTGCCACGAAGCAATAATGTAACAATATTATTGTGTTTTGATCAGACAGCGAGATGCCGCGATGTATTTCCACAATTCGTGAATACTTGAAAGCGCGCCCTTACCACTTAATAAATCGATCAAGTCAAGACTGTTCAGCTAGACAGCTACATGCAGCGCCATCATCCGATCATAATTCTAGATACAAGGGGACATGCCTTTGTAACCAAGTAATGTTTCAATTTTCAATCATATTAATACTCTTCAACTGGACAACAAGGGCCCGAGCTACATACATACATGCGAACCAATCATATTGTGGCATCCAAGCCACCTGTAACAGTTAATACATGGCATCCTAACATAGGCACAATAACCTTTGTAAAATCGTCAAATTGTTTCTGGACAGTTTGGCATGTTGATGGCCAACGGGCGTTCTAACGCCAAATTAGTTTGGAGTAGTATTTGAAAATGCAGAAGTGTTGGATTGTGATGATGGGTGACTCTTTGCATTTGATAAATTTGTTTGTTTGAGTGATTTGTTCACTACCCCGCACGTGTGCTCCGGTGACATTCTTCGCACAGCTACAACAGCTCCATCAACAACTATTTGCATGATTCTGTCGATTATTACCCGACTTGGCGGTCCACCATCAGAACAAGTCGGGAGATGATGTCTCCAGTCATATTCGATCATTTGATTCTGTTGCTTATAGCCCCTACAAAACCCCTTATCGAGGTTGGCGAAAGAGGATAGTACTTGAGTCTTATCAATGCCAGCCCAGTTTGACAAGATGGAATAGTCTCTAACATGGCGAGATGGTTTTTAGTTGGCACCAAGAAATGGACAAAAGAAATAAAAAAAGGAAAGATTTATTCCGAAACAGAATTACACCGGAAATTTATCGAATGACAGTGCCGAAAAAGTATCTGATGCATAACTTTTGCTCAGGCCATTACACATGGTTGCTGATCTATTTCCTATTCAGTTGAATCATGACTGTCGCCTTTTCATTCTTTCGTTATCTTTATTATTATATCCACCACAGCTCACGACTTGAAAACTAAGGATTATTTCTCCGGAATACTGAGGACGGTAAACGCCGGAATTATGAATATTCGTTTGGATGACAGCTATCCATTCAACAACCTTTGCGACTGGTACACACTTACTGAACCTTCACAACTGACGCATTATTGTCACGATCATAATCGGTGTGCGACTCCCTCTAGACGATCGAAACAACGGTGTGATGAGCCCGCAGCCAGCGCATGCGTGGCCAAGTTCAGCCCCAGATGTCCTTTCGCGTTTCCGATCGCAATGGGACAGGTAAAGATGTCGCGCCGTATCAACCACACGAGAAAATGGTTTGCGGCTGGCTGAGGTGCCCGAAGCCCTAATACTGCCCGTGCGCGATCGTCCATCGTGATGTGGCCACGAGAAGACGACCTGTCGTTAGATTGTCGCAGATTCTAAATAAACAGCGCACCCGACAATCTGATATCTCTGCACGGGCCCGAATCTACACGAATAAGATACCAATATTGCTTTGTGATACATCCTAATAGCCGACGTTATATTTGTCCACGCGACAATATGAGCTCTCACGCGCACCAAACAATTACTCTCCGACTGGAAAAACCGACAGGCGCTTCACATTGATTCAACTGAGCCAGCTCCGAAGCAACCAGGTTGCTACTGAGCAGAGTATGTTTAGTAAAGTTGATTCTGTCACCGCTGAGTTGAGAATCTGGTCAATGAGAAGCCGTCTGTCGGTATGATACAACATCTAAGGTTATGGAAGATGATCAGCGTGAATTAGTGAGTCAGGCACAATACTCTTGCTCAGGTACTCGAATATACCCTAGAGCACTTGGCAAAGAAAAGCAAAGGGTGCCTCGATCAGATATATATTTCCGTACTCAAGGCTCTGAGTTCCTGGATTGCTGCTAACTCGTATGTCTTTATTTGCACAAAGTTCTTCCAAGGGGACCAAAGTGATCATTAGATTTGCCCCACAGGATGGGGCTCGCCAGAACTATAGAGTCAGTAGAATCTCAGCCACACTATCCACGACACATATCCTCTGGGCGTGAGCTGTTCGACCAAGGTGCCATTACTAGTGATGTCTTTCACCACAAATATCCCGGATCTGGCATCGAAAGTGACCCTTATGTTGTGTCATGGCTTCCCAATGACCCCAGGGATCCTGTCCACTATACCGCTTCCAAGAAAATTATTATTACAATCATTGTCTCTATAACGACGCTATGCATCGCTCTTGCAGGAACAGTATATCCTGGATCTGCCGGAGATATCATGGAAGAGTTCCAAGTTAGCACCGAAGTTACAACGCTTGGACTTTCACTGTTTACATTTGGATTCGCTTGTGGACCGTTTTTTTGGGCCCCTTTAAGCGAGTTTATCGGTCGACAATACCCTTTCATAACCTCGATGAGTTCGATGGTTGCGGCCCTAGCCGGATGTGCTGGCGCTCGAAATATAGAGACGTTGTTGGTCTTGCGCTTCCTCGCAGGTACCGCGGGATCATCTATGTTAACCAACGCTGGCGGCATCATAAGTGACATATTCGAGACCAAACATCGAGGCATCGCTTTGAACCTTTTCGCTATCGGCCCGCTTATCGCACCTAATATCGGCTCATTCATAGGCGGGTTCCTAACAATGAGAGCGGGATGGAGGTGGGTGGCAGGATTCCTCGCTATACTTTGTGGTTTCTGGTGCCTGTTGATGGCCTTCACTGTCCCTGAGACCTATGGACCAGTGCTCCTTCGACGGCGAGCCATGCGTCTCTCTCAAATAACAGGTGAAGTATACCAATCCAAGTTGGACGTGGAGGGTGACGGGGTGCTCCCACTGAAGCGCATGCTTGCCATTGCTTTAGTACGACCCTGGATTCTATTATTTCGAGAACCGATTGTATTTGTCTTATCTATCTATATGGCTATAATATTTGGCTCGGAATTTTTGATGATCGCTGCTCTCCCTATTGTCTACCAACAGGGCCGTGGATGGAACCCAGGTGTTGGAGGCCTTGCATTTTTAGGTATGACTGTCGGGATGATATTTGCGGTTTTTTACACCATCATGGATGATGCACGGTACAGGAGGCTAGTGCAAAAGTATGAAGGACATGTGCCACCGGAGGCTCGTCTACCGCTTGTTATGGTGTCAGCTATCTGCCTACCTGTCGGATTTTTCTGGTTCGCGTGGACCAACTCCCCGTCCATCCATTGGATGGCAAGCATCGCGGCTCTGGTACCCTTGGGCGGTGGCATTGCTCTGCTGTATTTTGGGGTCGTAACCTACCTCTTCGACGCTTATACCATCTATGGCGCCTCTGCCCTGGCCGCCAATTCAATACTTCGGTCAGTGTTATCCGCAGTGTTTCCACTATTCACGTCGTCCATGTATGACGCGCTGGGGATTCATTGGGCTTCGTCCATCCCGGCATTTTTCGCTCTTGCATGTGTGCCATTTCCTTTCATCCTCTACCGATATGGACACATTATTCGAAAGCGATGCCCGTACTCAGCAAAATCGGAGCTCTACATGCAGAAACTGCGAGAAACGGCGCGAGAGTAAATGAGTATGGCATGACACGGATAAATCAGGGTAATAGCGGACGGAAGAAAAATCTTGGAATGACACATTGTTTTCTTGTTTGATGCTGAAGAAATCGGTCTTTTCTTTAACCGACAACCCCACAGGAGGAACGGGTGAAGAATGCGGGGTTCCGAAGAAAGATCGTGGAGATTGTCTCTGATCTGCGCCTATCCAAACCACACGCGGAAAACCATGTCTAGAAATAGAACGAACCCATTTTTGTGCACTCTACCCCACCGGAGAGCCAAGGAAGGCTGTACTAGCTATAGAAACACTATAATAGTACCCGCATAAAGGTACCTCTGCAATGTACACCCCACACCTACAAGATGAGCTATCTCAAGGGCCTGGCTTTCGCCAGCATAATTCTAGGAGCGGCCGCATTAGACGCGGAGGAAATTACATCCAAATACTTCGGTAACGATGCAGCATGGTATCGTGACCGCATTCCTCTCTTCGAGTCCAGCTCATCCGACATCCAGGATGTCTACTATTACCGGTGGAACGTCTTCCGCGCGCACCAGCGCGACTTAGGCGCAGAAGGATACATCTCAACCGAGTTCCTGAACGACGTAAGCTGGCAAGTCCAGCCATGGGCACTGCTGATAGACGCCGCGAACTTCCACCTGCGGGAGGGACGATGGTGTCGCGATCGTCGCTTCAAAGAGGACTACGCTAATTTTCTCTACGGGCCAAACGGCAACCCGTACCAGTTCTCAGAGAGCATGGCCGACGGCGTGTGGCAAGGCTATCTAGTCGACGGGGTAGCAGATGATGCTACGGCGCATCTGGATGCGATGCAGGACGTGTTCAAGGGCTGGAACACCACCGCCATGTCCACAGGTGGATACGACACCGCTAAATTTCTATACTGGATCCAACCATTAACAGACGCAACCGAGTACACCATCGCGAGCATCGACGCATCGGGCGGCTCCGACGGGTTTACAGGTGGAAACGCCTTCCGGCCCAGCATCAACAGCTACCAATACGCGAATGCGCTCGCCATCTCCAACCTCGCGAAGCTAAAAGGCGACACAGACGTAGCAGACAGCTACCAGAAGCAAGCCGAAGCAATCAAGCAAACCGTCCAAGACACGCTCTGGAACAGCACCTTCGAGCACTTCATCGACCGGTTCAAAGTAGACAACGAGCACGTGAAATACTGGGACTTCATCCGCGGCCGCGAACTCGTCGGATACGTGCCCTGGACGCACGACCTCCCCGACAACACAGAAGAGTACGCACAAGCATGGAAGCACCTACTCGACAGCGAGAAATTCGCCGGCAAGAAAGGCCTCCGCACCAACGAACCAAGCTACGAATACTACATGAAACAATACCGCTACGAAGGCGACAGCCGCGAATGCCAGTGGAACGGACCCGCCTGGCCGTACCAGATCACACAGGTCCTCACAGCCCTAGGCAACCTCCTCGACCACTACAACACAACCTCCCTAGTCACGAAAACAGACTACACAAACCTCCTCCTTCAATACGCCCAACTCCACCACAACCCCGACCAAGACGGCGCCCTAAACCTAGAAGAAGACTACGACCCCGAAACAGGCCGCCCGATCGTCGGCCTCGCCCGCTCCCCGCACTACTTCCACTCCGGCTTCGTAGACCTCGTCCTCTCCGGCTTCGTCGGCCTCCGCGCCCGCCCCGACGACACCCTAGAAATAAACTCTCTCGCAGACCCAGCCTCAATCACCTACTTCCGCGCCGAGCGCATCCCCTACCACGGCCACGACATCGCAATCCAATGGGACGCAAAAGGCACCCACTACGGAACAACCGGCCTAATCATCGAAATCGACAACAAAGTCGTCTCAAAATCCCCAATCCTAACGAGACTAACAGTCCCCCTCCCCCGCCAATCCCCCCCACCAACCCGCCGCCCAATCGCAGTCTCAATCCAACTAAACTCAACCCTCCCCCCCAAAGCCTCCGTCTCCGTCCCCAACGCAGACACAGAAAAAGTCCACGCCGCAATCGACGGCCGCGTCTGGTTCTTCCCTGAACCATCCATCGCAAACGGATGGGACACGCCAGCCGGCAACGGCAGCGAAGTATGGTTCGAGATCGACTTCACCAGCGCGACGAACACAGCCAGCGCCGAACTCGCCTTCTTCGCTGATGATACTCAGGGATTCGATGTTCCTGATACGTATTCTATCCAGACCCGTTCTGGGGATTCGTGGACGGAGGTAGAGGGCGTGGTGTATGGGGATCTTGTCGCGAATGGAATTACGTCTGTGTTGTGGGATGCGGTGGATGTGGAGAGGGTAAGGGTCTTGTTTGTCCCGAAGGAGGGGGTGAAGGTTAGGTTGGTTGAGTTTAAGGTGTTTAGGAGTTGAGCTTAATGTGTTCAGTGGTTATTTGGGTTCTGTGGGGTTGGAGTTGCATTTCTTCCTGTTGTAACTTGTATTGTTTGAAGTGTATAGGTTGTAGATTATATATGATATTGTTCTGTAAAGCTGCTTCATAAGTTACTTAGGTAGTATACTCTATTTCTAGGTTTGGGATTAGTGGTATTTCTCTTATCATTTAATAGTGGACTTCGGAGGGTCTACGAGTATATGAAATGCCTATGGTCTTTTTTATGTGACATCTTAGCCAGTTTTCAGAATGATGCACACGAAGAAAAAGATAGAACCAGTGTAATTCTTATTAAAGTTTATATAGTATACATTGTTTGCTCGACAATTGTTCTTTTGACAAATAATATTTTAGAATGCCAGGATTCCCATGAACCTATCTTAGAATATATAACTATTAAGTGTAGTTCGAGTAAATCTGAGTCCTACAAAGTACTATTTAGTTTATCTAGTCTTCAGTATGTAGTATGTTTTGCAGATATAAGAGGAGTGAATAATAGAACTAAGACCAACTACCATGTCCGTATACAATATCCCCGATAACTGAGTCTCTGCTCATAATGCCATGTTCATCCGTGAAAATCAATCAATATATTGCGTTCATTGTCTATATAGCTCAGACTCTCTCTGGCAAAAGCGCTCAACCTCGCGAGTGTGCGTTTGCAACTGACCTTAAAGTCTATAGTCGAGTACGGGTGGCTCTGGGCTGCTTAACACGGTTAGCATCAACTGGGCTGCATTGAGCTATTCCCCGGTTTGCTCCTCGGGAATTAGAGGGCGTAGATGAGGCACCAGCTACCACTTGGGAACTGTTAATCTTGTCGGTAGAGTCGAACATCTGCAAGCATCTGCTAAGGTCCGTTCTTTCATGCTCGGGGCCTTGCATTCCGCAACAGAGCATCCTGAGTTCCACATCTGTTATATGGTCCCAACTGTTGGACGGAAAGTTTCGCAATAGAGGAGCGGATTGCCCTTGATTGGCACAGGTGGTAGATGAACGTGATGGCTTAATTTGCTTTAAGTGAAAGTCCCTATTGTACAGTGGTATATCGAAAGCCAAGGGATAATCTGTCTGGTTAACGTCGAAAGTCACTTCTTCCTGCAGGCATTTCGCAAGACCAGGTATGCTAGCAACGGGATATCGGTTCGTGAGTATTTGCTTCCATTCAGTGTCTACAGCTGTCTTGACTCTGCCATGATACGATAGCAAGACCTTGTAAGTGCTAGGTGTTGCGGGTAACGGGTCGCAGGAGACGGTCCATGGGGCAAGAAGATCACATAGTCTTATATACCCCAGGGTATTGCCACAGATGCTGGATAAATACTCGAATGTCTTAGAAAGTGCGTGGCATCTATTGTGTGCTGTGCTACATAGCGCGAATAATATGCGGCCTTCGGTGTAACTTGTGAAATCAGAACATTTGTCCGCTTCAGATTTAACCTCTTTCAATCGAGATTGGTGTGTCTCGAATTCGGGGCCCTTTTGAAGCATGCACCACCTGAGGTCGAACTCAACTCGCAACAGGAAGAGTGGTGCAAAGGAAGTTAGATTTTCTTTGGGCTCAACCTCATTCCATAGCTTTTCCGCTGCTTCAAGTTTCATGCGTACAAAATTGAAGGTGGCTTCTATAGCCCATTGGGCCACCCCCATTTGAACAGCTCGGTGAGCCAAATCTAGACCGATCCGGGCTTGATACATATTGATCATACATGAGGCGTGCCCGGATTGGGGCGCTTTGAATTTCAGTAATGTAATAACTTCCTTCCATGGCAGAGTTGGCAGTATCGGCATAATAGCATGTAGGACTTGCGACGCTTCGAATAGATTTCCTTTCTTTAATAATGCGTGATACCAGTCAATGAACCCTAGCCCAGGCCGATACGGCAGTAACGGTGCCCATGGGCAATGCATCCATTCCGAGTTGACCCACTCAGAGGTCTGGAAAGCAATCACCACGATCCGTATGTAAAATTCATAGATACGTATCTATAATTCAATTAGTGAGGCGCCTACAACTGAATACTAGCCGACTTGCCTGGATTTCATTTAACGGTGTAGTCTTTTGACTCCCTGTCCTGTCTTTAATTGTCCGCATAGCCTGTCTGGCTTTGACTAGGGCCGACCGGAGGGCCCCTTTGTGGTGGATGTCTGCCAGTGCTTTCATGAGAACCAGGAGGAGGCCAGAGTCTGTTCCTGAAAGGTCTTTCATTTTTGAAATGCGACTATCTAAATATTTTGATGCCAGGCCGTAACAGCCTTGCCCCAGATACATATCTGCGTATGCGATGGCGACGGGCGCATGATCGATGTAGTCCTTGAGGGTCTGGTCAAACAGTATGTCTGCATTGCGATAGTTTCCCAGACGGCATTGTTCGACGAACGATCGGATATGTTCCCTGATATTATTGCCCCTTTCCATGTCTGTCAGTGATGGAATGGGGTTCTTATCTTCCGTCGTGACTGGTGTAATAGATGTGAGATGAGATCGCACCTTGCTTGGGATGGAAATAGATTATCTTTGCAGTAGAGAAGGTGGGGTCAGGTGCTTATAAGCACCGTCCTTTGGACGCACCTGCCTTTGAGCTCAAAGACGAACAAAAGGGATAACAAAGAAAAGAACTACACATGACATAAAGAGCTACATGAGCAGTGAAAATGATCAACACCTATGCTCTTTGTTCACCATGCTCTGTGACAATGCATTCACGGAAAGAACCGAGTGTTTCAGTCTATGTCCATTGTATGAATCACAAAGCAGGCCTAGCGCTCATCCAGAGCGTCTGAGCTTTGTAGGAATGATAGATAAGGGCTTCTTAGCACGAGTGGCGGCAGGCAACATGTTCCTGCGAATCGTTGTGTTTACGAGTCGTATAGTAGCTTCGTGAATAGAGCTATCGAAACACTTTCGAGGTAAATTATCAGACACGGGAAGACCTGCAGTCAGGATACCAATTAGCAATATTTTCGTGAAGTGTATTCATACAAGGCAAAAGTGTACTAGAGGCTTGTAATTCTCTTGAAGAGTGTGTGGTGCTACAGCCGATAGAGTATGCATCCATTCATTGGGGTGATAGGACATGGCCCAGTTCCTGAGCGGTATGATGGATTTAGACGAGATAAACTGTGTAGGAAGTCGGAGCTGAGAGACAGACCTGTAGAAGGTTGCCTTAATATGAGCTGCCGAATTAACATCTGTTGACGTTTGTGGTCATGCTTGGACCCGTGGAATGTCAAGCCGGATACAAACCCTAAATGATTGTAATACCCGTCAGACATACTGGCACAACTCAATAGATTTCAGATATTTGGGAAGGTCCTACCACAATGAACTGGCAGACATCGAGGACTCACAGTGTGATAGTTTCATCCACTTCTCAAGCGTAAAGGCGAAATGATGCCCAGTTGTTCCTCAGATATGCATCTTCACAGCAAGTCCAGAGTCCTCAGCATTCCCACCGATATCAAAACAGCAGCATAAACGTGTGCAGTAACCAACAAGCCTCAAATTCACAACCATCCAACCTTCATGATGCAATACGGACGTCAAGCATTCACAAAACCCCAGAGCGCAAGAGAAACACGTCAGAAAAAACCAACTACCGACCTCCATCCCGAACCAAAACAACCCCCATAAGCCCCCACATACGTCAAACACACAAGCACCAGACCCGAGCCCGCCGTACCAAATACCTGAAGCATAAAAGACGAACCAGTCTAACATAATGAATCGGCATGCCGAGGACCCGATCTACACATGTCCCAAAACGGAAATATACTGTCATTTCACGTGATGATAAGAGTGCGATAGGGCGTATATTTCCCCTTTTGGGTGTGGGTTCGGCAGTGATATACCGGGATCGATTAGTTTGGATCGACGGGTCTGAAATGCGTTCCTTGGGACTTGGGGCTGGTTTAAGCTTTTGCTAGTTGTAGGGTTTTTTCTTGGTTTTTTCTAATTTTATTTTTGGGATTTTGGATATGGGTTTTAGGATGGTGGGCGTTGTTTGGGTGGGATTTGATACTGCGGTTTTGTTAATATTTCGCAGTTATGGGGTAGAACGTACTATGTAGAGACTGAGGGATATAGGAATTCCTCGTTATGATAGTTAATTATGGGTCTTGGTTCAGGTCTGCGCAATATGTCGGTGGACATGCATAACTCACTAGATTGTATGTCCGATGCACAATTTACCCACTGGGTAACCGGCTCGGATCCTGTTCCACACTTTTCCAGGGGCGAAGTCAGTGACATAGAATGGATAAGTATAAAAGCCGTCATGGTCTTCCAAGATAACTGCTAGATCAGACATTTTCACTTTGTTCTTGTATCTGCCATCTTCCTTTTCTTTCCTCATACGTACATCACTTTTTAGCGAAACTTAAAGATTCATCGTTTTTCTTCTTACATAACATATCATAATGGCGCAGACATCAAACGCAGGCCGCCGTCGTCTCATGGCCACCGTCGTGGACGAGCTGGCGCGGTCTGATTCCAACCACAGATTCGGTGTAATCCCTACGAACGAAGGTTTCCGAGACTTAACGTTCGGTCAGCTCGCCTCTGCGGTTGATGCGTTCGCACGGTGGATTGAAGAAAAGATTGGGAAGGCTGAGAACCACGAGACGGTAGCATATATGGGGAGGAACGATATACTCTACCTTGTTTTCATTCTCGCCTGTAATAAGACGGGGCATAAGGTTTGTTCTCTATTATGGTAATGGTCTAATTCGAGCTCAACTAATGTTGCAGACTCTGTTACCTTCGACTCGACTCTCGGATGAAGCATACAAGCATATCCTCGGGGCGACGGGGTGCCGGATGCTCTTTTACAGCAGTGATAAGGAGAGAATGATTGCAGGGATGAAGAAATATCTGCCTGGGGTGAGTTTCTGCGAAGTTCCCGCTACAGCGGAGGTTCTGGAGGCTATTTCGGAGACGTACCCGTTTACCAAGACGTTCGAGGAAGTTGAGGATGAGGTTTCATGTATTATCCATAGCTCGGGGACAACTGGTATGTGACAATACTGCAAATCACTGTTGTAAGTGGTTGCTGATATTTGCATTATAGGAATGCCGAAGCCTGTTCCCCTTACTCACGGTTTTGTCGCTACCCTCGGCTCCGCCACTTGCCTTCCTCTTCCCTCCGGTCGTGCTGCGGCATCTCCTCGCCCTGGAGAGGTTGTCTTGGGTACAACGCCCTTCTTCCATCTTATGGGCCTGTATGGCCTCACTTCTGCAATTTTCCACGGATCTCCGCTCGTAAATCTCCCCGACAAGCCGGTATCCGTGGACCTGATAATCGACACGATTCGCAGTACCAAACCAACGGCCGCTACGTTGACACCGTCAGTCATCGAAGATATGAGTCAGGTACAAGCTGGTCTGGACAGCCTGAGTACCCTCGATGCTGTTTACTTTGCTGGTGCCCCACTCGCCGCGGAGGTCGGACATAAGGTCTCAGAATACACAAAGGTCGTGTCGTTCCTTGGATCCAGCGAAATGGGCATCATTGGCTCTATGGTACCTGAGGACAAAGAGGATTGGTTATATTTCGAATGGAACCCCGCCTATGGCGTGGAAATGCAGCATCGCGGTGAGGGTCTGTACGAGCTCGTCATCCCTCGCCGGGAGAACTCGCGTGCTCACCAGGGCATCTTCCACACATTCCCCGAGCGAACCGAGTATGGGTCGAAGGATTTATTCGTTCCTCACCCCTCTCGCCCTCATTTGTGGAAGTACCATGGGCGGTTTGACGACGTCATTGTGCTTAGTAACGGTGAGAAGCTCAATCCTGTGACTCTGGAGAAGACGGTCGCGTGCCATCCGAGAATCTGCAGAGCGGTGCTTATCGGTCAAGCACGGTTCCAGACTTCATTGCTGGTCGAACCATACTGGGATATGCAGGGAAAGGTGGACGAAGCAAAGTTCATCGATGAGATCTGGCCAGTGGTAGAACGCGCGAATGACACAGTGCCAAACTATGGCCGTATCTCGAAGTCCATGATCAGACTCTCTTCGCCTGAAAAGCCGTTCAAGGTGACACCTAAGGGCACGACACAGAGACAGGCAGTGAACAAGGAATATAAATCTGAGATCGATGAAATATATGATACGGCTGAAATGCAGTTGGACCACGCGTTGCCAGAATCCATTACTCGGGAGAACCTGACAAACTACGTCAACGATGTTGTCCGCTCGCTTCTGGGACTTGAGCACATCGCTAACGACGAAGACCTTTACAGCGCGGGCCTCGACTCATTGCAGACGATCC
This sequence comes from Aspergillus avenaceus, assembly GCA_009193465.1. Lineage (NCBI taxonomy): Eukaryota > Fungi > Ascomycota > Eurotiomycetes > Eurotiales > Aspergillaceae > Aspergillus > Aspergillus avenaceus. The sequence continues at coordinate 113,349 of ML742055.1, forward strand.
AGCTGGCCACAATCCTCCGCAGCGCTGTGTCTTTCCAAGCAGTGCAGGGGCGTCCTCAGGTCACCGCACAGCACATATACGCCCATTCCACTGTGTCCCAGCTTGCAGAGTTCATCCTCAACCTGATCACAGGAAAGAGCCAGGCCAGTGTCCCCCGAAACGAGCGCATCACCAACACAGTGACAAAGTACACTTCTGACATCCCCACTCGTCCCACTCCTAGCCCTCAACTGCCTTCAGCCTCGACCGTCATCCTGACCGGCTCCACTGGCTCCCTAGGTACCTACCTCCTTCACACGCTAGTCACCAACCCACAAGTCGCAAAGATCTATTGCTTTAACCGCTCCGACGCACAGGACCGACAGGTCAGAAGCTTTAGTGAAAAAGGGCTCGACCCCCTTCCACTCACAGACCCAAGCAAAGTGGAATTCCTCACCGTTTCCTTTGGCGCTCCGCGCTTCAATCTCACCGAGCAAAAGTACAACGAGCTCCTGGAGCAGGTTGATACGATTATCCATAATGCATGGAAAGTGAACTTCAACCACCCGCTTGAATCCTTCGAGGACCCGCACATCCGTGGTGTCCACGACTTCGTCACCTTCAGTCTGCAGAGTAAATACAATGCGCACCTTTCTTTCGTGTCCTCTGTCAGCACAATCGGCGCGTGGACAGCTGAGATGGGCCCCGTCGTACCCGAGATCCCATTTGAGAATGCAGATGCGGTTATGACTCAAGGCTATGGTGAATCAAAACATGTCGCTGAGCGTATCTGTCTTGCCGCAAGCCAGAAGGCTCATGTGCCTACTACTGTATTCAGAGTGGGCCAGGTTAGCGGACCAACAACGGAGTCTGGACTCTGGAATAGAGATGAGTGGTTGCCGACTATTGTTGCCACTTCGAAGACTCTGGGAAAAGTCCCCGAAACACTCGGCTCGAGCGTGGTGGATTGGGTGCCTGTCGTATGCCCCCTCCCCCTTATAAAATAAAAGTTTCCAAGGCACTCCAAGGCACTAACGGAATCGAACAGGACACATTGGCTCAAGTAATCCTAGATCTGCTTCTCACCCGTCGTTCCAACTTGCATGCGCCAACTCACGCGATTCACCACCTCATGAATCCGCACCACGCACCATGGTCCTCGCTTATCCCGCCCATCGAGGCTGAATACCAGACAAAGACTGTCTCCTTTGACGAGTGGATCTCCGATCTTGAAAAGATCAAAAACCCCTCTGACAGTGAGGTCAGGGCTATGCCCGCGCTGAAGCTGCTGGATTTCTATCGCGGTTTGAATGATGAGGGTATGTTGTCTGCATCTATTAGCGTGCAGAAGTCGTTGGAGGGCGGTGAGGCCATGAGAGGGCTAGGCCCAATTACAGCCGAGCTGATGGACAAGTGGATCAAACAGTGGAAGTTTTGATTAATTCTTTTTGAGTTCCTTTTGCATGATCTGGCGGGAGTTTCTTCGGGTATTATAGACCATTCTAGACTGTTATAGACTTTTCGACTTAGCGTTTCTGTAGTAATATGGCAAATTATACAGTTGATACTTCGAAACCTCTTTATGGTAAAGTAAAAGTGAAGGATAAGGGGAGTAAGAAAGAAAAGACGGAAATAAAAGGAAAGGAACCCTAACTAACCAGCAGTTTAGGAAATATAGTACAATCACTGCCTTGTAATAGAGGAAGACTGCCTGACTGTCGATTTTGTTTCTCTTTTGTTGGTAGAACTTATTTTGTTTCCGTAGTCGTCATGAGGATGAGAATATACAATCGCGTTTGCTAGACCTTCCCTGCGTCCTTGGTCATGCCAGTTTCCGCTGCACGGAAGTCCTTGTAGACAGCGTGAGCGGCATGATCGAGCTCCTTGACCACACGACAAATATCCTCATCACTTGTGCGAGGATTGATAGTGCACATACGAAGCCCGACCACTCCTCTAACTCGTGTAGTAATGATGCAGGCAGCATTCCGTGCGATTAGCTCCTTCGACACACGCTCATTAATTTTGTCAAGATTACCCTGATTGACATTCTCGGGAGCAAAACGAAAGTTGAATATAGCCAAGGACGGAGGCGCCATTACAACCCAATGCGGTAGCTTGTTGAGCTCCCGTACCGCAAGATCGAGAAGTTCAAAACCCCGGCCAATCATCTGATCGACTCGGTTCATTCCCAGCACCTGCAGGAAGAACCATAGCTTCATATGACGAGCCGGTCGGGTGAGCTCGATCCCATAGTTCCAAGGATTATGAGGGTCTTCCTCGTCCTCGATGTCACGACAGAAGTTGGCTGTGGACGCGAAACTTTTCAAGGCGTGGGATTTCTCCCGGAACAATATCGTACCGCAGCTGAAGGTCTGGAAGAGCCATTTGTGTGCATCCCAGGCGATGCTGTCTGCGCGTTCGATCCCGTTCAGCAGCTTTCGGTGGGTGCTCGAGAACGCGACGGACCCACCGTACGCTGCGTCGACGTGTAGCCATAGCTTGTGTCTGCGTGCAATGTCGGCGATTTGATCCAGATGGTCAATTGCGCCTGTACTGGTCGTCCCACAGGTCGCGACAACAAGGAACGGGCTGAGTCCCTTTTCGAGATCCTCGGTTATAGCCTGCCGGAGATGATCCACGTTCATGTGGAATGCTGCGTCACAGCGGATGGTGCGGATCTGGTAGTCTAAGAGGCCAATGATGTGTAATGCCTTTCTAGTGCAGAAGTGTGTCTCCTCCGACACATACGCCACGCCCTTGCACCTCGTATGATCATTTAATCGTTGGTCTCTGGCAACCGTACAAGCTGTCAAACACGCCATCGAAGCACCAGAGACAAATTGGCCTCCTGCGGAGGGAGGTAACCCGAATCGCTCGGCTATCCAAGCAATCAGCGACCTCTCAACGGCGCAAACGCCGGCCCCTGACACAGAGCTTCCACCAAAAGGATTGTAGGCGGAGGTGATAGCGTCACCCATCCATGAAACGGGAGACACGGGGGTCGGGATGAAAGCGAAGTTGCGAGGGTGGCCGGTGCTAAGTTGGTAGGATAATATTTCCTCAGCTTCTTGAATTACATCGCGAATGAGCCGTCCGGCTTTTGGCGGGGTATTATTTTCGATGGTTGATAGTCGCTTTTTGCTGGGATGGTTTAGAATTGGTCCTGTCTTGGCGATATGATAGTAGCGTTCGGCGAATTCTGAGATTTCACCGTAAAGATTGGGCATGGTTGGGTCCATGTCAATCTCTAGAAGTCCTATGTCACCCATTTTGTTAACTAATTGTAGAATATTCGATCATAATAATATGTATACTACAGCGACTTAGACATTCAACGAGACTTTATACCCGATGGAAACATTATACATTTCCATAACCTGTTTCCAGACTGGAATTCGATAAACACGGACCCGAGGGTGCCTGCAAGATACGCTTTCCGATAGCAGTGGATCCATGGATGACAGGTGTAATAGTTGCCTAGATCGTAGGCTACCCTGTTCCAACTGACAGTGGCTTGCAGGTACGGTAATGTAACCCCTTGAATCTTGCTGGTGTGGTCTGTAAACAAGTTCGTTCGGAGGATGGGCTGGGGAATGACAAGGAAATGAACCAGTGCCAGACAGGTTAACCAAACTGTACCAAGCGTTGAGTGGACCCTGAAAAGACTAGAATACAAGCTCATGATTTATGAAAGCTTGGCGACCACATGGGAATGGAGCCACATGATATGGATTAGATTACACACGGTATACATTGTAGACGCGACACCAATAAACAATTCCATTATGGAGAGGATGGTTAAAATTACGTAAATTGTTTCAGATTACAATAAGAACAACAAGAGCAAAGATAAGCCGCAATAGCGTGCTAAAGGAACAATACTACATTACTCTACCGCTTCAGTTACACCAATTTAGCCCCAACCAATGAATATAAATACAACTATCTTACGCTACCTACTCGCCTTTTTCAAAATGCAACCGAGACCAAAATGTATCTCACAATCCTCACCGCACTCCTTGGCCTTACGCATGCCACACAAACACCTCTCCTTGAAACCGACAACTTCCAAACAATAACCAGTAAACAAACCAACCATACCATTCGCATCCGCCCCCAAAGCGAGACCACCTGTGCCGCCCACTCCGCCCAATACACCGGCTGGCTGGACATTGGCCCCCAACACCTGTTCTTCTGGTACTTCGAGAGTCAAAATGATCCCGCCAACGACCCGCTCACCCTATGGTTGAACGGCGGACCCGGGGGATCAAGTATGATTGGATTGTTCCAGGAACTGGGACCTTGTCTTGTTAATGAACATGGAAATGGAACGGTCTACAGCCCCTGGGGCTGGAGCAAGAACTCAAACCTGCTGTTCGTAGATCAGCCCGGAAATGTGGGATTCTCGTATGTGGATGAGGGAGCCGAAGTGCCGGGCGATTCGGCGACGGCAGCAGTCGACATGCATCGGTTCCTACAGTTGTTTGTATCGGAGGTATTCCCAGAGTTAAATAAATCGGAAGTTCATCTTTCCGGGGAGAGCTTTGCAGTTTGTCATTCCCTTCCTCCTTTCATATCTAACCATTGTGCCATAAAATGGCTAATATGTAATAGGGCCACTACATCCCCTACCTGGGCGCCCAAATCGTCACCCAGAATACCCTCTATCCCAACGAACCACAAGTAAACCTGAAATCCTGCCTCGTCGGCAACGGGTACATGTCCCCGAAAGACATCTACTTCGGATACTGGGAAACACTCTGCACGACGAATCCGGGCGTCGCTACGCCCGTCTTCAACGAAACCAGATGCGACATCCTATCCACAAACATGCCCCGCTGCATGGACCTCCTCGACGTCTGCGAGAGCCATCCCGACCCAGCTATCTGCCAAGCTGCCGAAACAGTCTGTTACGACGGCGTGGTAGGCTGGTACGAAGATGAATCCGGACGAGGCGGACGGAACCGATTTGATAGTAAGCCTCCCCCTCCCCTTCTCCATGTTTTTCTTTTCGAGTCTCGCTAATAGCAACGGTCATGCAGTAACGGCTCCCTGCGACCTGAATGAAATGTGCTACCCGCAAACTCTCTGGGTCCAAAAATACCTTAACTCGAAACCCGTCTGGGACGCGCTGTCCCCCCCAGCCGAGGTGAAAGAATACGTCCTCGAGTCGGAAGCAGTGGTCGATGCCTTCGCCCGGACATCCGACCGCATGACATCCGCCTCGGACCTTGTCATCTTCCTCCTTGAAAGCGGCGTTGATTTCCTCGCGTACCAGGGAAACTTGGACTTAGCGTGCAATACGGCCGGGAACCTGAAGTGGGCGGAATCGCTGCGCTGGAAGGGCCAGACGGAGTTCACGGCGAGGCGTTTGACGCCCTGGAGCGCTGTCGTGGAGGGGGTAGAAGCGAGAGTGGGGAATGTGAAGGAAGTGAGGGGTGACGAGGCGGGGAGATTTGCGTTTGTGACTATTGATGGGGCGGGGCATTTGGTAAGTATTATTATTATTATTTTCTTTTTTTGCTTTATTTTCCCCGCTCTGTGTTTTTATTCTAGACATAGCGATAATAATATTCAGGTGCCACAAGATCGTCCAGACGTTGCGTTTGACCTGATGAATAGATGGATCGGGGGAAGGGATTTCATTTAGCTGATTCCCCAGATTAAACACCTACATATATACATGATCACCACAAACACCCAATCCAAGATAACCTCATATTCAAAAATAAATCACAATATCTAATCATCATTACTATCATAAAAGCTACTAGCCGTCCAACCATTCACGAAACTATAATCCGCCAAAGGCGTCGTTCCACGCAAATCATCATAATGCTTCCTCTTCCCACAAGCAGTAGAATTCCGCTTACACCCGCCCAAAGCAGCGGCGATTTCGCGACCCGCAGCGCGGCCCTCGAACCAAGCCCCGTGCATGAACCCAAAGTACGAAGGGCTGGTAGCCTCACCAGCGAACCAGAGACGGTCGGTGTTAGCCCTGAGATTCTGGTGCATTTCGAGGGTCGTGCCCATCGGCCAATTGGAGTAAGTGCCGTAGGCCCAGGGCTCGGTGCTCCAGCGGGGGTACATGAAGGCGGTGGGTTCGGGGACAGCGACGTCGGGGAACATGTTTTGGAGGACGGCGACGATTTCGTTCTTGGTTGTCTCGTCGGATTGGCGCTCGGCGCGGTAGGCCATTTCCTCGGTGACGGTCATGAAGCTTATGTTGGAGTTCGGGTGGAAGCCGTCCATGGAGAGGGACTGGAGGAGCGGGTAGTAGCCACGGGTGGTGGGGTCGGCGTAGAGGAAGTACTGGGTGTCTGTTGGCCAGAAGGTTTGGTTGAATTGCATGAAGATCTTGGTGTAGGTGGCCATTGTGAACATGTGGATGGCGGTTTGTTTCCATTCCGGTAGTTCGGGGATGAAGGTTACTGCGTCGTTTTGGAGCACGCCGAGGGAGAATGTGCAGATTGCGTAGGCGGCTTGGACGCAGGTGCCGTCTTTGCTGTGGATGGTTACGCCTTCCGGGGTGTAGGTGATGTTGGTGATGATTGTGTTGAGGAGAAGACGGGGGTCCTCTTCTTTCATGAATTTCGAGGCCATGCCTTTGATGATATGGTTGAAGCCGCGTTGGTCGGTGACGAAGTTGTCGTGGTCGCTGAATTGGTTGGAGGTGAGGTTACCGCTGGCGACGCCGAAGATGAATGAGCTTTCTTGGGGTGTATAGGCGGATTCGAAATCTGGAGTTGTTTCGTTAGTGATGTTGCTTTGGGGTAAGAAAGACGACTAGACTAACCCCAGCTCCACCAATCGACGGCTTGTGCCTCCATGTCGTGCGACTTGGGCTTCCATCCGGCTAATGCGAGACCGGCCTTGGCCGTTTGGTCCTGCAGGTTGTCCACGAGGAGCTGGCCAGCTGCCGGGCTGGCGATGTCGTATGCTTCATCGAATTGGTCCAGAAGGTGGGAGTAGTCCTTGTAACCGTGTTCGTTGTACGTCGAGACATTGCTGTAATTGGAGTATGTGGTCTGCAAACCAAACTCCTTGGCCAACGTCCAGATCGGGTTTTCTGGCCCTCCTGGGTTTCCGAGCCCTTGGACCTGCGAAAGGTAAGTAATTGAATGGACACATTGAGTGTTCCAACATACCCAGTTTGCACCCATCTCTACCACGTACGGGCTTCCATCTTCCTTCTTACCAAAGTTTTCATGCCATGCGCGACCACCAATTCGATCACGATATTCCAGAATAAGGAAATCGCTCATCGAGGCATTTGACAATGCTTCCTGTGACAGTTAGTGGGTAATCCATGCCGACAGCATATAATAGCATATGTACTCACTGCCGCCGCAATACCTGCGATTCCCGCTCCACTAGACAATGTTAGTATTCGCCAGGATGATGCATTGAATTTACATACAGAATCGCCACGGTAGTCTTCTTACAGGTCCCCTCTTCATCTCTTCGTTGGGACACATAGGCAGCTCCCGGCTGAGCGGTCCAAATACCGAATGCCAGTAATGGGAGATGGCGGAGAAGCATCGTGATTAAAATTAACGACCAATTCTACCGTAGACAAGGAGGAGGGTTCTCGGGCTATAAATATTCAGCCCGCTACCCACCTACCCCTTCCATCCACCGATAGACCCAGCCGCAATTCAGAACCTTGGTACAAGATAGACTTTGGTCAGTACCTTGTAGTGCGATGGAGTTCTGCAGAGAAAGTTGGAGATTATTGCCGGTTAGACTACGCGATTGGGCAGGTCCAAGCGGGTCTCCTTGAGCTGCGCTGATCATCCCGATACCTGTAAGATTTTCCGCCCAAGACTGATAAGAAACTTGTTGCCTCGGTTGCTAGTTTCGATTCAATGCCCCGCAACTGGTCGATGCATACTGAATCCCCAACAGTAAGCCACAGTACAGATTGGAGGACGTATGAGCTGTAGCATCTTTAATATCTATGATCGGTTCTATTGGATGGAAGATCCGAGACAGCATATCGTAGATTTTATCGGGGAGATTGTGAACCACAGTTTTTGGTAAGCATAACCTTATCTTTCTCATTAAAATGACGGAAATATTCCAGAAAGATTCTGACACGTATTTCAGGCCATAAAAGGCATGTCCAACAAGGTAGATGCAGTGGATGTGTCTGTAACCTGAAAGCGGGGGGGAAACTTCTGAAAGTTGGTGACTAATGCCTGAGGCCTCAATGTTTTTACTTGAATTAGTCATGCATTTCCAATCAGCCAACTGGCTAAGGATTCATCCCCTCATGAGTCGCTCACTGATGAGAATATCACTGCGCTTACCAACCTCAATCAACGAGGCGGTCATATTGTGCTTCGCTGACCTTAACAGGGAGACCAATCGTGTCTACCTGAGTCAACAATCCGCAATCTGCACTTTTCGGTATCTTTATTAGAGCCAAGTCCTTGAGTTTAGTGGGGATGGAGTGGTTACCTTCCGTAAAAAGCGATAAGGAAAATTCCTGATAAGTGTATCCGTTTCCATGGTACCTGGCGATAAAATGCATGGGCGGGCATATGTTCATGCACGGACAGATGACTCGTTCACTGTGGCATTTCATAAAAGAGAAGAGCATTTGTGATAAAACCTTTTGAAATTGATAATCGAGCACTGCAGTCAAAAACCATAAAAGCATTTGTTGATATTGTAGGGCTGATAATTTGCAACAAGGACCCCCGATAAGCTAAACCTAGCACCAAGAGGTCTTTTTGTTTTTGTTGTTCCCCCTCTCTTTTATTCTCATACTCAGTACCATCTTCTGAAATATAGCACCCTCTTTTAAAGCGAGCGCAGAAGTCATAGTTTTGCCGTAGCACAGCGCAATGCAGAAACAACATGTTTAGTAAATGGCTCAACATCAGTCACATACGATGTATGTCCACCTGGGACTATCACCGTAGGGATATCCAACGCTTGCGCCAAAGTATGTACAGAAGCAATGGAAAGCCTAGGCGCACATTCTGCCCCTTTTGTCAAAACTATCCTTTCACGATATCTCCGAAGTATTCCAGGGTCAGGTCGATAATCAAATATTTGTGGCAACTCGTGTTGGTAAAACCGCCCCGTGTGGTCGCCTGGTAAGGTCTGCAGCCGGGAAAATTGGTGGGTTTGACCTAGTCTGAACTGGTCACGTTTGCTTTGCATAAGAGGCATTAAAGCGCGATGTAGCCGCGAACTAGAATATTTCCCGTATTCCAGGATCGTATTTGTATACTCTGCAATGATCTGTGATTTTAGTGGTTCCGGCAACGGAGCGATTAACAACGGTTCGTGCAAGACGAGTTGGTATACAAGGTCGGGCCGTGATTGAAGAAGGTCGATTCCCATGACGCCGCTACCGGAACATGCAAAAACTGTCACGGGTCTGCCGGGCGACAGGTGCTCGATAAGGCGAGATGCATCAACCGTTTGAGTTCGCAGTAAGGTCGGGGAGTCTGGATCTTCAGCTTCGAGTATGGGACTTTGTCCGAAACCCCTGCGATCATATACAACGACTTCAAACTGCGATGAGAGCGCAGCAGCTAGTGGCTGGTAGAGAAATCCAGTGCCATTGGCCCCTGGCATCAGAAGAAGAAGGGGTCCTGCTCCAATCAATTCGTAATGCAGGGAAGCTCCATCCACCTCGAGGGAGGAGGCGCCGATGTCGTGTGTTTGCATGTTAAGACACAGATAATATCAAAGTGAGCATAGAATCTAGAGAAATCTATTACCTTTTTTCCTGGCACTATATAGTCCAAATTTGAGCCAATGAATCGTCTCGTTTGTCGACATTATGAAGGATGAGGCGGGCGAATACATCAATCAGGACTTTTGCAAAGGAATTCTTGTTGGCTCTATCTTCTATTTGAACAAACATGATTTCGGTCTAAGATATTAGCAACTTCATGGAACCTTTTTCAGGTGATTAGCCTAGAACATTGCTCACTATTTGGATATCTCCACTCCTCTTGCCACACATCTGGAAAACCTGGTCACAAAGTTGAATAACCGGAAACAATATGGATAAATATGGATACAGCCATGTGTCGCATATCCAGGCATCATATGTCAAAAAAGAAATGTAAACTGTGTCATCTAAAAAAAAAAAAAAAAAAAAAAATTCATGTTGTAACCCCAAGTAAAAACTTGGATTGAGTCAACAAAAGGTGTGATCAGTCAGTGACAGTCAGTGACAGTCACATGGCACGGTTGCACTTGTTGGAGAAACGGTCGGACCACAAACTCTACACTTTCCATCTATTTGCGAATCTTTCATCACGGAACATGCTCATGATTCTTGTTTATGCATGGATTGTTGGTGATGTTGAATTCGAGCAGCGTAACGCTGTCTTCGGAAGCTAAAAAAACCCTTGTCATTAATGTCGCACGGTCGCATCATCAGGCAACAACTTCAAGCCGGCTGAGACCGGCCATGGAATCACTCATCCACTTGATGAGTGTTAATCTACCCAGTTTAGTGGTTATGCTGACTCGAGCACATCAAGTGTCGATCCAGAGTCCCTGACCCCTCATCAGAACCCACGCTAGTTTTAGTTCAGCACAATGACACACACTGATAGTACCCGACCGCAGGCAATAAGCAGGAAAAGAATTTATGAAGACAAATCAAGTTTGACGGGAAGAAGGTTACTGTTGGATTGATCCCGGCAAATGTCCTCAATCAGCGTCTATAAGAGGGGTCAAAGAGCGGATGAAATTATCAATGATGGTTGTGGAGAATGTTGGCCACTACTACAGCCTTGTGCACACTAATATCGATAAACCTTGTTTACCTGCCAAGTTGGTGGATGGCATGTGTGATGAAACACCTGATTGGGCAGTCGCACTATATAAGCGCTGTGCTGAATTATGGCGCTTAGAGTAAAGTGGACCAACCCTCCATGCCTGGTGTGCCCCCGCTTTCAGCTACGATAGATCAGCTATCGAACTAACGGAAACATAAGCCGTGGTCCATTCAAAGTACTAGTTCCAACTGCAAGTGATCCTTCCGCATGGTGGTGCAAAATCATCCTATCACTTGGCCCAATTTGGCGACGCCAGTACGGGAGGCGTTAAGTATCTTGCATTTGGAACACCGCAGAAGCGACGCACATGCATGATATCGTTTAAGCTACAGTAGATAGCCTATCACACACAGAATGTACTCCATCAGCATGGGGTAAATCGTCTATCGCTACGTTCGATATTCCAGGCAAGAACATGGAGTGGGGAAGCAGGCACTCGACAAAAGGTATTTATACCCCTTCGTCGGTCGGACTGGAATAGAATCATCAGACTCTGTTCGTATCATTCTTCTCACGTTTTGTTCAAATCCAGAGTCAGAGTTCTTTTGCATTTTTTGAATTTTCTTGTTCTTGTTTGATCTGATTATTCCAACATCAATCATTAAGGTCCTTGACTTTATCGACTACGACTCTAAATCGCCAGCATGCAATCACGAAGGTCCACCATCCGCAAGAACGGTCCCACCCGTCGGAGAAAGACCCCAACCCCCTGTGAGCCATGTCGTGAACGTAAGGTTAACTGCGATGGTCGAAAGCCCATATGTGGTCCTTGTACCCAAGACACAGAGACAGTCAATCGATGCGTGTTCAAGAATGGCAACGCGCGGATACCTAGTAACGATGAGTATGGTTGTTACACCAGATCATTGATGTGATGTGTGCTTACGTGAAATCTAGGTATCTTCAAGTGCTTTATCGCCATATCCGTGAACTCGAAGAAGCATGTCTGAAAGCGGGGATTCCAGTGCCTACCATTGACTCCGACGATTCGGATGATGAGGAGGATTCGCCAGGATCATCGCCAGGGCCATCGCCAGGGCCATCGCCTGTAGCAACAACAATCCAGCCATTACCCCCTCGTCCTCCCATGATCAGCAACTTTCCTATGGCATTTCCGCCGTCAATGCAGGCGGAATCTTTCCCTTCGTATCTGACGAACCCGCAAAACAGTGCTAGGGCACTAGAGGGGCCAGGTCTTCTTAATGCCAACAGGCAGCCGAATCCCTTTCTAGCCACTTCATCTGCATCTTGCCTGTTACGTCTGCTAGCCCAGGGCCCTATGCTACCCACTATACCCAATGATGCTGGCCACCTGCAGATTGGACAGCGTCCAAGGAACAGCATGACAATATCGCCTATCATGCAGGACACTCCTTGCGGTCTTGCCCGGGCGCAAGTGGATTCATTTCTTCTTCCGCCCCGAGATTTGGCTGATCATCTGATGAACTGCTTCTGGGAGCGGGTGTATTGTCTCTATCCGTTCGTCGACCGACCTGCCGTGCAAGAAGCCTACGAAAGCCTCTGGGTTGTCGCACCGAGGCCAAGTACAAGATCAAGAGAGTTAAACATTGGGCTCGGTAGCAAGTCCGACTCCGGCCCACGATCACCCGTCTTCATAAGCGCAATGAACATGATTTTCGCGCTCGGCTGCCAGTTTGCCGATATTCCAGTGACAGACCGAGGTGTCATCGCTCAGGCCTTTTTCCTTCGGGCCAAAAAGCACATGGGGTTGGATATGCTTGAGATTCGTACCCTCGGGGTTGTTCAGACTCTTCTGATCACTGTACTCTATCTTCAATCTGTGCCAGACCCGCATACATGCTGGGACCTGGTCGGAATGGCCTGTCGCATTGCTCAGGGGCTTGAGATCCATGAACCCCAGCCCAACACTTTCAAGGACCCACTGGAGTTGGAAATCCAACGCCGGACCTGGCATGGATGCGTGCTAATGGATCTGTAAGGTGTCGCTCCTTATTAAATACGTGTTCGCTAACAGCAGCAGGATCGTGAGCATAGCCAGTGGAAAGCCAAGTTCTACTTCTCATTCGACTGCGTTACCCCTGCCAGGGGCTATAGACCTCAACCCATCCGGCAGTAACAGCCCATTCTTGACAGCCTTCTATACGGCTAGTCTAGAGCTGTATGAGAACTTCAATGGTATTTTGAAGAATGCGTACAAACCATGGAGTAGCCAGTCGGCCTCCCCATCTGGCTCAGGCACCAGTCAGCAGGGCGGTCTAGATGCCATTGCTGGCCTTGAAGGAAAGTTGTCTGAATATGAATCCAAGCTGCCTTCATTTCTTAACTGGTCTCGCCCGTCAAATCCGGCGACCGAACACTCCCGGTTGCTAGCTGTGAGGCGTCAAAGGAATGCACTACATGCCAGGTATGGCCGATCGCACAGCATATTTTACCTTGTGATACTGATGCATAGAGTAGATTTTTGTATCTGCGCGTTCTTCTGTACCGCCCTGCCTTTGCCCAGCTTTGCTCTGAGGCATTGCCCGAGGACAATAATGAAGGCGATAGCAAAGAAACCCAAAAGTCACTTCATTCGTCCATGATGTCGAAGTGTGCAATCGCCTGTCTCAAAGCGGCGGACGATCTGGTATCCCTTGTTTTTGAGTCGTACCAGACCACGACCACAGACGCTTGGTGGTGTAACGGATTTTGTAAGTTTACCCTAATCCCACCATATCTATTATGCTAACAAACAAAAGACATTTCCGCTGCAGGCTTGGTTCTTATCATGGGCCATGTTTGCCGGTCCATCCTGCCCGAAATTGATACTCGGGCAGTGGAGACGACCTGGGCCAAGTGTCAGCAAATCTTGCAGTACCTGATTCCTACCAGCCACTCTGCCAAAAGCGCCTTGCTGTTCTTGCAGGCAGCACGGAACCGGGCGCTCTCACCATCCCCTTGTGACAGTGATACGGACGGCAGTGGAACCCTCCATTCGGGTGGTACGGAGAACCCATTTGCCGGAGATTTGGAGAATCCCTATGTGAATGGAGCCAACTGGCAAGGCGGTGCAATGGCGGTGGACGGACTGGGATTCTTGTGCCCGGCCGATTTGAAATGGTTTCAGAACTGGTTGGCAAATATGACAGCGTGATGGGACTGTGGATTAACGATTTATGACAATCTGATTGGTTTACGTTATGCAGCTTTCAGCCTTGCGATGATTTGTCCGTTCTAAAAAAACCCCATTTGGTGTCGGCGCCTATGCCTCTGGCCCCGCCCGTGGTAGAATATAAGCAGCCTCATTAGCTGCATTCCCAATTGATTTCTTCTTTTGCTGATGCAGAACATCGAGATCCACCATGGCTCGCGAAATACTTGAACCACCGGAGAAAGCAGTCGTCGTCAACGAATATGGTAGCGTAGACCTGACATTACCTATGCATCATTAATAACCAACACTAATACACGATAGAAATTAATCAATGGAATGAGGACACACCATTCAACCTGGAAGAATATCTAAGCGTCCGTATACCGAATCTAGAGTATCAATCGCTCACAATCGCAGACAACCCCACGCTTCAACACCCAACTCATGTACGTATCCACGTTCCATCCACAATTCAGCACTAACAAGCGACCAGCTTCACATCGCACAAAATCCTGCACAATTGCGCCACAGATCTCGACTTCCCCCCGGAATTCGAGAGCACGCTGAGAGACGACGTGAACGGATCATCCCACACCGAATACAGCTTCACCGGCAACGCCCTAACAAAGTACAGTAAGACCCCCCCCCCCCCACCTCCCCTTTAGCCGCAAACACTTAATGACGAAAATTCCACAGAATCATGGGCCATATTCAAGCTCAAGGTCGTAGAAAAACCCAAAGAGTACTTCTGGCTGCAGCCTTCGGTCTTCGTCGAATGGGATATCCCCCAGGGCTCCGACCCAGGCCGGCAAAGAGTCTACTTCATCGGCTTCCCAGAGACAAACCAGAAGCATATCCGGGCGAACCTCCCATCCCACGACAAGAGGGCCTATAACCCGTACACCTGGCACACGGTGTTCGCGAACGAAGTCGTGAAACTCTACGACGACTGCTTCTGGCACCTGCGCAACGTCGTCAGACCGATTGAAAAGGTACTTTATCGCCCTCTTTCCTCTATAACCCAGTTCCGTGAAAGGAGGAAAGCTAAGAATGAAAGGCACGAGACGACAAAACCCCCCCACCCCCGGACTTCCCCATGCTGCACGACGTCGCCCGGCATATCTTCCATTCCACCGAGATATTAGAGGTAGCAGAGCACACCATGACCAACCTCGTCGCCGAGGTATCAGCCTGGCCAAGCGAGTTCCGCGACCTCGCCGCGCAGGCCCAGGGAGGCGCATTCCTACAGACGAGACAGAGACTCCTGTTCCTAGCCAAAGAAACGCATTCACACCTGACAAGATCGCGCTCGTTATCAGAGAGACTAGGCAATGAAATCAACCTTGTACGTCTCCCCCCTCTAAACCCCACCCAACTAATAAAAACTAATAAAAACTAATAAAATAAAAAAGGCCTTCAACCTAGTCTCCCAAGGCTACGGCCGAAACGCCCAATCCGACAGCGCAATGATGCGCACAATAGGAGTCGTAAGTTTAATCTACCTCCCGGGAACATTTGTCTCCGTAAGTCTCTCCCAATTAATAAAATCGAAATAAAATCGAAAATGAAATCAAAAACTGAAATTAATTAACAATAATGAAGGGAATATTCGGAACAAATTTCTTCGACTTTGACAGCGAAAAACCCGATAACTGGGTCATGGCCGACTCGTTCTGGCTCTATTGGGCTGTCACGCTGCCTTTGACGCTGGCTACGGTGGTGGTGTGGGCGTTGTGGCATTTCCGGGCCGCGTGGATGGGGAGGGTTGAGAAGGCTAAGTCTAAGCCTACTAGTAGGTTTAAGTCTAGGAGTGGGAGTGGGAATGGGGATATTGATTTGGAGAATTTGAGTCAGAATCTTGATAGGAGGTGATTTTTTGCTGGGTTACTGGGTACTAGTAGTGTTGGTATATATTTATTTTGTATTTTGTATAGTGTTAAAATTAAATGTGCATTTACTGTAGTTACTAATCTCGGAGGGACTATTTTCCGATTCTTATTTTTATTACTACTATAGTATTACATCAGTCTATAAAATAGATGATATCAATGTATCACTTATTCACTCTAGTATTACCATAACGCAAAACCAAACCCAACAATACCAAAAAACATCTGAAAAAAAAAAAAAAAAAACTAAACATCCCCACTAGCAGCATCACTCTCATCCCTAACGCCAACACCCAACCTCAACGTCCTGCAATCCAAATCCGCAAAAAGCGGCTCAACCTCCGCCGGCAACACGACCTCCAACCTCCGCGCGGCGTCCTGGAGCGCGAGAAGCAAGCCCCGGGTTTTCTCGAACCGGCGCGAGAACGCCTTCGCTGCGACCAGGAGGCTGATGAAGGCTTCTTTGTTTTCGGGATCGCTCAGGCCCTCGAGGAGGGTGAAGAGGGCGGCTTTTATCCATTGGATGTTGAAGATGGGCATGGGGTCGAGGCCCCATGATGTGCGGTAGATGCGCATCCATTGCTCGATGCTGCGGGCTGAGGTGAGGGTGATTTTTTGGGCTTGCGAGGGGTTTATTTGTTGTGGTTGGGTTGTTGGTTGTGGGGTTTTGTGCGGGGTGTAGAGGTTTATTAGGATTGCGTGGTAGTACATGCTTTTTTTGTTAGTTTGTTGTTTGTTGGTGGATGGATGGTGGAGGGGATGGGCCTACTGTAAACAGAGGATGTGGGGTACGTCGATGCTGTTGACTATCTTTAAGCATTCGGGTAGTCGGTCGGCCCATTCGCGGAGACGGTTGTGGAGGGTTAGGGTTGTTTGTTCGAGGTCGGCGCGCGGGCGCGGCGTTTCCTTTTGGAAGTAGGAGCTGGCCAGGTCGTAGGTTATGAGACTCAGTCGGGAGAGCGCGGTGAAGAGGCAGGCTGTGTGCGATCGCGCGGCTTCCGATTGCGTCGGGTAGGCTTGCCAGTCGTCGTCGGAGTCGTGGGTCATCGGTGGAAAGGACGGTTGGTGGGGCGGTTTGATCATGGGCGTTTTCTCGTATAGTAGCGCGTAGGTGCTGAGACTGTTAGCGGTTGGTCTGGACTGACTCTGGGATGGTCGGTCCTACGTGGCGCTGTTGAATAACCCCCAGCTGGTATTATTGATCACCCGGGCCATGTGCAGCGCGTCTTCGTCGGCTTTGGAGGCTAGGACGGAGTAGCTCTGGGATAGCTCTTGCGCGGAGTAGGCGAGCTGGCTGCGGTAGATCCAGCCCTGGCGATCTCGACCGGTTAAGGAGGCACTGCCGCATGTCAGCGATGGGTCGGCTGGAATGCAAATCCGACTTACCGCGCCCATAATACGCCCAGACCCTGCACGGTGGGCAGGCTAATTCGTCCTTCCTCCTTGTCCAGCAGTCGTTTGGCCTCATCGTAGAATTGGACGCCCTTGGAAGACGGATCGCCTGGCACTGCGTACGCTTCGGGGTAGTCGGAGTACGCCTGCGACTGGTTACTAAGAGCTTCTAAGCACGGGCCTTCAACAAACGTACACACGCGTGCGACAGGATGGCGTTGACGAGGAACGGGGAGCAGAATTTCGACCCCAGCGCCCCCGCTTGCATGTCATGGATGAACCGGTCGCGATCGATCCAGTTCCCGAAGGGGTGGAACCAGGTGAACCAGAGCGAGATGAGGTGGGAGACAAAGTCGTTGTCCGCGACGACGCTAGTCCACGGACTGGCGGGGACCTGAAACAAGGGGATGTCGGACTGCCGCCTGTCGTCGAGGATGCGACGCATGGAGCGCGAGTCCACGTGCTGCAGGCGTTGGACCTGGTGGCAGACCTCGACGAGTTCGGGGCTGCGCGCCAACTCCGGCCGGGGCAGCTGGTGGTCGAGATAATACTGGATCTCGGGGATGGTGGCATTGCTCCGGATCAGGTTGAGCAGGGGGATGGTGCGACGATTGCCGCTTTCGCGAAGGACGCTGACCAGCCGGATGAGGAGGTCCTCTTTCTCCTCCAGCTGGTCGATCTTGCGTTTGAGCACTCCACGGCGACGTTTGTCGGCGGTCTGGTCGAGAGTGCATTCGAGACGACTCTTCACGCAGTTGGCACACGGCGCGGTCCCAGTGCACTGCGTTGCCCATCAGTAATTGGGGCGGAGTCGATCGGAGAAAGAGGGGAGTTTTACCTTTAGTTTCCGAGCCTTGCAGGCTAGACAAGCTGTACCGACATTTTTCCGCCGCTGATGAGGATCATTGCCACCGGGAGTTCCAGGCGGTGCAGGCGCCAGCCGGCGTCTGGAGTCGGTCATCATATTGAACAGCCATTAATCCATGGCGGGTGGAGAGGGAAAGGGTCCAGAAAAGGTAAAAGGGGAGAGAGAGGGAGGGAAAACAAAGTGATGAAGGGATAGAAAACGCAGAGCAAGGAATTGATACCGGAATTCCACCTGACTCGCGCCGCCGCGCAATTGGTCGCCGGAAATGCACGCCACTTCCCCGCATGTATGGTGTTTTTGAATAACTGTAACTTACACGCGGTGCCCGTCGTTGGCGCCCGACGCTATCCCCCTTCAGGCCTTATTGATACGCGTGATTACCCAAATACTTTACAATAGTTTCATAACTAATTCTAGAATACATGTTTCCGCCAATCAAATTCACGCTCCCGATCGGTTGAGATTATCATCGACTTTTAAGTGAGCGACGGGATGCCGAGACTGTATGTTTTTTTTTGGAAACCAAACCAAGGGAATGGTTCGTCTGCGGTGTATTTGTGGAGCATACTACAGAATTCAACGAACAGGTGAACGGATATTTGTAACTCCAGTGGAGAAAGATGCGGTTTTAGCTTGGGAAAAAAAAAAAAAAAAATAAGATTAATTCGACCGGCTGTTCGGAGCAGTTCACGATACACCAGCCAGTCTCGACCTATGCTACTATACACTCTAACTGTTCTGTATATACAGGTGATTATACTACGCCCCCTTTGCCCTGAAGTCCAATATGTGACTTTTCGCCGCGCTCGGTGCTCGACACGGAGCCATCTGGGACAATTCCCTCGTTTTCCTCGTCGGGCTGCCAGAACTTCTTCTTTCCTCGTGCCGCACGCTTGACCCACGGGGGGAAAAAGCCACCCGGGAGCCGCCATGTCCAGGGATCCTTCTCGTCCTTGTTCGGCGGGACAATGCGTCCGCGGGATGCCTTTTCGACGAGCCAGACAATCACGTTGATGCAGACATAGCTCAGAATGCCGGCAATCAACCCATAGGCGATACTATAGGTGAACGGCATGATGGCGATGGTCAAGAAAGCCGGGATGGCGTCGCCGTAATATTTCCAGTTGATCTCAGCCGCCGCCTTGCACATGAGCGCGCCCACAATGACCAGCGTGCAACCGGTCGCCCACGGGGGGATCGAGGCGAAGATCGGGGCGAAGAAAACGGCGATGAAGAAACACAGGCCGGTTACGCAAGATGTCATGCCGGTTTTACCTCCCTCCGAAATACCAGCACCACTCTCGACGAAGGCGGTTACAGGCGAGGTTCCAAAAAGCGAGCCGATCGAGACACAGATCGCGTCAACCATCTGCATAACTGTCAGTATTATAACAAAGGATCAATGATGAATAATGAACGTACATAAGCCAGCGCACTGCCCTCAAAGTCCTGGGTGCGCTCGTCGATGGCACCCGCGAAGCGCGCCATGGAGTACAGGGTACCGGTGGTGTCGAGGATGTCAACATACTATTGACCATTGACAGCAGTTAGTCCGTGCCCGACACGTGATGGAAACAAACACGCTTACCAAGAAAGTGATAAAGGCTAATCCAAACTCTGAACCATGTCCCGTAAGGTCCCAATCCTGGGCCACGAGAACGCGTTTGATGGGGTGGAAGGTCACCACCTTCTTGAAGAAGTCGAACATGCTGTCTCCGAGCTCCGTGTGCGGGAAGTAGGTGACCGAGGTCGGGCGGGGCCACGAGATGATCGAGACCAGCAGGATACCGATGATGACGGCGCCTTTGACCCGGTACAGCATCAACATCGCCGTCAGCACACCGCCGCAGAAGATACCGACCCACATGGCGGGGTTGCGCATCTTGTCGCTGGAGGGACACATGCCGGTCGTCGCATCACGCATCGACGAGTGACATCCGGCGAGTTCCATCGGCGAGTCGGTGGCGCCGGTCACCAGACCAATCCCGGCGCTGTAGCTCAGGCCGATCAAGGTGAGGTATAGACCGATCCCGGTTCCCGTCGCCAGTTTGATGGATGCCGGCAGGGCTCTCGCCAGCCATTGCCGAATTCCCATCAGCGTCAGGGCGAGAAACACAAAGCCTTCCACAAACACCGCAGTCACCGCGACTCGATAGGGAATCATGCCGAATCCATGGTGTCCCACGACGGTATAGGCGAAGTACGCATTCAGACCCATTCCAGGGGCCAACGCGACCGGGAGATTCGCCAGCAAGCCCATGAAGAAGGTCGCCAAGGCGGCAATAGCAGCGGTGGCCGTGACCAGATCACGCTTGACCTCCTGCACACATAGCAGATACTCGGTGTTCGAATTGCACTTATCGGCCCAGCTGTCGGGCGGGCAGACGCAGGTGCCGCCAGAATCCGACGTGATGGTGGAGTTGACGCTAATGATGTACGCCATGGCGAAGAAGGTGGCCAGTCCGGCTCGGATCTCGGTGAAGAAAAAGCTTCCTTTCCGTTCTTGAGGCTATTTCTTTGTTAACGGGTTACCCAACCGGAACTCAAAAGACAATGACTTACATGACCGGAATTTTCCAAACGAAACCATCTTCCAACGGGGGTCCGTGCTACCCAAAGATTGGTGCTACGCACCCATCCCGTACGTGCCATGTTG
Source organism: Aspergillus avenaceus (assembly GCA_009193465.1). Taxonomy (NCBI): domain Eukaryota; kingdom Fungi; phylum Ascomycota; class Eurotiomycetes; order Eurotiales; family Aspergillaceae; genus Aspergillus; species Aspergillus avenaceus. The sequence continues at coordinate 134,065 of ML742055.1, forward strand.
TTGGATGTCCAAAGGGCGTTTCAGCCTGAGGGAGGGGGAAAGTTGAGGCAAAGCCTAAAACAAATCGGTTCAATCCCCTGCGGGCCACGCGGGTTTTAAAGCCACCAGGAAAAAAAAAAAAAGAAAAAAATCTTTGCCTCAGTGCTTATCAGTGGCTCGTGGTATTGGCATCTTGGCAAATGACAGTATAAGAGCCACTCCAGGGACTGGACACCCAGTTAAATGCACGGTTTGCTTGCCGATCGGCCCATGGGTCGAATCAGCGATGATGCTATTCGTCGACACTAAACCTGATTGATCGTGGAGCGGATATGACCGATTCCCTCGCGTACAAATTGTCTCTCTTTCTTATCTCGTTTTATCTCGACTCGTTGCTGTAGAAATTTTATTAGATTACTTTTCTTGGCGGACTTTTCCTACATTTTCACATCGTGTGATACAATAATTTGATAATATCATCATGCTCTGATATCCTACTTGAAGTCATCCTGTATGCAGCGTACTTGACATTTGACCTTCCAGGTTTGACGTTCTTGTCCCCACCCCCAGACATTACCCCGAACTGTCCGAGTGCAAATTTTTCTTCCGTGCGGGCCGGAACCGAACAGTGATTAACAATTCAAATCTGCTTATAAACTATCGGTCATGACTTTGCAAAACTAGGAAATAGCTGCGATGGAGTTCTAGTGTCGGCGGTGACCGATGCGGCGCCGGCCTATCGTGTCCGGACAGTAGATAAGATTGCATGGGTATCTAGCGTTGGTGCATTCTCATCTTAGATCTATCATGCGTAGCTTATTATTTGTACCCAAGATAATTACTAGAGTTACACCAGACACACTTATTAAATCTAAAGACATGTAAGCATTACAAGATACCCACTCCACCATCAAAACAAAAAAACCACCTAATCTATACATCTCAAGCCCTATTTCCAAATATCCCAAAATCAACTAACCCAAACCTACCCCCTCTTCCCAGAACCAGAACCAGAACCAGAACCAGAAGAACCAGAAGAAGAACCAGAAGAAGAAAAAAGTTCATCCCTCTCCCAAACCAACCAAACCGCAGCCCCAACCGGCCCCGCAAAAACCCCCAAAAGCGCAACCTTGAGCCAAAACCACCCCCCCAGTCCACCACCTACCCGAACAGCCCTGGAATGCACAATACCCGCCCAAAGCAACACGCCCAGCGACCCGATGATATAGTCCCAGCGGAGGAAGCAGTGGACGCCCTCCCCGACGCTGTTCACCACGCGCCCGTCCCAGGGGAGCGGGACCTCGAAGACGTTTCCGGGGTGCAACTCCCTTACTACCGTCTGGTTGAATATACCCGGTACGGCGAGGGTGGCTAGGGAAATCGTCCAGGTGATTACGTGGGCCAGGGCCGTGTGTCCGAATGTTAGGGCGTAGATCCAGCGTAGGGAACTCCTGTCTTCTTTTTCCTGTTTAGGGTCTGTCGTTGGTGATTTTGGTTCGAAGAATGTGTGGATTGTGTGGATTGTAGATAGGAGGATGGAGACGTAAGCGGGCCAGGGCTGCCAGATCGCTATGAGGAGTTGTTTTCGGTCTGCTGTTATTATCTCCGAGAGGGGGGTGATGAGGAGCTGCGTGGGGAGGATGTAGCCGATAAGAAAGACTAGGGGCACGGATTTGAGGATTGGTCTTGGGATTCTTAGGTTCTGGGGTGTAGGGTTGTATGCGGGGCTGTTGGTTAGTTGGAAGAAGCAGTAGAGGGGGGTTGCGAAGGCGAAGGTGAGGATTTGCGCTGTTAGGCCGAATATTATTGGACTTTTTATCATTATCATTATCATTGTTAGTATTAGGGTTGGGTGGGTGTAAGTTTGGTGGTTGTTGGGAGACGTACAAACCAGCTATACTACCTCTATTACCTCTCCGCCATGCTTCCAGTGTGACCAGCACCCAGGCCGAGCCAAATGTCCCCGAGAACGCGATCGAGTGGAGCAATAGCGACGGATTGCTGCCGTCTGTCGTCGGCCAGAAGAATACGGTTAGGATTGTGAGCAGGTGGTCGACGGGTTCTATGCCTGTGTAGGTTGTTCGTAGGGGGATGTCAGTTCCTGGGAGATGCTTGGCTTCAATGGATGCTTTGGCGAGCTCGGCTAGGTTGTTGGTTTGGGCGTAGTGGAAGATGGTGTATAGCACTGAGAGGCTTAGAGCTGGGAGGAGGAGTTTCATTTTCCTTTTTCTTTTTCAATTCTTTGTTGTTTTTATTCTTTGCTGTTTTTCTTTATGGTAATGGGTGCTGCTGGTTGGGGCCAGGTGTTGGTTGGTATTTATATAACTACGGGGAATGGATTGGCTGGCCTTTTACTCGTTTGGGTAGGGGTTGCGATGTGGAATGGGTCTGCTATGTAGGGATCTAGTTCATGTGGGGTGTAGATGCCGAGGTTCGGGAGATTCTTCCTTCAAGTTATGTGACTGGGTGGATAATTGTTCTGATAAAGTGTATTATGGTTCTCGCAATTATGTCCCCTTTCGGTATTTACTGCGCGGTGTACGTCTTCAATGCCTCGTAAGTTGCCAGGAGATGGTCCTTGGCTTGCTCGCTCCCGCAGACGTCCGCAGTCATCTTATTCATGATATAGCTGAACGTGACTTCGCGCTCTACGTCCATGACCGAGAACGAGCCACCCCAGCCAGTCCAGAAGGCTACTTTGCCGGTCGGAACCCACTCCAGTGCCGGGATGGCGAGCGCATAGCCCATTCCCCATGTGCCGTCTAGTCCCAGGACCACGTCGGGGCCGGTGGCCTGCACGTCAAAGATTTTCTCGACCGTCTCGGCGCTCAGGTACCGTCTGCCGTCTACGGTGCCCTTGCTGGTGATGATGGATAGAATGCGACTGAGTGCTCGCGCATTGGTGATGCCGGTGTTGGCTCCATTGCCGCTTTTCCGGTACGTTGCTGTGGTGGCCGCCAGCGGGTTCGGGGGACTGCCTGTTAGGGCGCGGTAGGGTAGGCTCGTGCGGTCGAGGAAGGAGAAGTCGGGGACATCGGTCGGGATGAGCTCTGCGATGCGCGGCCATGCCGCTTCCTCTGTTGGGAGGTTGAAGTCGGCGTTGCGCGGGACGGCGATCTCCTCGTGGATGAACTCGCCCAGCGACTTGCCTGTCACGCGGCGGACGATGCCCTCGACTAGATGGCCTTGGCTGACGGAGTGGTATCCGCGAGCTGTGCCCGGTGTCCACCAGGGCTTTTGCTCAACTAGATTTTGGGTGGAAAGAGGGGTGGTGTACAGTGTTTCTTCGTCGATGGCGGGATCAAACGATGGTAGCCCGGCCGTGTGGCTCATAACGTGTCGAACCAGGATGCCTTCTTTGCCGTTGACACCGAACTCGGGCCAGTATCTGGCCACCGGAGCGTCGGGGTCGAGTTGCCCGCGATCGATCAACATCAGCATAGCCAGGATCATGACGTTTTTGGTCAAGGACCACACGGGAGTGATGGTGTCTTCCTGCCATGGTTTCGTCTTTGCGGCATCTGCATGGCCAGCCCAGATGTCGACAACGGTCTTCCCTTTCACTATAACGCACACCGAGGCGCCGACTTCTCTGCCGGTTTCAATATGTTGTTTGAGAGTCTGCTGGACCGCCGAGAAGGCAGGATCACAGATTCCGTGTACTTCTGCCATGACTGAATATTTGTTAGAAAGCGGCTTTGGATACGTGTTTCTAGCAGTGGGACTCTATTTATACTTCCCAAGTTGGGGGCCATTCTGCGGCTACGTCTTAAAACGAACTAGGCCCACTTAGTGCTCATCACTTAGACGATATGGCGAGTGAAGCCTATTTATTAAGTCTGGGCAGGTAGTGGCTTGCCAACAAATCGTATATTCATACTATATTTGTCACATTCAATACCCCAGGGTTGAAGGAAGCGGAATTAGGCATCCGCGATATGTGATCAGTAATCATTATATGAACAATGACACCATGTCTAGTGCAAGCTAGGGCTCGTTTATTGATTCAGTCTGTTAGCAAGGATTGTCCATATAATATTGGTTTTGATTAGTATGGTTGGAATGGAGATGGTAGATTCAATATCCTGATAGAGATGTTTGACAGAAGTTGTTTATGGATGCCGCTACTCTTGGAGATTGCTGAGTATATGGGGATACAAATTCTCCGGGTCAACAAAGAAAATATATCGGGCCTGAAGACATCGACGAGTAACCCAGTGCTCATCAGTAAGAAACATGGGCGTTCGAATTCACGCGAGTACGAGCTAAACCCCGGTACCAACTTCGGTATGCAACTGGCCTTGTATCGAGCTATTGTGATGCGATCATTACCGTCGTGGAAGGGCAAATTGGGATCCTTAACCTGAGGATTGAAGATCGGGTCTAATGGAGATGCAGGTGACGATCAGAGAAGCAGTGGGCAGAGCCTGATGTGGAAATTACCAACTGGTCTTTCACAGTTTCATTCCTAAGGCATCCATACCGGCCTTATCAGGTTCTCTCCTGAGAAAAAATAACATTGATCTTGGGGTTGCATTAGGGTTTAATAAGGTGGCCGTGTTAGAACTGGCATCATACTGGTTATCTCTATTTTCGTCTGACAGGTGCCACGGCCCGCGGGATTTTGAGAGCGGCACCGCGGAGGCGTGGAGTTCCACACCCAGCCAACCAGTTATTGACGTACACCGTTTTATGTTATATAGAAATGTGGGCCGAAGTGGACTCCTCGGTGCCGAGGATAGAATCCTATATTTTCCATGTCGGCGGTGTACGTGGCGTTATAAAAGACCATATCGCCGTTGGCGTATTCTAAACATTACTCTTCCACCCGTACATATCACCATGGCACACGAAACTAACCCAGGCACCGACATCTACGGCCCCGGAACCTTCATCGACAAGAATGTTCTGCCTGTGCCCGAAGACGCTCGCCGAGTATTCGAATTCCTGGCTAAAAAGACACCCGGCTTCACTCAGAACACGGAAGCATGGAACACCGTCCGTTTCGAGGGGAACCCTGACCCCATGATTCCCGGTCCAATCAAAGCGCCAGTTGTGGCGGCCGCTCTTCATGGAATGTGCGGTGTTGTCGCAAACGAGTTGTTGGAGCTTCGCGATGGCAAGCCCGTATCCGACAGCAGTGTGACTATCAACACTGACCAGTCAGCCATATGGCTCGGGTCGGCATTGACCGCGCAAGTCAACGGATCGGAGGTGGCATCGATCGCACGGTCGGGAAAGCTGTCTACTTTGTTTGACCGGGATTTCGAACAAGGGTTTGGCAAAGGATTTGCGAGCAGAGCGACGGCCATCTATCAGACCAAGGATCCTAATGTATGGTATCAGCTGCATGGATCGCTTCACGCCAACAAAGCGCTCGATTCGATGGGCATTGATACGAGCGTGACTTTCGATTCGCCGAGCGGGTACTATGACTACATTCAGGAACACGTTCGTCAGTGGAGCGCTGATGAGCTCGAGATGCATAACGTGCGCCACGGTCTTTGCGGAAGTATTTGCTATACTCCCGAGTCGTGGAGAAAGACCGAAATGGGAAAGCAGTTGGCTAAGCACCCGTACGTCAACTACACCCAAGAGACATATGCCGCTCCCACACCCAAGCAGTCCCTGCCTAAGGTTTCCGGAGATCAGAGACCTCTGGCTGGAGTCAAAGTGCTCGAGATGGTGCGCATTATCGCGGGTCCAACTATTGGCGTGACACTTGCCGCATTTGGTGCGGATGTTATCAGGGTGAACTGCAGTAAACTCCCAGATCTCAATGTAAGCACCCTTGACCTTAAAACCAGAATGTAGCTAATACGTGCAACAGGTTCTCCAGCTTGTCTTGAACGCTGGAAAGCGCACTGTTGATCTCGACATTACCAAGCCCGATGATATGACCCGCCTCCGTGAGTTGGTTGCAGATGTGGACGTCTTCGTCCAAGGATTCCGGTATGGCTCCCTGGAACGCAAGGGTCTTGGACTGTGCAGCATGTTAGAGCTGGCTGCGAAGAGAAACAAGGGTATTATCTTCGTCGATGAGAACTGTTACGGTCCAGATGGCCCCTTTGCCGAACGCCCAGGCTGGCAGCAGATTGGTGATGCGGCTTCGGGCTCATCCTATGTGATGGGTAGGTCATTGGGCTATGAGAATGGCAAATGCGTTCTCCCGCCATTGCCGATTTCAGATATGACTACTGGGCTCCTCGGCTCCTTGGCAACCTTGATGGCTTTGCGCGATCGAGCAGTGAAAGGTGGCTCATACCATGTCATCAGCTCCCTAGTGGCTGCGGATAACATCGCCCTTGATGCGGAGGTCGGCCTCTACCCACCTGAAGTAGTGCAGCAAACGGCCGAGAAATTCGGCTTCGCACCAACTACACCTGACCAATTTGTCACTGAAATTCTATTCCAAGTTGTTGACGGTTGGAAGAAAGGTCGGCCTGGTTGCCTAGACCTGGACTCCCCACTGATGGTGACGTTGGACAAGGGTCCGTGGGGAGAATTAACAGTATTGAAGCCGGTTGTTAGACTCGGTGACGACCAAACAACCCCACGATGGACCAGCCCCCCTGTGCCCAATTGCTATCATGACAGAAATGTCACATGGCGTTGAAGGTTTCTATGACTGGTAAATCACTGGATGGGACATCAGTCACCGGGGAAACACTGTTCTATGTATATAAGTTATCATCCTTCAAAAGTCGGCCTGTAAATTAGACACAACACATTTCAGCCCATGTTTGTTTGGGTTATCACATGCACATAAAATGGTTTATGTATAGATGTAAACAAAAAATTGATCGTTGTACGGCTGTAGCTTCTGTTCATTGCTCGGATCCCATATCTTCGACAGTTACACCAGGCATCGCATCACCCCAGTTCCAGAATGGGGCCATTGGCCATTGAAGGTTCATAGCTAAATCGAAGGTTGGGTCAACAGAAGGAATGTCATATCCTTGGGGAAGGACACCGGGCTTCGGGATATCAGTACTCCCAATCGTACCAAATCCGCCGATGTTTGAAGGTATCGCTGCATCTGCAAATGATACTCTATTGGTGTCGATATAAGGAGCGAAGTTATTCAAGTAGCCTGTTGACTGCTGGGAGTGGCTATTCTCGGGATTGAGCACCTTCGTAGCAGCGCTTTCTAATTCCGAGCACAATCCAAGAATATAGTCGGCATACGTGCCGGGTTCCTCGGAAGTAACCTCGTTTAGGAACTGGATGGTCTGCCGTGCCATATCAAGGTCGGACGCGGCAAGTTGATGGGCTGGATCTGCCAAGACATGCGTCGACAATGTCACCGATGCAGCTGCCGGAAAGTAGACAACGCCCCTTTAAAAGTTAATATTACGATATGAGTGAGATATGGTTACTATAACGTACCATACGAATGCGGGACCATAGGAATTGATATGCTTTATCAACATGACTGCAGACCTTGCAGACTCGAGGGATTTAGCAATTGTGTCATTGATTTGTGTCTCCAAGTCTGCAGGATCCTCCATGTCCTGCGGAGCGCGGGCCATAGATCGTCTGGTAAGTATGCAGAGTTGATACAATTTAGCATAACAGCAATGGTATGCGGCGTCCAGTCTCAAGACATGCTGAAGGTGGTAGTCGGGTTTAAGGGAGAATGCAAGATCCGCCGAGTAGTTGCTCGCGAACGACTCTCTCCACTCACGAAGCATCTGCTCACAGCCTTTCAAGGCCTCTGCGAATTCTGCGACTGACTTACTCGAAGAGGTGGCAGAGTATAGCTGGCCATAAATCTGCCGTTGAATGACAGCAAAACGCGCTAGAAAGTGGAAGTAGCTGAGTTGGACACCTTGAACACGTAGAACCCCTAGCCCGTCGGACGGGCTTTTGGGCGGTAGCGGTGTATCAAAGTCATTGGCATCTTGCACAGCTGGACGCCCAGTGCGGTGAGATATGTCCGCATCCAAACTGAAAGCAATCCAGAATATCCGCCTTCTTTCTTCAATTTGGAGAGGCGATAAACCGGACTCTTGTTTACGATGTAGCCCAACGGACTGCGCCAGACGCATAGCTGCCGCCGCGAACATAAACAGAGGCTGAGGGTTGGGGGTGTTTTGGAAAAGGAGTGCCAGCCCTAGCATTGCTTGGACGGAAAGAAGATCGGCGGCACACATTAAAAGCTCGACAACAACATTCAAAGCATTTCTGATGTGCCCCATTGATTTCTGCCATTCGCCACTTCCGTCGCGCGATTTTTGAGCCCTTTCTCTGTACGCGGACGCGAGCACCAGGTTCAAAGCTGCCCACCAGGACGGGCTTTCATCGGGGTTCCAGCCAAATTGTTTGTCAACGAGCTTGTTGAATAGTGTTTGATTAAACAGCGGTATGGCTTTGTTGAAGGAGGCAAAATACTCACTGACTAACTCTACAGTAGCTGCCTTGGAGGGCAAGGGCTGAAAGACACGCTGCTGGATATCAGGTCGCAGAATGCGAGGATACCAATTAGAGAGTTGCCATCGGGATGCGTTCCGTTGACCAGCATGATTCCACCCTCCAGACCGAGTTTGACTTTCTAGCCAGGTCAGGCCTTGAGGAGATGCAATTGAGAACCCAGAGGAAGCACCTAGGTACGGTCAATCCCAGTTTAGTAGAATGGATGGCATGAAGTTACCGAAAAATCGCATTCTTTTACCATCGGCATTGATCACATAGGACGCCTGGTTTGGTTCAGTAGCAGAATTGGATTGGACGCCATCTTCTTCAGGCTCATATGCCGCAGAGGCGCTGAATGGAGATTGATTATCTAAACCTCCGGGTTGATCAGGACTGTTGGCCCTCGTAGTTCTTGGCCGTTTGTTGGATCTCCTTGTAGGCGCATACGAAGGTCGATGTTCTGGTGAGCCGTGTGACTGTTCCTGCAGCTGTCGCTCCATATCCTGCACGCGTCTTTCTAACTCTTCAACATACGCGCTATTGCTTGCGTATCAGGGACTGTAAGCAAAAAGAGTCAAAGGCTCAACACACCGACTAGAACGACTGGAATGCCGTAGGACATCCTGAAAGCCACAGGGTAAGTTGAAAGCGTTGCACGGCGAACAGACAGGCCGCTTGCCATCGCATTTTGTTTTCTTACGTCGACACGTCGTACAAGCCTAGAATGTTACAATAAGTACATGTCCGGACTGTAGATGTTTAAGGCTTAGCCAAGACATGGGTTGTATGGGCTGATGACGCGTACTTTTGCACGACGCACAGTGGTAGCGCCAGGACTCTGTTGTGGGTTCATGGCTGATGAGACTCATCAACAACTCATAGTATAGTCTTGAGTCGAGATAGTTGAAGGGCGGGAGAAAATAAATGAAAGAAGAAGAGTCCCTAAGAGTCCCGTGGGAGTGATGATGCTATTGGACACTGAGCCGAGTCACCCGAGACTGAATGCCTCAGGCGGGAGACAAGAGTCTAGACTCGAAATGGACATTCAGGAACGTGACAAATTGCCCCACTTGACAACAATACCGTACAGTCTACCGCCTGCTCAATCAGGAATCAACCGAGACTCCCACAAAGAAACTAGTGCCTGCAAAGACGTTATCAGCCTTGTATGGGGATCGATGGAAATCTCTATTTAAATGTCACTATCCCCGGTGAATCAGCCGATTTCATTCACTTTTACATCTTTTTTTGGAAGGTAATGACTTCTCGTACCATCATATCCACTCTATGATTAGGTTTTCAGTTTCGTCATCTCAGCACCGCATTTCCTAGATTGTGGAGGAAAGATGCTTGGAGACAAAGACATTCAGGCACTCGGTGGTCATCTGGGGATTGTGGTGGAAGAGAATAGGCGCCACCATGAGAATGTTCAAAATCTCCTGGAGGAGTTTCGTGTCCTCCTAGACAAGTACAACCGCCTAAAGAGCGACTATGAGGAGGAGAAGGAGTCTCGCGAAAAGTACAAGAAGCTAGCTAGGGGTCAAGTACGTCTAAACTATTTATCCACCGCTGAGGGATTCAGGAGGGATCAGGGACATGGTTTCTGTTCTAACCAAAGCTAGGAGCGTAATCCATTCGTGTTGGTTCTTGTGGATGGAGATGGCTATCTTGTTCGTGATGTCTCCTGCTTAAATGCACCGAGCTACTAATGAAAACAGTTCAGGGACTCCCTCATCAAGGCTGGCTCAGATGGGGGCACGACAGCAGCCCAGATGCTCAGTGACTCCATCAAAGAACTTTTGCACGATCAGTCGGTGAGCCAGGCGAATCAGTGCCGAGTTATGGTGCGCATCTATTCAAATATTCTGGGCCTTTCCAAAACTCTGGCTCGTTCTGGTCTTGTCGGCAATGAAGCACGCTCTCTATCTCCATTTGCTTCCAGCTTCACTCGCTCCCAGGATCTATTCGACTACATCGATGCGGGCGATAAAAAGGAAGGCGCAGACTACAAGATCAGAGGTAAGCTCCCGACATACAGTATCATAATAGGATCTACTCACACCGCGCAGAAATGTTTCGAATGTTTGCAGACAATAGCCAGTGCAAGCACATATTCTTCGCTGGCTGCCACGACTCAGGCTATCTCTCTCTGCTGACCCCTTACCGCGGCAGGGCTGACCGCATTACGCTACTAAGGACAAGCGCCTTCCACCCTGAATATGAAAGGCTAGACCTACCAGTGAAGGAACTGTCAGCCATATTCACAGCGCCTCCTGCTGCTCCGCCCACTAATGGGAGCCATGGTACTCACACCAACTATGTTGCGCAACCCCCCAGACAAGTTTGCAAACATTTCCAAAAGGTAAGCCCCAACGTCCAGCCTCCCGCACAGCTAATCTAATCGAATTCCGCAGGGTATCTGCAAATTCGGCAAAGACTGCTTGAAGCTCCACGCAACGCCAAATCAACAATCCTCTAGATCTTTAGACGATCTCCTCTCGGGCGCCGCGGCTAAACCCCGTGACCCGGATCAATATGCCAAATACCTACCAAAGATGAGCTCTAAATCCCAGGAACTAATTCCAGTCAATAAAGACGGCGACCGCCTAGACGTGTACTGCCACACGCCCAACGTAGAAGAGTGGGAGACGTACAACCGCCGTGCCAAACGGCACAGAATGTGCAACAGATACCACCTCGGAGGGGAATGCGGCAACCTCAGCTGCGAGTACGACCACAGCCCGATCGACGCGTCTTGTCTCAACGTGATGATGAACATCATGCGCCAGCACAACTGCTCGCGGGGCGGGTCCTGCCGTTCAATCCGATGCTATCTCGGCCATATCTGCCAGAAACCAGGATGCAAGGGCCAAGGCGATCTATCGCAAAATCCCCCAACAAAGGGCGCTAAGCCCTGTAAATACAGCCGCTACGCACATACACTCGACCTACAAGTCGCACAATGGGTGACCCCGATCGAGAATGAAGAGGACTCCCCCGCCAGCGTCTCCTCCACGGAGGTCAACTCCACAGCTGATACCAACGCCTTTTCATATCTAGCGAAAGAGCCGTGCTCGATTACCATGTAACGGCCCAACGCCGGCCTACGTATAGATCCTGCTACAGTCAAGACTATTTAACTACCTTGACCTAAACGGCACAGCTACTCAAGTGCAATCTGACAAAATACCAGCGATGAACATCTACATCTATGCGAATGAATTACGAAGGTCTATGCCTACGCAAACGAATTACCAAAGGATCAGAATCTACCAGATTGGCTTATCTATTCTTATTTCTTTTCTTGGACTCTGTTATCACGGATGTCTATACTGAACGACTAACCGAGCTACATCAAGTAGTTTAAAAGTTCAGTATTGACCGTTTTGAATATATTAGGCAATCCATACACACTACCACCCTTTACTTAACTCGTAGATACAAGTAGTAACTAACCAACCATAATAATCGTATCCAATCCCCAGACCAAAACCAGAAAGTAAAAAAAAAAAAAAAAAAAAAAAAAAAAAAAAAAAGAATGGGGGTCAACCAAAGGCCACACCGTCAAGAGTCAAACCTGCAAGCCACAGAACCCATCACACTCTCATCCAATCACCACAACCCAGGAAATTAGATACTACCAGGCACAGGCACAGCAAAATCACATCACCAATTCTAAATAAGACCAAGCTACACCGACCAATGACCAAATCAAAGCAACAAAACATACCAAACCAGACCAGATCAATCGAATCAAACCAACCAACAACCAAAACAAATCAAATCAATTGAACCAATCAAGAGAATTAAACTGAATTGAACCAATCAAAACGAACAAAACTAAACTGAATAATCTCAAGTACGGTGTAGATCTAACACAGCCCTGCACGACCTGTACTCAATGCATGAATGCTGCCTGGCTTGCCGCTGGCTATGTCGACGGTTACCCGTCGCTACGGTAGCTATTCATAGTGATACCTACTCTACTGGGCGTTAGTAGGATCGGGCATTTGCAGTATTATGTACTGGGCAGAAATATCAATTATAATTATTGAGTAAGGTGCATGATCGAGTATTTGCCAGGAGGTATTGGATGGTCTAGGGCTTACTCGCTAGATTTCAAGATTAACCATGTATGAGATGAGATAGGGCTCGGGTTCAATCGTGCTATATATTTCTATTGCATTAAACCTTGCGTTTATCGTCGTATGACTGCTTGGTGGAAAGTATAAGTGTAAACCTCAACAAACAAAAAGAACATTATCCCTATCACAAGGAACCCGACCAACCAGACAAGTCCAGCAAAAGTGCCCAGCAACCGGCAAACAGACACATCTGTATTTCCTAGACGAAGCAATGCCGACCGCAGCCAATCTCACCATCCACTGCCAATACCCCTGTTTATAATGTTTGCCCGGAGCCGACCGTAGCACAAGGAACCCGTCCGGAGGATCAAGAATTTCCTCCCAGCAGTCGATAGAAACCATATTCACGCCTGCAGCCGCGAAGCTGGGGTCATGCGAGCAGCGGTTTTCTTCGGAATAGGGGAGTTCCTTTTGCAAATCCTGCAAGCCCTTCAGGATATCTCAATCGCCTACCCAGTCGCCGCTGTCGTTGACGGAGACGATTACTTCTACGGAATAAGCCTCCATTCCACGGTAACTGGACGAGCCCAGGCTTACGGGTCCTTCCCAGCCCGTGAAAGACAGGTGCAGGGACGTGCCCTCGAACATCCCGCCGGTTAGCTCGCCATCGAATTGGTTATGGTTGATGAAGTGCCAGCGGTCGAGGCTGTGTTCGCGGATATTAAGCTCCGGGGGGAGACTAGGAGGGCTATTCCTGGCTTTCCGATATTGCCCATCACGTGTGAGATTGCGCGTGGAGATACGTCACCTGGTGAAATTGGGTCGTGGAGCAGGTCTTCGGCAATGAAAAGGGAGTTGCCGCTTGATATTGCCAGAACCGCGGCAGGTCGGATAGATCACTCTCATCAGGCGAGTGAAGAAGCTCTATGCCATCTTTCAATGGAAAGATGAGGTGGAGTGTCTTCATCAACAGTTTGAGCGAGTGTCGGCTGTCTTCCTGGACTATTTTGATAACATGCTCTTTGTGTATTTACACAGATAATATTTCCCATGTTTATCAGTCTGTAAATCGATGAAGTGCGGAGCACATTATATAAATTAATCAGTTTCGTTATCCTTCGCTTTTTCTATGTTAGGCGTGTATAAATGATCATATAGGTATGTCAGGGTATGTATGAATTCAGCTTATAGAATTTGATTCGTATATAATAGGTCTGGGCATAACTGTAGTTTAAATGTTGTATCCAAGTTCGATGAAAGCTAATTTTAAGAATGGGTCGTGTTTTGAATACATAATTACTTCATATACATATGTACAGAGTAAGCGGTAGATTGTATTAACCCTGAATGGTGGGTAAACTTGGCCAAGGACGGAATCTAAATTCCTAGGTTACTTAAGGTGTACCTACTGTATCATAATGTTGACATTAATAATGTGATAAGGAACGAAATATAATTATATATAATACAATGATTCGTCAATCCATAGACATGGCGACTTCCACCTTCCACATTACAGCAACCGTTTAAAAACATTGATATCAATTATCCCGGTCTTCAAATTTAAACATAAGACAAAGTAAAAGACAGATTTAAAGCTCACAAAAAGTAAGCGATGAACAAAGCAAACGAATCCCCAGACAAACAAACCAAACCCCCCACAATTCCTATCCTTCCACGGAACATAATTGGCCAAAATATGGTTGCCTGACCGCCAGTCCAACCCCACTGGACCGATAAGGCTCCACCACAAGCAACCATAGCCAATGAACAGCCAACACCTCAGCCTAATAGGGCTGACCTATTTTTACTTGAGCCGCGAGGAACCGTGACGTGAGTTATCGAAAGGCCCCAGGAACCCGACTGGACTGCTTAGTGATTGAAATCCAGTTGGGCTAGTTCACTTGGGCCATGTGTGCCGTTCCCTTTTTTTTGTCTTTGATTCTATCCCCCTTATCTGTTGTTATTGAGACCACCGCCCGATAAACTCTGATAGAGACGGTTCCCTTTTTTTTTGTCTTTTTTTTTTTTTGTTTCCCTCCAAACTAGAGTTCTTATTTCCCCCCATATTCCCCGCTTGTTTCTTTGTCTTGGCGATTGTTTAACCCCCCAGCTTAAGGATCCCGGAAAGTATCCATCCGATCGGTGACACTCCTGACCGCATCTTCGCCCTCCACTTTCACAACCTAAAAATCGATGGATACACCCACGAATGGGTCCTTTCTGAACGCTATTGCCGCCCTAAGCACCACGTACCAGAGCGAAGGTCACATCGATGAAAGCAGAGTTTTGAGCAAAGCCGTCTCCAAAGCCGTGACGGAGGCCTCCGAGGATCCCCTCGCGACGGTACATACTTTCGGTGCGCTTGTCCTCAACTTCCTCGAAGACGGACAATGGAATGCCGCGGCCGACGTGGGGAAGCTAGTCGTGGACGCGCGGATAGCACTGCTGGGCCCCGAACACCCCTTAACCTTGACGGGGATGAGCAATCTGTCGTCTGCATACTGGGGGCAGGGACGGTGGTCGGCGGCCGCGGAGCTGGGCCAGCGCGTGATAACCGCTCGGAAACGGATCCTGGGCGAGGAGCATCCACAGACGCTGACGTCAATGTCGAATTTGGCGTCAACCTATAGCAAACTGGGTTTGTTCGAGGAGGCGGAGAAATTAGAGTTGCAGTTGTTGGAGGTGCGGGGACGGACGCTGGGCGCACAAGACCCGTCAACGTTAAACTCGATCGGTAACCTTGCAACAACATACGCGAGTCTTGGTAGATACGAGGATGCAGAGCGACTGGAGCGCCAGGTCGTAGAACAGTGTTCGAGGATCCTGGGTGAGTCGCATAAATCGACGCTGACTTGGAAGTCGAATCTGGCTGTGACATACCGCGAACAAGGGAAACTAGAGAAAGCGGCGCAGTTGGAATCGCATGTGCTGGACGCAAAAACAAGATGCCTGGGAAGCCGGCATCCCCTCACCTTGACCTCCATGGCCAATCTAGCCACGACGTACCGCGACATGGAACGGTTGAACGAAGCGGAGGACCTCGAGACCCAAGTCACAGAAATCAGTAAGGCTGAGCTCGGCGAGAACCATCCCCAATCCCTCATGGCGGCGGGGAACCTCGCATCGACATATCGCTGTCAAGGGCGGCTACCCGATGCGGCGCGTCTAGGCGCGAAGGTCATGACGGCGATGCAGACGTATTTAGGCCAGGATCACCCCCTCACTTTGACAGCCATGGCCAACTTAGCCCTGGTCTACCAATTACAGGGTCGCTCACAGCAAGCCGAGCTCCTAACCCTGCAAGTCCTGAATCTGATGCAAAAATACCTCGGAGATATGCATCCGCACACGCTCACCACCATGGCAAATCTCGTGACCATATATCAGACGCAAGGGCGATGGAGCGATGCAGAGACAGTAGCCGAGCAGACACTCCGAGGTAGGGAGGCCGTGCTGGGGAAAGAGCACCCGGATACGCATGCGTCGATGGAAGACATGCTGCGGATATGTCGGGTCCTTGCCGCCGACCGCGCCCTGGAACAAGCGACTATGCGATAGATGTAAAGAGCGATCGAAAACACATTTTGAGTACAAAGTAAGCTATTTGTCAGTATAATGAGTCATGACCTGAGCATTATGTTATGCGTCCTCTTTGTCATTGTGTGATCGTAGATCATAGTTTTGCCAGCCCATGTTTAAATCTCGGATGAATTCCCACGTAAAAATGAGTGTCGGAAGCTTCAAAGGTCCAGTGTAAGTATCCGTCAAATAGTCTAGAGACGGTTCTGTCTCAGAGATCCCCTGAAAGCGGTGGTCCAGGCTATATAGAGTCCAAGCTCCATGCACAGCCACCGCCAAGTCCCTCAACCATTCAATCTCTTAAGCAATAAATATCCACTCGGACCACTCCATGTAACAGGGCCTGATCCAACCACCATTCACAAACTCTTACAGTGCTAGAAGGTGGGGTAACATGCCACCCACTAACTGATAATCCGGCTTTGTTCATAACTTCATCCAATGCATGATTCAGATTTTAAACTCTAAGCCTCCTGACCAAAAATCTTAATACCCAATTCGAACACTCCGTCTTTCGTTCCAACATTTCCATCTCGCCCATGATCCCTTTCATTAATTTTCCTAAAGTAGCGTGTGTGTATTCCAAGCTCCCGGCTTGTGCCAGGTGCTCTAGGACGCACTGTTTGAGTGGCAGGCTCATGCTTCCCGCTCGTCTGGATTCTTGTAAAATGCCGCGGAGTTGGAAATTCCTGGGCTGTGCGGTGAGAACGTGCACGAGGGGGAAGGAATATTTGCCTTCATCCAAGTCTTCGCAGAATCCCTTTTGTGCAGTGTACTGTGGGTCTTTGTTAGGAACGGGCTGTTGGGTATTGCCGAAGATCGACTTACGTCTTCGGACAGGTTCTTGTAGTCGTCGCGTATCTGGAAGTATTGGCCTAGTAGGTTTACTAAGTTATCCAGGGAGAGGTTTCTGAGAGGTAGGAATTAGTATCGTTGGAGAACTGTGGGGATTGGATCAAATTACCGGTTTTGGTGCCGCGGAGCCTTCTGGACCATCAGTCTGGCCAACAAGCGGAAGAGACCACCTGTTTCTGTTGGTAGATTTGTCAGAGCTATCATAGAACGGTGCGAATGGACATACTTTGACTAATCATCTCTAGGTATTCTTCTTGGGAGGGGCAGTCGCCCTGCCGTGTCCAATACAAGTCATAGCTTTGACCGATGAAGAGGTTTCGCATCTCTTCTACAAAAACGTCCATGCACTGCATATTATCGAGCTGCCTTACTTGGTCCATTGCTTGGACAAGTAGATAGTTCGCTGAATTGATAGTTTGGTCCGGGCCAAATATTGTGTGAGTCGCCGGTCGGCCGCGACGGAGAGGCGATGAATCTTCAATATCATCAAGCCTTCATGGTAGAGGTATATTGTTAGTACCTCCCTCAACGGACCTTTAGTCTAACGGGTTACTGTAACTCACATAAGCGACGCATTGTGCAATGTTTCTGCAACGGATTTGATTCTGGTCACCATGCGATCGGGTAGACCTAGCCAAACGTTCAGTGCGTCGACGAAGGCTTCACGGACACCCTTGGAGGGCAGCGAGCGGATATACTCTGCTGGACCAAGTAGATGCTAAGCCAGTGTTAGTAGACTAGGCATATAGGATGTCTGCAGAAGGGGCCATTATACTACCTCTGTTCCCAACGGTTGGCGCTTGGGGAGCTGATCTTCGATTGATTCGGTCGATGAGACTGATGATCGCTTGGATGAATTATCGTCTGCAGACCAAGCTGTTGACTGCTCGGATGCACTTGTATCTGAGTCACTTGCGTTATCAGCAATGTCCCTATCGAACTTCATATCGGGGCTGGCCAGCTTCATCTCATTCTCTAGAAGACTGGCAGCCTCGTCGCAAAGCTCGGGATGGTATCGTGGGCACCGCAGGCTCCAAGCTATATTTCCAGGGATCTGGAGCCCCTGTGCCTTCAAGTAGGTGTGTAGTTTGGCTGCGTCTCGGCCTTCACCATTGATAAAATTTTCCACTCGTCTCAGATACTCCTGTTCGTACTGGTTTGTCACCTTTTGCACAAGTCTTTTTGCCTCGGGAATATCGACATTATTCCACTGCATGAACAGCCACACAGCGTTTGTCATTGAACCTTTCTTCGACTGCTTCTCGAATTCTCTCCACTCAACATCGAACGAGAAATAATCGTTTGCCAATCCCAGGGCCGCATGGCAAGTTTTAATTATCGGAGCAACTGTTGCGTTTTCGTCCTCTGTTAATAAAATGCCCATGCCAAAGCGCATCAGCGTGTCAACAAATCTAGAACATGTCAGACGGGGCCTGGTAAAAATTGGCAAAGTACGTATGGGCTTACGGTGCGCCGGTGTCAATAATGCGGTAATCCACATATTCTTCTAAATTGTCAAAGAGACGGGTTTTGTCCTGTTTAGCGGTCGTAGCAATCATGGTCTTCCACGAGTCGAAAACAACTTGGGCGCACGATGCATCGATAGAGAGTAACTCCAGCATCATTTTCGACTGAATTTGCTTGGTTCCTGAAACGGAACGCACTGTACGATACTCCGTTTCATCCAAACCAATATCATCGGCATGAACATTTAACTTCAGAGTTGTTAGATTGCGTTCCTGTGTAATGGGCTCTGTCCACAGACTTACTGTTGCCTTAGCGACTGACTCGACTACATTATCATACAAAAATGCATCTGCAGTATGTTGCGCTCATCTGTTAGCGCTGAACAGCATGGACTGCACACAGGCAGTATTTCAGAGCTTAGAAAGTCTCACATTCGAAAATGTAAGAGATAATTGCTAGCCTCTCCGGTTTACATATTGGTATGACAACGGAGCCGAAGTGGCCTTCGTAAGGATTGCAGCTCCCCCATCTCTCAATGGGGCCTATGTATTTCGCCCAGTCCAACCGGCATTGTAGAGACCCAAGGTTAGCCTTTTCTTCGTACTTATGTCGCCGTAGAGCGTAATCTTGACAGAAGCCTTCGATATCGGCGGACGAACGATCAACAAGGTAAGACGTGTCGTTATCAATGTTTAAGCGCATCTTTCTCATACTTTGGGTATAATAAACGGATTGTGTAGAGGCGAAACAAACTGCCCAGGAATTCGCGTGGGCTCAGGTAGGTACTTATTTGGGAACATGATGAAGAAACACTGTTTTTAGCGTTATGGACCAATGTCGTGATTCACAATTGGTCGGTTCAAACGCCCGGGAGTCGCTATGGGGTAATTATTGTCATCTCAGATTTTGATCGGGGGCTAGGATCTGCCGAGAGATCAGTTCTGAATGTAATCGTCACATCCGGTTTTAGAAAGTTTAGTTGCGTTAGAAACTTGGATAAGAATGCATATCCACTGCAAAGTGAGCGGTTCATCTCGCGGATCTTCAGCGGGAGCACGAACCACGGCTCAGAAATCGACTTAAGTCTCCACCTGGCTCCACTAGTTTGGGTCACTGAAGAACCAAGCAAAAGAACCTTAGTCTTGACGTCAAGAACCGAATTATGAGGACTGTCGAGGTCACCCATACGTCCTTCCCGTTGCTGGAGGCATGGTATAATTCACAATGGTGCACGCAAGGCCCCTAAACTCAATCATAGGAACACTCTAAATTACAAAACTAGCTTCGACCTGGTAGCATTGCTATTGGCATTGCCAATTGACAGAACGTCACGACAAGATCTGTGGGTTCGGCTCTGATATCCACATGTTAGTACTGTTATTTAATCTGAAGCGGCATTCAAACGTCATTCGCGCTGATCCTATTTGCCAATCGGCTCAACCTACTCAACACCCACCCGAGCGCTCTCACATTTTGTGACGTTGAAGCTTTCGATTGTTGATTGGGAGGCTTGCTCAATGAATAACATAGACATTACACGCTGTCCGTTCTTTTAAACCAAGTGGAGCAATGATGGAACTGAACAAAGAGCAGGCGGATCAATTCCAAGAATTCAATCATCTGTGTTCGGAGCATGGACTTTTAGGGCGGCCCAAAGGCCTCCACGATGCAGATGTTCAACACGGAATCAATGACGAGGTCACGCTCTTGTAGGTTGGGCAGAGTCTTGTCCGCCCGTAAGCTTCACTAACTTGTGTAGGCGGTTCTTCAAAGCAGGTCAGTTCGACCCGCAGAAGGCTATCCAGCAATTTCAAGAAGCGGTGAAATTTCACCAGGCGCAGCATGTTCTCGGATTGTATGATAACATTCATGTCCAGGACTTTGAGGATGCGCGCAAATTTGTCAGTTGAGCGTTCTCCCTATCCCAAGTTCAATATACTTACAAACGCCCTATAGTATCCCCATTGGACTGGTCGCCGGGATAGGCGTGGCTTGCCCATCTTGATGGTCGACATGGCCCATTATAACCATGCTGGTTTGGCACACTGGAAAAAAACACGCACGATGTCCTGCTGCAGGGATCCGTTTCTGGAATGTACGGATGGTCCCAACATGTCCCAGAGAGTGTCAGTATTCTATGATAGTCTGACCCGGTTTGTGCTACCTCTCTGCTCTGCTCTGAAGGATCGTCCAAATCCCTCCATTCCTGTCAGCAACGCCGTCTATGTTGTCGATGCATCCGTAATTTCGATTAAGCAGGCTTGGGACCTGCGAGAGTTTGCACAAGATATAAGCGGGATATTAATGACCTGCTATCCCGAAACCATCGAGAAGATATTTGTACGTTATCCATATAGATTCGACAAATCACGGCTCACCACAGATGTAGGTCTGCAATGTCCCTTCGTATTTCTCAACTATTTGGAATATCCTCAAGAAATGGTTAGACCCAGTGACAGCAAAGAAGGTAGTTGTTCTGAAGCAAGCTGAGGCGTATACCACTTTGGAGAAATACATCGACAAAGAGAACATCCCAGAAAGATTCGGAGGTGGGTTTCCGTTCACGAACGGAATGCTACCAGATTTAGACAAGGGAATCCGGCAAGCCTTGCGATGGACCGTACTGAGCGAGTGCGTGCCTGATGGTCCTATCAAATGGAGACAGCATGGCGATGGGCAACTGATCGCGGTGGCCACTGGAAGTGTGCAGGAGAAAACTCTGAGAAACACCGAGTTTGCCATTTTGGATCACCAGTAAACACCAGTAACTTATAGGTAAATCCCTGGCATATTTTATACGGTCATAGAAAAGGGTAGTCCAAAGGCATATTGATGTGGAACCAAGAGCAGCGCAATAGTGACAGAGACTGCATGCGCAAATGATAAATTGTTAAGGCAGAAGACATGAATTTCTGTCCACCTGACAAACAAGTCATTTCGCACCACGGGAACATCGAGGCATCAACTCGTATTCCAGGCAAACAGCATTGCGGTGAGCCATTTTAGACTAATATTTTACCTAACCCTAGGTTAGGCGAGTTACCTGCTTTTCTGTAAAGCATCTGCTTTAATGACAAGAGCCGTGCCCTATTCGAACGGTCAAATGGCAGCATAGCCTTGACATGGGACAAACCGAAACTTGTTCAGTTTCACATGAGCCATGACAGTAGTATGGCTGTCTTCTTAAGTTCTATAATATTAACTCCACTTATAGAGGAGTTTTGCTTTATGTTCATTCTGTGTAACAGAAACAAAGAGACCACTAGTATAGGAAATCATTTTAAGAAAAACAAAGAAAAAAAGAAAGGAAAGGAAAAGAAAAAAGAAAGGAAGAAAGAAAGAAAAAGTTTATTCCAAATGGACTGAACACCAACCTATTCACCCTGACAATGAGCCACAAACCTAAGTGAAACCTCACATCAATAGCTACAACGAAACCATCAAATTTCCCGTCTTTACTATGCCTGCTGAGCGCCATCTCGACCAGGAAAAACCAGAGATGTCAGAAATATCGTCTGAATCAGAGTACCCAAAGGGCAAACTTGATGCTGGTGGCTACAAAGATGGCTACCCATCTGACGCAGACGATTGTTAGTTCGCGATAGACTCAAGGGCTCCGTTCATCCATCTGCTAATCATATAACTTTCAACGCAGATCTCAGCAGTTTTGGCTCTGAGGAATCCACTGAAGATGGTTATAGACGCTCGATTAATGGGCCTGGGGAGCGCAATATCGCTGAGATAGCATTGGAAGACATGGAGACTACATTGTGCAAAATAGATGATGTGAGATCTCGAGTGCTAATTGGCCAAAAACAAGGATATACGGAATAGCTAACAGAACATGCCATTCTAGATCTTGGACATAAAACTCGGAAAACGCACGCTCGTATCATGTGATTCTACCAAGAGGAAGCGAAAGGAGACAGAAGAGCTGCCAAGTGATGAATACAGAAAATGGGTAATAGTGCTGAGGAGAATCTTTTGTTCGTATGATGGGGGCCATTTTAGACAAAGGATCGACATTAAAAGCTCTTTGGTATATGATGTTTTGTATGAAGTTCTTCCTCATGAAAGGGCGGCACTTGATGCTGAATCTTCTTTGAAATGGCCAAACAATTCCATCTATCGATGGGTAAGTGTTTAGCCAGCCTGCTATGCTGCGGGGCAATACTGATTGAACCAACACTTGGCAGAGAAACCATATCAAGCAGGCTGCAGAGGACAGAGGGCCACTGTGCATTAAGCATGTCAACGTATTGTTGGGTCTCGTTCAAGAGGAATACGGTCAACATATCTCAGATATCAACAGCATGTTTTCTAAGTAAGTAAGCGACAGTGGATTATCCCCTATCATGTCTAACCCAACTTCAGAGGAACAACTACCTTCGCTATACTACGTGAAGGCTTTTTCCCTGGGGATATTATCGTCAATAGCAGATCAAAGAATGCGCAGGCATATCGAGTCACAGAAGCAAGTTACCGAATGAGTGGCAATGGCCGGAGGTTTCTGGTAATTGTAGCGCAACACGTCAACTTTGACGGCGCAAAATTCGGCACAGTGAATCAGACATTCGAAGTCGACGACTTCGACGGGATTCGATATTTTTCTGGCCTCAGCGTCTTCCCCATCAAATGGCATCCCGGGTATCCAGGCATCGTCGATCACCTTGTGGCGCGCGGCCAGACCTTTGTATCTTTGAAAGGTCAGTATTTCAAGGCTTACAGATCAGAGAACAGCTTATCCCGCGTGATGGTAGACACAGCCTCTATGAAAAAGCTCGGCAAATACCAAATCACGGTAAAAGGGGTAGACAATGAGCTGGTGGACGGTGCATTAACCAAACAGCATCTGACAATATGCATTGACAAGATCCCGTCTTCTCATTTGAAACTAAGCAATGCTTTACAGTACCCTTCGCCCTTCTGGAGGATATTGACTTCAATACAGACATTTTTCATCAGCTTGTGCTGCCCCAGTCAACCAAGGAGATCGTGCGGGCCATGGTGAAAAGCCATCTCCATGGCCTAAACTTTGACGACTTCACCAAAGGTTCGTCCACTACCTCTCTCAAGAACCAACAAACTCACTAACACATGCTATCGGGCAAGGGAAAGGGCCTTATCATGCTTCTCCACGGTCCACCCAGGGTCGGCAAAACAATGACAGCCGAAGGTACCCAATCCCCTTTACCCTCCCTACCATTATTCCAACCCCAAAACTAACCACCGAACAGAGGTAGCAGAATACAGCCAGCGACCCCTCTACGTGGTCTCATCAGGGGAGCTAGGAGCGAATCCCTCAGAGGTTGAATCAAACCTCACAGCAGCCATGAATGTCGCAAAAGCCTTCCGAGCCGTACTTCTGCTCGACGAAGCCGACGTCTTCATGGAAGAACGATCGAGCCACGATATCATCCACAACGCCTTGGTATCCGTCTTCCTCCGTCTCCTGGAGTACTACGAGGGCATCCTAATCCTGACCACGAACCGAGTCAAACTAATCGACGACGCATTCCACTCGCGAGTCCACATCACCCTCAAATATCCCAGCCTCAGCACAGACGCAAAGGGTATGATCTGGAGAAACTTCGCACAGCACGTCGGCGATCTCGCGCTCTCCGATGAAGAATACCCAAGCTCGCAGCGCACGACTTGAACGGACGCCAGATCAAGAACGTATTCAGCTTGTGCAAGGCTCTTTCCGCCGATAAAGGAACGGAGATCTCTATGGATTTGATAAAAATGGTTTTGGACGTGATGGAGTCACAGACCCCAAAGCTTTGCTTGGTTTAGGCTTAGAAAAATGACGTTGGATCTCACTTATCGCAACCTATCATCAACATAGAAGTCAATGGTCTGGGCCTAATATATGAACTTGACTTCTTGCTCTTCTCATAGAAAGAAAGTATACTTATTTTCCGAAACCCGTGCGGTGAAGGAGCTTCCATGTTGATTTACCCGCTACGGCCTCCCCCAATCAAATGATAAAAAGCATAGACAAACAGCCAGGCCGATGCTTCCACGCACTTTTGTTCTACAACATTGAACAATTAGTAAAAAGCAGATTAAACATTCCACACTACAATCAAACACATAATGGGACTTGAGAACAGTGAAAAAAAAAAAAAAAAAAAAAAAAAAAAAAAATAATAAAAAAAAACAAGGAAAAAAAAAAAAAAAAAAAAAAAAAAAAAAAAAAAAAAAAAAAAAAACCTGAATTCTATTCCCATCACATGTACTCTTCATTCCACCCAATACATCATACACTCATGCTATTTCCCAAAAACTACTAACATATGTATCATCATAACAGGTCCGCATAACCTAACCACACCTTCCTAACAGAGAATATCCTTAAAAGGGTAAAGAGTGAAGAAGAAAGGAATCATCTCTCAATAAATCACGCCACACTCGTAGACAAAGGTTCCGTGCCACGCGCCAAACGAGGCGCAAAGGTCATCTTCCCCAGCACAGCGTACGAAGAGGCGCCACTAGCGGAAGGGATATTATTGGCCAGGCTATTCTTCGTGGCAAAGGCCAAGGTCGCAAACTTAATGGCCTCTTTATACGCTGCAGGCAAGCCGACTGCGTCGCTCGTGCAGGTCTGCAGACTATGTTGGGCGAGACGGTCGGTCAAGAAGCGCATGAGGGTCGCGTTTCGCGTACCGCCGCCGCTGGCAATGACTCTGCGTATGTCTGTCTTGGGGATGATGAAGTCGACGAGGGCACGCTCGATCGAGGTGGCGGTGAACATTGCTAGGGTTGCGAGCAGGTCTTCGGTGGATGATGTCGCGTAGCGATCGAGGATATTGTTAGCGTAGTGGGAGCCGAAGTCTAGTCGCCAGGCTGAGCGGGGCGGTTCGCGACTGAAAAACTCGTGGGCTTGCAGTTCGGCCAGAAGGGGCTGGATGATTTGGCCGCAGGAGGCTAGTTCGCCGTCGCGATCGTATGCGTTACCGGTGCGAACTCGGGTGACATGGTCCAGCATGACGTTCCCGGGCCCAGTGTCAAAGGCCATCATTTTACTGCGGTCCTGGTCTGCCAGTTGCAAGTTGGCGATGCCGCCGATGTTTAGGGTTACCGTTGGGCCTTCATGGCGAAAGGAGACGAAATCAAGATACTGCATCAGTGGTGCACCGGAGCCCCCGAGGGCATGATCGACCGGTCGGAACTGCGTAACGGTCGTGATGTTGGTCAATGCGGCCACGACTCCAGACTCGGCGATAAAAAGGCCACAGGGGAAACCGCCTTTTGTCCACATATCCACTAGGGATTTGCTGTCGCTGGTCCGGTATTCGTCGATCTTCAACCTATTCGGTGGCTCCTGGTAGATAGTCTGGCCGTCATATCCTAGCACCTCCACTTGACTAGGGCAAATACCCGCTTTGGCTAAGAGTGCATTAGTCGCTTGAGCGTACAGTGCACCGGCCGCATAGTTCACCCGGGTCATTTCCACTAGCGTAAGATCATTTTCAAAAGCTTTCATAATAAGTGGCTGCAACTCTGTTGGCCAGTCGACAGTTAGGCCGTCGACAAATTGGGGACGTGAGGGATGGCCATCAGCATCGATATTAATTGTGCAGAGCACCGCGTCAACGCCGTCGAAGGATGAGCCGCTATTTAGACCAACTATGTAAGGCATCTTGGCACTTGCTGGGATGAGAGATTGCTAATGACTTTAGGGAAAGAAAGTGGCAGGGGTAGGAGTTAATATATGCGCCAGAGACAGGGATTATATGCATCGGGGAACGCTCCGTCGGAAGCCTTCCGTCCGGCTTCGCATCGTGTTATCGGCTTATCATCGTTAAGAATGTCAAGTGGGTCAGTATATACCCTTGTCTAGTGTTCCCCAACGGTGATGATTTTGGCGCAATGAACATAAAACTGTTACGGTCGCATGAGACACTAGAAGGGGAGAAAAAA